>CM062817.1:861444914-862044914 GCA_031772625.1 Pinus tabuliformis | reverse complement strand
CAGGGAAATATGCTTCTCTGGGAAACTTATGAAACCCTGTTGGTAGAGGCTAAGAGTAAGATTGGCACCTCCCATGAAAAAACAACAGTTATGAAAGGGGCAACAATTGTTAATTATCTTCACAAATATTTTCAGCTGTTATGGTTGATTAAGACTCTTTTTACTGAGAAGCCAACTTACAACCGAATTACTAATTTCATAATGGATCACACAAGATTTGTAAAGAGTCAAAGCTCAGATTTGACAGTGTGGAAGAAATGCAGAGATTGGATGTCTCCTACAACAACAACAACAAAAGTTGGACCCTCTACAAATGACCCTGCACATGAATCACAAGTTACTCAATGAAAAAGGGCCACCTATTATTTTCATGATATTTTTCAAAATTGTACTTGTAATAATAATATAATTTTGTCATTAGTTTATCATAGATAAAGTCCTTTGAAGGACCGAATAGACCAAAGTAGTTCAAGTAGTTAGTAGTTTTTTTTTACAGTTAACAATTTTCATAACTGTCACTATTGTAATGATCATACAAAAAGAAATTTTGGAGAACCAGGGAGGGTTCTAAATTTTGACTTCAGAAGGAAAAGACTTTTTTTGTGTAATGTTTTTTCATCTTCTTGGAGATTTAAATAATTTTTTTTCAAGGTGATTTTAACATATATTTGAATGTGATATGTGTTCTTACTTCTTTGTGAATCATTTGATGTTTTTCTTCTATGGGAAAGAGTAATGAAGCTGCTAGTTTTTAATGATACAATTTTACTGAATTCACAATATCTGTAAATTGAAGTTAAGTAACCTTAATATGTGCTCCTCTTTTCTATATTTTCATTCCTTTATCTTCCATATTTTTGCTAAAGTTTGAAGCAAGAGATTATGCAATAAGTAGCCTTTTGTTCAAAACTTTCAATCATCTCTTTCATCACTTTACTACAACTTAAAATAAAATTCATTGTCAGAGAGGCCAATTTGAAAGGTGTTCTTATCCCAAGAAGATTTCATAATTATTACCTGTAAAAAATACTTCTGAAGTTTCACAATGGGACAACAAATAAAGCTTTTTTTTTGAATAGATGTCTTAGGCATTGACCTCTACTCAGCTAGGGGTTGTCCCCAAGGTTACAACATATTTTGGCATCGTTGCCGGGGAATGAAGAACGAAGTCATTTTTCCCTTGGTATTCTTTCATAAATCATTTCTTTTTTTGGTGGGCAAAGAAAGTGTGTAGGCTAAGTTTTCTCACCAAGAGTAAATAAAGATAGAAATCCTGGCTCCCAGAAGGCCTCACACGAGATCAGATGCCTCGCAACAAAAGGATCTTGTTCTTTCTAATCTTGAAAAATTAGTTTCTCAAAGGGTTTGGAGAGAATAATCCCCAGTAACTCCAAGTCCTACTCTATCAGCTCTTGGCACCAGTTCTATGTAATAATACCCTAAGGTTCATCATTCAGAAGAAGTTGTACAAAACTTGGAATTTTCTCAAGAAATTTTGTTTTCTCCTCAAAGCATCTTTCTTGAACCCACTCTTGAAGAAAAGTCATTTAAGTATTTCTATTTCTCTTTTCCAAAAGTTGAAGAAATTAAAACAGTTTATTTATTAGTTTCATATCAGATTGTCAGTGCTATTTCTCAACCAATTCCTACATCTCTCATTCCACCTTATCCTTTTGTATTTCAGGAAGGAAATTCTTCTATTCCCTCTCAAAATAAAGATATGGCGATTCTGTGGTTTCTTTTAAACAACTATGCTCCTTTGAATCTTCCCCAACCTATGAATTCCATGCCTTAGGAATATTTGAAGTTATTACCGAGATTTACATGAGAAGATGAAGTAACAATAGAAAAACATGTAGCAACCTTCTACGCTTTTGCAGAAAATTTGAATGTAGAATACTTGGATGTGGTAATGAGGCTTTTTTTATAGTCATTAGATGGAGAAGCAATGAAATGGTTTAAAACCCTCCCTACTAATTCACTTGACACTTGGGAGGAATTGGAAAATTCATTTATACAGAGATGGGGAGAAAAGAAATATCATGGTTATTTATTGACTGAATTTAATACAATAAAGAGGAAACCAAATGAAGAGGTGGCTAAATTTGTCAAGATATTCAACAAGCTATATAATAGTTTCCATGCAGAAATAAAACCACCTCCTGCTGGTGAAAAAGTGGTGTTTGAAGGAGCATTTGAATCTAATTTTAGATTTACTTTGAGCGAAATATAGTCCCCTACTTTGGATCAAATTCAGACTAGTGCATTGGAGATTGAATTCAATTTATCTGCAACGACAAAGATTAAAAAAAATACGAAGTTGTCGATAAAAAGAAAGGAAAGGAGGAAGTAAAGCATTCTAATCAACCAAAATATTCTCAAGAGAAAAATTTAGATGAGATTACCAAAGTTATTAGGAATCATTCTAATAAGTTTGTAAAATTGAAGCTTGATAGCAAAAATCCTCCTAGGCAGATTCAACAAGCACATAATAGAAATTTTAATCCTCAATTTAGGAGACAACCACTGCAGATTATGCAGAGGGAGAAAAAAGACCAGGATGAGGTCAAACCACCTTTATACATTGAAGATGAACCAAAAGAAGCAGTGTCAAAGACCCTTAGGTTGCACGAAAACCAATATTCTACTATGTCCGAAGAGGAAGAAGAAACATTGAATAATGAGGATTCAAATTGGGAGCCTCAAGTTGCCTTAGGTGATGAAGAGATTGATGAACACTGCAAAAGATTCATAATTTTTATGTAGGAGGAATCACACAAAACTATGATTTGAGGTCGAGGAAAAGGTCAAGGACTCAAGATAATGTAGAGGACCAACCAAACCAGAGAACCCAGTAGCAAACACTAAAGCAAGATGAGAAAGAAAAACAACCATTGAAAACAGTCCCAACTCACCAAGGGGAGAGTTCAAGAAGTTAGCGTGATAGAGGAACGCTGCAAAAACAGTCCCAACACCCTGTCATCAATCGACAAAATGTGTTAAAGGAGAAGCTAGTGGAAGAAGAACAATCAAAAGTTGTAAAGGAGGCTCATTCTTTCAATCTTCAGAAAGAATTGGAGAAAATTAAAATTCCTATTCCATTAAATGAATTAGTGATGAAATCTGATTACAAAAAACAAATTTCAGATTTTATTAATTTATCTTAGAATAATGATACAATTGATACAATTAATCTACAAGAAGAGAGTCTAGTGGTGATGTTTGACCCTCATGTGGAGGAACATGACTCTAGTGGTGATGTTTGACCCTCATGTGGAGGAACATGACTCTTCTACTCTGTTTTATATTTCTCTTTTAATACATACTTTTATTCTTCACAATTGTATGTTGGATTTAGGAGCTTCTCATAATTTAATGCCTCTCTTAGTTATGAAGCAACTTAATCTTGAGATTACAAAACCTTACAAGGATTTGTATTCCTTTGACTCAGAGAAGGTTAAGTGTGTGGGACTTATTAAAGACCTTGTAGTGTCATTGGCTCATATTCCAGAAAGAAGCATTGTAATGGATGTTGTTGTTGCAAATATTCCAGCCTGATTTGCAATGCTACTCTTTAGGTCCTGGGAAGCCAAGCTGGGAGGAGTGTTGAAACTAGATTTCACTTATGCAATCATTCTAGTTTTTGGTGGAGAAGAAAGGAGATTGTATCGAGAGACAAGATTTTTGAAAATTATCTCAAAGGAGGGTTCAAGTAATTATCCTATTTACAATAAGGAAAAAGATGATTTTTCATGTTCTATGTTGCAAGAATCTCAAGAAATCGCTGAAGATATAAAAGTGCAGGTTCCTTTAGCAAGTCAAAGCAAGGGCGTAGTAGTAACTGGAGTTTGGAAATAATATAATGATGGAGCATACTCAAAGGAGGGGAAGAGTTGGGGTTCTTCTGCTTTCCCATAAAGGTCAGATTATTCCCTTTTCTTACAAATTATTCTCTCCAAAGAACTCATATGTACTCCTCACGTAGTTGGGGGGTCTGCAATGCCATCTACATGAGAAAGTGATGTTGTTCAAGACCAAATTGGTGGACGAGGCTTGTGTACAGGCACAGTGCCTGAAGAACATAGTCCTGAAGAGAGTGCAATTAAGTGGACCGAAGAAGAAGGAGAAACATGAAGATTCTAAGGAGGGGAAGAAGAAGCAAAAAGGGGGAAAGATAAAAAGACGATGGCCACAACACACCAGTGCAAAGATCCTAGCAACCACTGCAACCACTGTAACATTGATGGCCATATAAATGAAAAATGCTCGAAGTTGTATCCAGATCTAAATCCGAAGAAAAAGAAAAAATATAACAAGAATAAGAATCTAATGGCCATTGATTCGAACAACCAATTTGAAAGAAACTTGGATGTGGATGAGAAGATTGTCTGTACGTTAGTAGAGAAGGAGACGAATCTGCATAGCCTTCAACAACAGGAAGAAAAAAAAAATGACCAAAATATTCCATATAAAGATACAGGTCAAGAAGATAAAGATTGATTCTCTATTTGACTCAGGATCACAGACGAATCTCATTGCAACAAATCTGATCAAGAAGTTGGGGCTCGAAGTTCGTGACCATCCAAACCCATATCCATTGGGATGGGTAAATAAGGATGCAAAGTTGAAGGTAACAAAACAATTTAAAATTATATTTTCTATCAGTTTTGATTTTATTGATGAAGTAGATCTAGATGTGGTTCCCCTTGATGTATGTGGAGTCATGTTTGGAAGTCCATACATGTACATGCGTGATGCAATATTCATGAGGAGAGCCAACCAGTATCGGCTCATTAAGGATGGAAAATTGTTCATCATCAATGCGCGCAAAGGCAAGTCAAAAATCTCACTAGTAAGTTCCAACTAAGCAGAGAAATTGATCAGTTCTAGCAAGAAGTATGTTTTATCATTTGTAAGATAAACTCAATTTGAAGAGGAGTCAATAAGAGGTAAGGCATGCTTGGAGGGGTGTACTAAGAAATAGAAACAAAAAAATGGAGGATTTGTTATAGGAATACAAGGATGCATTTCGAGATCCTAAATGGTTACCACCTAAGAGAGAAGTGTAGCATGAGATTCAACTATTTCCCGACTCCCCATTGCCAAATATTGGGCTGCATAGGCAGCTTGTTATAGAAGCAAGTGATGTGAAGAAACAATTGTAGCAACTGTTGGAACATGGTGTTATTTGACTGAGTACATCACCATGTGAGTCACCCATCATCATTGTGTCGAATAAATATGGGACTTAGTGGATGTGTATAGATTACAGGGTATTGAAAAAAATCACGCTCAAGAATAGATACCCCCTGCATAGGGTATATGATCTTCTAGATCAGTTGCACCAAGCAAAGTACTTCACCATGTTGGACTTGAAGTCTGGATATCACTAGGTTCGAGTCAAAGAAGAAGATACACGGAAGACTTCCTTCAAAACCAGATAAGGTTTATATGAGTGGTTAATCATGCCATTTGGCCTATGTAATGCACTAGCTACATTTATGATATTAATGAATGATGTACTGCACCATTTTATAAATTGATTTTTTATTGTCTATTTGGATGATATACTGGTATATAGTGCTACCTGGGAGGAGCATATTTCACATTTGGTGCAGGTGCCGGAAACATTGAAGAATCACAAACTGCTAGCAAATTTCAAGGGTTTTGACAATAGTCTTTGGTGTATTTTGGGTATGTGATCGGTGGATGAGAACTGAAGATAGATCCTTCTAAGATGGAGGCCATCATGAAATGGCTAGTGCATACTAATGTTTTTGAGGTTAGGAGTTTCACTGGGGCAACATAATACTTGAGGAAATTCATAGCCTCATTTTTAGTGGTAGCATCACCGCTCCATGCCATAACAACAAGTGGCAAGAGTTTCCAGTGGGGAAAAGGTTAGCAGGGGGATTTTGAAGAGTTAAGGAAGAAGATCAACTAAGAACCAATTCGAGCATTACCAAACTTGCGGTAACCCTTTGAAGTAGAGATAGATGCAAGTGGGTATGCTATGGGAGTTATCTTTATATAAGGAGGAAGGCCTGTATGCTACCATTCTAAAGTATTTCATGGGGCATTCCTTAAGTACCCTACCTACAACAAGAAGCTATATGCCATGGTGCAAGCTGTGAAGAAGTGGAAGCACTATCTAATGGGAAAGGAAACATTAATCCACATAGATCACCATCCATTACAGTACTTGCAAGCCTAGAGTAAGCTACAATAGGCTAGACATTACAAGTCGATGGGATTTTTAGAGCAGTTTCATTTGGTGGTCAAGTATAAGAAGGGAAGCACAAAAAAGTTGGCCGAAATTCTTTCAAGGCCACCCAAGTCAAAGATTACAGCTTTGGGGACTCTTATGAACATGGAGCCATTCACCCATGATGTAGACAGAGAGGCATATTCAGAGGAAAAGGAATTAAATGAGGTGTATCAACAGTTGTAGAGTTAGTGTCATGTTCATGATGGCGACAACACCATTGAATACCATCTCCCAGATGGGCTAATCTATAGGTTGGTTAAGCTATGTGTTCATAAAGGTGAGTGATTGCAGCGGATCAGAGAGGCTCACACCTCCAAGGTTGCAAGGCACTTTGGTGTATGGAAGACCATGGCTAACTTGCAGAGGTACGTGTATTGGTCCAAGATGCAAGAGCAGATAAATAGGTTCATAAGAGGATGCATGCTTTGTTGAACAAACAAGCCTAATAACCAAAAACATGGTCTAATTCATCCCTTAATTATACCTACTCTTCCTTCAGAAAACATTTCCATGGACTTTGTAGGAGGTTTACCGATAACCAAGAAGAGACATGACTACCCATTTGTGGTAGTTGACAGGTTCAACAAGATGTGTCTTCTAATGTGCTATAAAAAGACCATAAGTGGGCAAGAAGCAACAAACTTGTTCTTTGGACAGGTCTAGGTGAAATTTTGGATACCAAGGAGCATCATTTTAGACATGGATACAAGATTTATAAGTGCATTTTGGACTACATTGTGGGAGAAGATGGACACAAATTTGAAGAGATATACAACATTCCATCCAGACACAGATGGGTAGACCAAAGTAGTCCGCAACACTTTGGTGCAAATTTTGAGGAGATACAACTAGAAGTATCCAAAGACCTGGGATTAAAATTAGGTATATATACAACATTCTTACAACAAAGCAATCCACACTTCTATAGGAAAGTCCACATTTGAGACTTGTTTTGGATATTTATCACCTTCACCTTTGAATATTACATATGGGTAGTAAGGAGGAGTGAGGGAAGATCTTACAAGAGATGCTTTGAAGGCTGAAAATTTTATAGAGAAGATCAAACAAATCCATCTACAGGTACAAGAAATGCTGCAAAAGTCATAGGAGAAGCATAAGGCCAAGCATGATCAACACAGAATAAATAATTCATTCAATGTGGGAGATAGAGTATGGTTACAATTGAATAAGGAGAGGCTGCAGGGACCTGGTAAGAAAATCAGGGCTCTGAGGTATGGTCCCTTTGAGATACTAGAAAAGGTGGATGATATTGCGTATTGAATCAATTTAGCACCATATATGTGCATTTACTCAGTTGTGAATGTAGATAATATGAAACTCTAAGAACCTTCCATGCTAGATGAGGAAGAGGAACATGTCCTACCTTTTGTGGAGGATTTGATACTAGATGCTCAAGAAGAGTTGACAGAAGATACAAATTTGCAGAAGAGGTCCAGAACCACAAGACAGGGGCAACATGACCTTTGGTAGATTGGATTGAAGGGATAACTTCCAGGAAAAGCTAAATGGTACACCAGAGAGAAGGTGGAGGAAAAATTTCCTCACCTCATTCAGTAGAAGCTTTTGGGGACCAAACTCCTCCCAAAAGGGGGAGTTATAATTCAGATTGGATCATTATATTGTTTTTCATTCATCTCGATGCATTTGGAGTGGAAAAGGTGGAGGAATCAACTCACGAGACCATTTTACCGATGAGGCCCAGTTTGGAAAAATGGGGTTTGAAACCTTTTGGGAGTGTTTTTAGGCGTAAAACTATGTTTTGTGCAGGTAAAACTTTGTCACTTTAGCATGACACGGTTTCATGCTATTTTACATACAAAGATCTTTCGAATAGTGTAAGAATCTCGTCAACCGAAGTCCGTATGCAAAAGTTATGCCACTCAAAAGTTGACCTTCTTTTTTTCACACCTATAGTTTGGGAGAATTTCATGCCATCCCCCATTATTCATGGAAAATGGGCTAGCCACGTGTTTTTGATGTAAAATACTCTATAATATTATATATTGTAACTGTAATTAAGAGTTGATGTAGTCAAACTTAACCACTAGTAGGCTCTCAGGCTGTGTTATAACCAGGCCACTAGGAGGAAGAGGCATTTTCCATTCTTTCAAGAGAATTTTGTTCCATAGTTGAGCAAAGATATTTAGGAGAGATAGGAGGTATAGAAAAAAGAGAGGATTTGTGCACTATAGCAGCCCACAGGCCATAGGCATTATTTCTTTGTACCTGCAACCATATTTCCATACAGAGAAAGAGAGCGAAGAAACCTCACCTTCCAGCTAGGTTTTCTCTTGAAAGGGTTTCCCATAGAGAATATCTTATGTCTTATGTGTGTGTGTAATATTATTTTGTCGTTCTCTACTTTTTTGCATAATTTCCATTCGCATGCATGCACTAATTGCAGTTAAATCTACATATCTTAAAGTTTAATAAAACTGTAATAGTGTAGAATCTCAGATTTTTAATATAATATTATTAGATATGTTGTGACGAACCGTCCAGTGGAATATCCACGGCTGCTTACGGATAATTTGGTATCAGAGTAAGTTTCTTTTGGTATTTTTTGGAGATTGCAGGGATCTAAATCGACGGGGTCGAAAATCGTAAAACCCTAATCATGGTCGACAAATTTATAAACAAACGTCATGATCCTGTATAGGTTAGGTTTTTGCGGCTCGAACAACAAGTCACAGATATAAACTGCAATGTAAACCTGTTCATGGTGGCCCTAAGCAATAAGTTGGGGATATTTTGAGAAGATGACAATTTGAATGCAGAGGAAAAATCAGAAGGGGGATCGGGATATCAGGAAGACATAAAGAACTAGTTGAAGATAAAACCCATAAAAGCTCAACCCAGTTCGAGTGCCATGAATCAATCCCTGATTAAAATGGAAGTAAAATTTGATATCAAGTGGTACCACAATGATATCGATGCTCTAAATCTGAACCACTGGTTGCAACAACTGGAAGTTTATTTCAGCGTCCATCAAATCAAGGAAGGGAAAACTATCTCATTCGCAAAGCTGAAATTAGAGGGCCATGCACTTGGTGGGGGAGCCACACATAAATCCTGAGGTTGGAGGGAGAACCTCCAGTGACTAAGTGGGAGGATTTAAAAACCCTCAAGTCACTTTTTTATCCCATCAGGTACGTGGAGGATTAGTGGATCTAGTGGGATTACTTCAGGAAAAATCTAGGCCAAAGCCTGCAGGAGTACACCACAGAATTCAGGTAGATGGTTATAATGTTGGGTATCTATCCAAAGAACCCATATGTACTCCTCAAGTATTTGGGGGGTCTTCATCACCATTTGCATGAGAAATTGACGTTGTTCAAGTCCAAATCGGTGGACGAGGCTTGTGTATAGCACAATACCTAGAGAACATTGGCCTGAAGAGAGCGCAATCAAGTGGATCAAAGTAGAAGGAGAAACAAGAAGCTTCTAAGGAGGGGAAGAAGAAGCAAAAATGGGGAAAATATAAAAAGACAACGACCACAACAAACCAGTGCAAATATCCTAGCAACCACTGCAACATTGATCGCCATACAGAGGAAAATTGTTGGAAGTTGCATTCAGAGCTAAACCCGAAGAACAAGAAGAAAGATAACAAGAAGAAGAATCTCATAGCCACTGATTCAAACAAACAAGTTGAAGGCAGCTCAGATGTGGATGAGAATATTGTCTGTACGTTAGTACATAAGGAGGTGAATATGAGTACTCTTCAGCAACAAGAAGAGAAAGAAATGATCAAACTCTTCCATATAAATGTATGTCAAGAAGACGAAGATTAATGCTCTATTTGACTCGGGATCACAGGCGAATCTCATTGCAGCAGATCTAGTCAAGAAGTTGGGGTTGGAAGTTCATGATCATCCAAACCAATATCCATTGGGATGGGTAAATAAGGATGCAGAGATGAAGGTAAAAAAACAATGTAAAATTAGATTTGCTATCAGTGTTAATTTTATTGATGAAGTATATTTAGATATGGTTTCCCTTTATGTATGTGGAGTCGTGTTTGGGAGTCCATACATGTACATGTGTGATGCCATATTCATGAGGAGAACTAACCATTATCAGTTCGTCAAGGATGGAAAATTGTTCATCATCAATGCGCACAAAGGTATGTCTAAAATCTCAATGGTAAGTGCCAACCAAGCCAAAATATTTATCAGTTCCAACAAGAAGTATGTTTTATTGTTTTTAAGAGAAAGTGAGTTTGAAGAGGAGTCAATAAGAGGTAAGGCATCCTTGCAGGGGTGTATTAAGAAAAAAACAACAATTGGAGGAGTTGTTACAGGCATACAAGTATGTATTTTGAGAGCCTAAAGGGTTACCACCTAAGAGAGAAGTGGATCTTGAGATCCAGCTATTCCCAGACTCCTCGTTGCCAAATATTGGGTTGTACAAGCAGTATGTTATAGAAGCAAGTGAGGTGAAGAAACAGTTGCAGCCACTGTTGGAACAAGATGTCATTCGATCGAGTACATCACCATGTGGGTCACCCATCATTATTGTGTTGAAGAAATATGGGACTTAGCAAATGTGTATAGATTACACGGCGTTAAACAAAATCATGCTCAAGAATGGATAACCCCTTCCTAAGATAGATGATCTACTAGTTAATTGCAGCAAGTAAAGTACTTCACCAAGTTGGAATTGAAGTCTATATATCACCAGGTTCGAGTCAAAGAAGAAGATACATGGAAGACCTCCTTCCAAACCATGCAAGGTTTATATGAGTGGTTAGTCATGTGTAATGCACCAACTACACTTATGATATTAATGAATGATGTACTGTGTCATTTTATAGGTTCATTTGTTATTGTCTATTTGGATGATATAATGGTTTATAGTGCTACCCGAGAGGAGCGTATTTCACATTTGACGTAGGTGCTGGAAACATTGAAGAGGCACAGGATGCTAGCAAATTTTAATAAGTGTGATTTTGCGCAACAATCTTTAGTTTATTTGGGTTATGTGATCAGTGGAGGAGTACTGAAGATAAAACCTTCCAAGATGGAGGCCATCATGAAATTGACGGTGCCTACTAATTTCCCCGAGGTTGGGAGTTTCATTGGGGAAGCAAAGTATCTGAGGAAATTCATAGCCTCATTTTCAGTGGTAGCATCACCGCTCCATGCCATAACAACAAGTGGAAAGAGTTTCCAGTGGGGAAAAGGTCAGCAAAGGGCTTTCTGTAACACCCTCCTCCCACATTTACCCAAGATAACTGGTCCATCAGGGTAAATTTTTTATGAAGAGCTACTATGATATGATTCAACTCCCTAAGTGCAGTTAAGGAAGTGGAACCAACGAACCAACACTTCACAGACCTCCCTCAAGTGCTACAGGACCCCTAGGAGCTAATCCACCACTCTAGGTGCCCAACCCCTATGTTAACCTAGCATTTCAATGAAATAAACCCCCAGTCTCTCCCATGACATGGGAATTCATGTGACTGGACCCTCTAGTCGCTCCCAAAATGCCTGCAAGGGAGAGACTACAGTCTTTTTCAACCAGTTTTGTGCCAGAGAATACCAGATTTGAGCCACTTTTTTAGGGCTAGTCTTCAAACCATTGCTCGGAACTTGATGAGACTTTATAAGACAATAAATGACACCAAGGCAAAGCCTCTAACACAATATTTGATTAAGGAATTGACCTAATCAAGCCCAACCATGACATAAATTTCATCAAACATATCACAAATATGAAATCTACAGGTTTCAACAACAGATCTGAGCATAGGGGTCTCATACTTATTTGAGAATCGTCAATACGGATTGATGCCTTCTTACATTCGCTGCATTATCATATATTAAGCCATATATTTATTGTACATTCAATGATTAAACAAAACATGATGAGAGCCATACAGGATCACTGTCATAAAACTCACTCATAACAAACATATAATCAACAAAATATCAAGGACAAAGCAACTATATAAGCCACATATAAATAAGTATATTTACCCATAAAATAACAAGGATAAATAAATCTTATTCATGATTGCATAAGACAACTTCCACGAACCACTCGACCATAGACTAGGTTGAACCAAATCTTTCTTTCATCTGTTCTTGCTTGTGCCATATTCCAAGCATGAATGTGGGATCTCATAAAACCAATAAATCAAAACTATCAAGAGATTCTAGAGGCCAAACCACCTCAGCCCTCAACTAGTGATTCCACCTCACGTTCGAACATCACTAACCATCACTAGATTGGTCTCTACCCAAGTTGTCCAAGGCTCTAGAGCATTTGTTCCAACTGGGGATTCCAAGACTAATAACTCAACCCACAGCTACTGTCGGGCTTCTAGAGTGTTTGTCCAACCAAGGCTTCTAGGAATGGTAACTTAACCCACCAAGGGCTTCTAGAGCGTGTTTCTAACCAAGGCTTCTAGCACTGGTAACTCAACCCAAGCTGTTATAGGGCTTCTAGAGTGTTTGTCCAACCAAGGCTTCTAAGAACTAATAACTCAACCCGCAACCAAAGGAACTTTAGAACCAACCAGAAACCGAAAGAAAGGAACCCACAACGCCATGGCTATTCAGGAAATGGAAAGGCTATGCAAAACCACTGTCAATCCAGGAAATCCTCCATGCCATGACAACTCATAACTAAGAAACCACATGCATGTGCTCTGCATGCAAAAACTAGCAAGGAAACCATATATGCAACTCTATACCTGCAAATAAATCCAATTGTAGCTGCTTATCTCACTGTCTTCTTGCACTTTCCTTCTCTTTCTTTTCTTTCTTGCTCCAAAACTCCAAGTATGCCACACTCCTCCAAGAGTGCTCCAACAAAACTCTAAGCATCCAAGAGTATGACAGAGAGGGAGAATATAGAGAGATCTCCAAAACTGAACTGATAAAAGCTTACCAATTGATACTCAGAAGACTTTTTATTAATGACGCCTCTAATTTCTTCAATTTTCCATTATTTTCTTTCATTTTCATCCTCACATGCAACCTATGACCTTTCACCTTCATTTTCTTCCAATTTCCATTATTTTCACAAATAAAATGCTAATAATTGGCTCATGCCTTTCCAAGGCCTTTTCCTTTGCCTTTGCCAATGTCCTTAGCTATAATAAACCAAATAAACACCCACACTAGAATGTTTTTCCCACCATTCAACATGGAATACGTGTCCCATGACCATGGTTTTATATTTTTTACATGAATTTTTAACCAGGGCCGCTACAAAACCCTCCCCTTGGGGGAACACCGTCCTTGGTGTTCAATGACACCTACAACCAACAAGACTATTGAAAGAAAAATATACTTCCCATGAAGCTTTATAACACAACGCATTGCAATATTTACAATGACCATTGCTGAAAACATGACAAGCATATTTCTTAATGGAGCTTTATAACATGGCTCATTATGATATTTACAATAACAACCACATATACTCATGCACATTTACTTCAACCATCAAATAACCATATTGTCTATGGAGCTTTATAAATCCAGCTTGATATAGTGTTTACACACATACGCAAATTGCTCAACCAGAAAATAAAGGATACGATGCTTACATCAACAATAAGGGAATCCAGAGGCTCACCGCTCCACCCTCAAAGAAGTACTAGGATTCACCTCCTTCCCAGGAAGTCCAGAATCCACTGCTAACGTCAAAGTCCACATCCAATGTCCAGTGCTACAATCCTGTGCTATCGTACCCTTAGTGAACAATTACTAGCTCATTGTTCTAGGGAACACTCCCAACGTACATTTGATTCCATCCGGCAATGCCAATTACCAAAACAAATCCATTCCTCAACCTTCCCTTCTCTTCTACATAGTCCCTCAGGGAATTCGACCATCCCCTTTAGTGCAGTGACACACCTTCTAAGTTCTGCGGGCACCCCCTTCTCTCCTACATAGTCCCTCGAGCGACTCCTCCCTTGGCAAGGCTTCCTCGCATCGGAAGGTCAAATTACCAAGGCATATAATTGCTTTAAAACCATCATTCTAGTCATACAATGCTCATGGAAATCAATGGACACTATTGGGTACCGGTGTCCCACAATGGCCTTGGTCTTGAAGTGATTTACTAACATACTGCAACTTGTTCCAATTCCTTTCACTGCTGATGTTTGTAATTCTTGCAGTTGGTTTCAACCATCCCAAACTGGGCATTGCATGATTTCCTGGACCAAGCACATAATTTCCATTAGATTAAAAGTAAATTGAGATAAATTCAAAGCATACCTCATTGGTAGCTCGTCAATAAGGTACACCTGAAACTTTGTTTACTTCCTGTCACAACAAGTCAAACTAGCTGTTTGATCAAATCATCATGTATAAACACATCACATCCGGTTAGATCAAAACACAACCATCATAGATCAAAATCATGAATCGCATGTAATCATCATAAAGCAAAATCACATGTAACCATCATAAATCAAAATCATAGGTCACATGTAACCATCATAACTAAGAGTCATAGATCACATGCATAATTAAAACTAAAATGAAATACATATACTTATCTTTTAATCAATCCTTTATTTGTTTTTACACACACCAGATTGGTTTCTACACTCGACAAGCACCCTGTTCCTTTGCTTCTCTTCAATCACATACACATACACATAGTGTACATCACAAAACGTACATCTACACCTGACACAAAACACAACACATACATCTGCACAGAGCGTAGGACACCACACAATACATACACCTACACCCACTGTACAACAAAACACATACATCTATACCCGATGTCCAAAACCACACAAAACATGTTACTATACCTAGCATATAACACAACACAATACATGTACTACACAAAGTACAACACAACGAATACACATGTCACAATGCCAAAACTACACAATACACATACATAGTACCACATGCCTGCAACACAAGTACGACATTCACACAATACCACATGTACACCAGTACCATATGTACAACATGTACACAACACCACCTACACAACGTGTACACAACACATGTACATGGAACTATCTACACAACGTGTACACAACGCCACATGTACACCACACTACCTGTACAACATGTACATAATAGTACATGTACACAACACCACATGCACAACATGTACATGACATCACATGTGCACAACACCACATGTATGACATGTACACAACAACACCTACACACAACACCACATATACAACATGTACACGAAACCACATGCACACAACACCACATGTACAATTATGCACATAACACCATATGTATATAACACCACATGTACAACATGTACAGAACACTATATGTACATAACACTGCATATACAATATGTACATAGCACCATATGTACACAACACCACATATCCAACATGCGCACAACACCATATGCACACAACACCATATATCCATCATGCGCACTGTAAATATGTACACAACACTGCATATCCAACATGTACATAACACCATCTATACTTAGCACCACATATAGAATATACACACAACACCATATATACAATAGGCACACAACACTATATGTAAAATTATTGAATGTACAATATGCACAACATATACACAACAGTAGCACTACATATCCAAAACCACATTGTCTCTACCAAGCAACCTTGCTTCTAGTGTCTTATCCATGCTTGTCTCAGCATGGTGCAAAGTACATTGCTTTGATTCCGCTGATGCATCCCTCAAAATAGTATGTTCATAACATAAACATAGACATAGTATAAACACATAATATAAACTCATATCCACATGATACCAACCTCATAAATTCGTTAGGCTACTCTTCCCACTTGATTCCTCATAATACTAGGAATCTTTTCATGCCATTCATTTGCATAAGCAATCATTCCTCCACAAGAATGATCCCTGACAACCCTGTCAGATAGTGGCATAGATACATATACATAAATATTAGCATAAAAAAATCATAATCGATGACGATCCTGCCAGACACGACATACATACATACATACATACATATATAAACATCAACATAGTCATGATCACAACATAATTCCCAGATAGCGTAAGGTCAGGGTTAAGAGAACGCCCTTTATCCATGCACAACATGCACAACATTGAGAACAACAGTTCCCAACATAGCCAAGGCACATGACAACTCAAACCTATTTACCTTACCTTTCCTAATTACTTTTATCATGATTGTATTGCCACTGTCCATTTACACCAATGGACCGAACCAATCCAATCGATTGTCATATTCTCACCTTCAACTTCCCTTACTCATGCACTGAGTTTCATTTAGGTCTTACATTACCTTCTAGGTTTCATTAAGCTCTCCCTGAGCTCCATTAACTTTCCTATTTCCCAACCAATTCCCAAGGCCCTCAAACATAAAAGGAAAGAACAAACACAAACAAAAAGAAAACCATGAAAACTAATAACAATACGAAACCATAAACAAAGTGGTATGGCCATACACTAGACATAACAAAACCACAATCAAGTGCAACAAATCAAGTGTAAACAAATCACAAAAGACTAAAAGCACAAGACTATCAACAGACACCATGACTCAACCCCATGATTCCTAATGCCTCCAAGGGAAAGCTCAACCCGAGCCTTCTTCAAGATTTCATGGCAGTCTCTTTGCCATGCAATTCCCTGCATCATATTTCCATAAACGCATAACTTTCAGTGCATAAATCAACATAAAAACATACTAGTTACCTTACCTTGTTGTGCCAAGCATATTGCCTTGTAACTAAACACATCCATGCCATCTCTCAAGGGACTCCAATTCCCTTGATGAATCCATCCATAACTGGAAACTAGTTGTTATACTTGTCAAATACATGTTCAAGAATATAACACATATCCACATAATGTCAAACAAAATCAAGGTTAAGAAAACTTCTTGTATGAAAAACACTCATTCATTTGTAATTGTGGTTTCCAAACATAGCCAAAGGAATTTTCACCCAATTCCTTTCTTTTACCTTTTCCTTACTGCAATTGAGTCTTACTATGCACTGTCACATCACCTAACTGTTAATTATATAAACACATCAACTATTACCTTGTCAAGCCAATACCAAGCATGTTGCCCTGCAACTTCTCACACATGTTAGTCTCATGTTCCAAAAATCAAGACATCATGTATATTAATTTGAAATCAACCTTTACCAAGTCTAACAACTAGGTCATAATTAACTAACAGTCATAAGACATAATGTTACAACTATCACCTACTTACACTCAATTACATATCCGTTATCTCAACACATATGTATTAGTACAACCATGTTAAAACAAGATCATTCATTCGTGCAATATTATAGACGTAAACTCATATCATGCAATTAATCAAATAATGAAACAAAATATAAATGTACCATGTTAGATAAATCAACTAGACGAAATAATAAACGCCAAACACTCAAACACCAAATAGGCGACATAAGCAAACTCATACCTCAATGTATCTCATGAGAGGCTATCTTATCTGCACAATCAGTCCATATTGGCATGATATAAATTCACAACATATCAACTCAAACATAAATAAGATCATGATATCCATAACAATAACTAGATGCCAACATGTTCACCTCATAGGTTCATAAAAAATTGTCATGCATGCATAACAATCACATATGCACAGTGAGTCAAGATTAGTACAAAACAATATCGCAAATATGTCATTTCATACCTAAATGTCATAACCATAACCATCTACACAGAACAATCCAAGTCAACACGATACATACAACATCAATATCTTAATGAAATAACCCTAATCATCAAGTTAACTAACATATAACAAAAACAAGTTAACATATAACATACTTATCAACAACATATAAAATAATCATCAATTTAACTATCATATAACAATAAAAAAGTTAACATATACATAATAATCAAGTTAACTAACATAAAACAACAATAATAATGCATATAACAACAAGTTACTATCATTCATGACTATTCGACACGTGCATATGACCACACTAATTCACTAGCATCTCCCATGCATGTAACCACAACAACAATAAAATGACAAATATGTATGTAACCCTAATGCATATAACAATCCATTAAATAACATACCTTCATTCCAAACAGATAATACCTGTATGATGATTTGCTCTTACCCCCAAATTCTAGTGCTACAACCTCACTCTAATGATCTGTATTTCCTGCTCTATCTCAACCAACACATTAACATCATAACATACCAATAGCATCATGATCACTTAATTGCATACAATGACTTCACAATGCATATTTGACCTACTATACACGCATAATTATAACCATGACAATGCATGCATAAAAACATATATACATTGACATGCATGACAAATGCATATACAAATGACATGCATTCATGACAAATGCATCCCAACAACATCATCATCAACTTCTACATGAAAACACAACTGCAACAATGACTACCACCATGCATACATAACAAGAATATATACACCCTACATGCGTGCATGACAAACTCATTCCACTCGTACAGTCCAAGTGTTGAACCATGCTGTGATACCACTTTGTGGTATCAGACATCACCCAAATAGTACATAACCTAGGCATCACCCAAAGAGAATGAAACCCGCTCTAATACCACTCTATAACACCCTCCTCTTACATTTACCCAAGCTAACCGGTCCACTAGGGTAAACATGTGATGAATAGTTACTGCGATATGATTCAACTCCCTAAGTGTAGTTAAGGACACCCTAAGTGTAGTTAAGGAAGTGGAACTGATGAACCAACACTTCACAAACCTCCGTAAGGTGCTACAAGACCCCCAGGGGCTAATCCATCACTCCAGGTGCCCAAACCTTAAGTTAACCTAGCCTTTTAATGAATTAAAACCATAGTTTCTCCCATGACATGGAAATGCATGTGACTGGGACCCTCCAGTCTCTCCCACAATTCCTGTAAGGGAGATACTGCAGTCTTTTTTAGCTAGTTCTATGTTAGAGACTGCGAGATTTAAGCCACTTTTTAGGGCTAGTATCCAAACTACTGCTCGAAACTTGATGAGACTTTCCAAGACAATAAACAAAGCCTCTAACACAAGACTTGATCATGGACTTAACCTAACCAATCCCAACCATGAAAGGCATTTCATCAAACATATCACAAATATGAAATTTATAGGTTTCAACAACATATCTGGGCATAGGGATCTCATACTTACCTGAGAATTGTCAATAGGAATGTGGCCTTCTCACATTAGTTTCATTATCATCTATTAATACATATATTCATTGTACATTCATTGAATAACCCAAACATAATGAGATTCATACATAATCACTGTCATAAAACTCACACTTAACCAACAAAAATATCAAGGATAGAACAACCATATAATCCACATATAAATAAGTATATTTACCCATAAAATACCAAGGAGAAAGAGATCTTATTGATGACTACATAATCCAACCATGTATGGACTTTCATGAAACATCTGACCATAGACTAGGCTGAAACAAATATTTCTTTTAGTTTGTCACCCCCATGCCATATTCCAACCATGAGTGTGGGATCTCATAAAACCAATAAATCAAAAACATCTAGGGGATTCCATAGGCCAAACCACCTCAACCCTCAACTAATGATTCCACCTCATGGTTGGAAATAACTAACCATCACCAGATTAGTCTCTACCCAAGTTGTCTAGGGCTCCAGAGCATTTGTTCCAACCAAGGCTTCCAGGGCTAATAACTCAACCCACAACTGTTTTCGGGCTTCCAGAGTGTTTTTCCAACTAGAGCTTCTAGGACTAGTAACTCAACCCACCAAGGGCTTCCAGAGCGTTTTTCCGACCAAGGCTTCCAGGACTAGTGACTCAACCCAAGCTGTTATAGGGCTTCCAAAGTATTTTTCTAACTAAGGCTTCTAAGAACTAGTAACTCAACTCACAACCAAAGGAACATGAGAACCAATCAAAAAACAAAAGAGAGGAATCCACAACACCATGGCTATCCATGAAATTGCAAGGCTAGGAAAAGCCACTGTCAATCCAAGCAATACTCCATGCCATGACAACTCATAACCAAGAAACCACATGCATGTGCCATGCATGCCAAAACAAGCAATGAAACCATACACGCAACTCAATACCTACAAAGGAATCCAGCTATGGATGTTGATACCATTGTCCTCTTGTGCTTTCCTTCTCTTTATTTTCCTTCTTGCTCCAAAACTCCAAGTATGACACACTCCTCCAAGAGTGCTCTAAGAAAACTCTGAGTGTCCAAGAGGACGGGAGAGAGAAAATAGAGAGAGAGCTTCAAAACTAAACAGACAAAAGAATTCCAACTGATCCTCAAAAGCCTTTTTATTAATGAGGCCTATAATTTCTTCAATTTTCCATTATTTTCCTTCATTATCCTCCTCACATGCAACCTGCAACCTTTCACCTTCCTTTTCTCCTAATTTCCATTATTTTCATAAATAAAATGCCAATAAAAGCCTTTGCCATTTCCTTTTCCAATTTCTTTGGCCATACTAAACCGAATGAACACCCACATTATGATGTTTTTCCCACCATTCAGCTTGGAATACATGTCCCATGACCATGGTCTTAGATTTCTTACACAAATTTTTATCTAGGGTTGTTACAGTTTCGAGGAGATAAAAAAGAAGACCAGTCAAGCACCGATTCTGACATTACCAAACTTGCAACAACCGTTTGATGTGCAGACAAATGTGAGTGGGTATGCTATGGGAGTTGTCTTGATGCAGGGAAGGAGGTCTGTATGCTACCATTTTGAAGTATTTCATGGGTAATTTCTTAACTACGCCACCTATGACAAGGAGCTTTATGCCATGGTGCAAGTTGTGAAGAAGTAGAAGCACTATCTGATGGGAAAGGAGTCAGTAATCCACACACATCACTAGCTATTACAATACTTGCAGGCCCAGAGTAAGATATAACAAACTAGGCATTACAAGTGGATCGGGTTTTTACAGCAGTTTCATTTTGTGATCAAGTATAAGCAGGGAAGCACAAGAAAGTTGGATGACATGCTTTCAAGGCCACCCTCATCCAATATTACATCTTTGGGGACTCTTATTCACATGGAGCCATTCACCCATGATGCATACAGAGAGGCATATTTAGAGGATGAGGACTCCAAGGAAGTTTATCAATAGTTACAGAGTCAGAGTCATGTGCATGATGGTGACAACACCGTTGACTACCATCTTCAAGATGGGTTATTGTATAGGCTAGATAATCCATGTGTTCTTAAGGTGAGCATGTTGTCATAGGGAAGGAGGTCTGTATGCTACCATTTTGAAGTATTTCATGGGTAATTTCTTAACTACGCCACCTATGACAAGGAGCTCTATGCCATGGTGCAAGATGTGAAGAAGTAGAAGCACTATCTGATGGGAAAGGAGTCAGTAATCCACACACATCACTAGCTATTACAATACTTGCAGGCCCAGAGTAAGATATAACAAACTAGGCATTACAAGTGGATCGGGTTTTTACAACAGTTTCATTTTGTGATCAAGTATAAGCAGGGAAGCACAAACAAGTTGGATGACATGCTTTCAAGGCCACCCTCATCCAATATTACATCTTTGGGGACTCTTATTCACATGGAGCCATTCACCCATGATGCATACAGAGAGGCATATTTAGAGGATGAGGACTCCAAGGAATTTTATCAACAGTTACAGAGTCAGAGTCATGTGCATGATGGTGACAACACCGTTGACTACCATCTTCAAGATGGGTTATTGTATAGGCTAGATAATCCATGTGTTCTTAAGGTGAACGATTGTAGATGATTAGAGAGGCTCACACCTCCAAGTTTGCAGGGAACTTTGGAATAGGGAAGACTATGGCTAACTTGCAGTGTATTGGCGCAAGATGCAAGAGTAGGTGGCTAGGTTCAAGAGATGATGCATGATTTGTTGTACCAACAATCCTAGCAATAAGAAACAAGGTCTATGTAATCCCTTATCTGTACATACTCATCCTTGGGAAAGTATTTCAATGGAATTTGTGGGAGGTTTACCGAAAACTAGGAAGGGACATGATTACCTATTCATGGTAGTCGACAGGTTCAACAAGATGTGTGTTTTGATGCCCTATAAAAAGACCATCAGCGAGATGGAAGCAACAAACTTGTTCTTTGGATAGGTCTGGGTGCACTTTGGGATAACAAGGAGCATCATTTCAGATAGGGATACAATATTTATAAGTGCATTCTGGACTACATTATGGGATAAATGGACATAAAGTTGAAGAGATCTACAACATTCCATCTACAGACAGATGGGTAGACTGAAGTGGTCAACAGGACTTTGGTGTAGCTTCTAAGGGGATACAACCTGAAGCATCCAAATACCTGGGATGAAAATCTGGTATATATACAACATTCTTACAATAAAGTAGTCCACACTTCTACAAGAAAGTCCCTATTTGAGACTTGTTTTTGATATTTTCCAACTTCACCTTTGGATATTGCATATGGGCAGCAAGGACGAGTGAGGGAAGATCTTACAAGAGATGCTTTGAGGGCTAATTTTTTTATAGAGAGGATGAGACAAATCCATCTATAGGTACAAGAAAAACTGCAAAAGTCATAGGAGAAGTATAAGGTCAGGATGATCAACACAGAACAAAGAAGTCATTCAAGGTGGGAGACATAATATGGTTACAGTTTAACAATGAGAGGCTGCAGGGACCTGGTAAGAAAATTAAGGCTCTGAGGTATGTTCCCTTTGAGATACTGGAGAAAGTGGGTGATAATGCCTATCGACTTAGTTTATCACTATATATGCACATTTACTCAGTTGTGAATGTAGATAATTTGAAACTTTATTAGCCTTCCATGCTAGAAGAGGAAGACGAACAAGTCCTACCTTTTGTGTAGGATTTGGCACCAGATGATCAGGAAGAGTTGACAAAATATATAGTTTTGCAGAAGAGGTTCAAAACTACAAGATAGGGGCAGTGTAACCTTTGGCAGATTGGATTGAAGGGAAACTTATAGGCAAAGCTAAATTATACACCGGAGAGAAGGTGGAAGAAAAATGGTAGGTTTTAACCCTATACAGAATTTCCCTGCATACGAATTCTAAAAATTGAAAATAAACGATGACGTTAACATAAAACATAAAACATAAAACATATATACACAAATATTTTCCCATGGATCCCAAAACCAAGACTACCATATTTATTTTTCATTGTATTCCCTTCAATGTTACAATACATATATATACATGCCGAATCATTCATAAAACTCAATCCATTAACCCTGGATTCGAACATAACCATAGGTCCCTTGACCAGATCTACAAAATACCATGGGAAGGAAACCATCATGCTCAAAACCATGCACAAAACCATAGGTAGAGAACACAACAAACTGATGCACTTATCTTCATCTAAAATTTTAATATCAACAAATAACAACTGGCTTACCACAATATTAAAGGCGTTCATATGCTTTGTCACCTAGTCTCCATCCTTCATCCTTAGGGTATATAGCCTTTTCCGTAGGAATAATTTGTTTACCAAAGACTTAGATTGGTACAAAGTCCCTAACTTGTCCCACAAAGCCTTCGCCGTAGCCTCCCCTGATACATTCAACAATACTGAATCTGAGATACACAACCATATTATGCTCTTTGCTTTTCGATCCAAATTCGCTCAGTATTCATCGGACATTTCCGTTGGTTTAATACCCAAATCTACTGTGATCCACTGACTTTTATCCACCAACAGATCCTCCATCCTGAGTTTTCACAACTCAAAACTCTGACCATTAAATTTATCGATCTCTATCTTTCCACTGTTCGCTATCTTCTTTCATCGCAAGAATCGATTCCACAAATCTCCCACTGAACAGGGTCTACCATAGGCCCAAGAAAAACCCCTCAACAACAAAGACATCCCCTTGAAGCTGAAACAAATCTGATATCGATTGTAGGTTTTAACCCTGTACAAAAATTACCTGCGTACAAATTATAAAAACACAAAATAAACAATGGCGATAACATCAAACATAAAACATATATACACATAGATTTTCCCCTAGATCCCAAAACGGAACTACCAGATTGATTTTTCATTATATTCCTTTAAATGTTACTATATATCTATACATACATGCCAAAGTATTCACAAACCCCAATTCGTTAACTCTAGATTAGAACATAACCATAGTTCCCTTGACCGGATCTACAAAATACCATGGGAAAAAAACCATCATGCCTAAAACCATGTGCAAAACCCATGCACAAAACCATAGATAGGTCCGGCCACCTAATTGGTTTTTTTTTGTTTTTTGTTTTTTTGGGGGCGTTGGCCCAGACCCTATGCAGGGTGGCTACTGCCCCCCTGAAACCCCCCATCAGTGGGGGAGGTTCTCCCCCTATGACCCCCTTGTTGTGCCTGGAACTAACAGGGGGAGCTTACACCCCCATGTGTGCAACTAATCGTGGAAAGAATATAACACACACACAACATTCTCCCACTTCTTGTTTAATTTTACACACAAGGGGTCACAGGATAGCTTAGTCATTGGTACAACCCTGAAACACCCATTGTTTCTCTACACCAAGAAAATTTCTTAGTACTCATAGACTTCATCAATGCATTTGCAACATTCTTCAAAGTGTCCACCTTTACCAACAACCCTTTTTTCCCTCAACCATATCCCTCACAAAGTGACACTGAACATCAATGTGCTTTGTCTTTGAATGATAAACAGGGTTCTTTCTCAAGAAGTTTTCACTTTGGCTATCACAGTCTATCCTTATATTTTGCTATACTAACCCCATACTCGAACACAATATTTGCAACCAAACTTCTTCCTTGCTTGCATGAGTGGTTGCCATGTATTCTATCTCTATAGTTGAAAGTGCTACTACAGATTGTTTCTTGCTCATCCAACTGACTGCAGCTCCAAATAGGTTAAACACATTCCCACTTGTAGATCTTCTTTGATCTAGATCTCCAACTTAGTTTACATCAAAAAAATCCACATATCTCCAAAAATATGTCAAATCGTGGTCTTCCTTGGTAGGGTAGAACCAACCATAATTACTAATGCCATGAAAATACCTGAAAACTTGCTTCAATGTTGTCCAATGCTCCTTCCTTGGTTTGACTTAACCTTGCTCAATAATCCCACTGCATGTGCAATGTCTGGTCTAGTACAAACCATTTCATACATCAGGCTAACGACTGCACTTGCATATGGAATGAGAAACATGTCCTCTTCCTCTTTTTGTGTCTTGGGACACTGTTCAACATATAACTTTACACCTACATAGATATGAATATTCACTGGTTTACTATCCTGCATATTTTACCTCTACAATATTATCTCGACATACTTGCTCTGGTTTAACCAGAACTTTCCATTTTCCCGATATCGTTTAATTTCCCAAAATATAGTTTGCAGCACAAAGATCCTTCATGTCAAATTTGGAAGATAATTGGGTCTTCAAATCCTGGATAATTTTTTTGTTATTTCCAATCAGCAACATATTAGCGACATACAAGACCAAATAAAAAAACACGTTCACCAATTAATTGAAAATACATACAATGGTCTGCTTTTCTTCTAGTGAAGCCAAGTCCCCGTATACATGTATCAAATTTATGATACCACATCCTTGGTGACTGTTTTAACCCATACAAAGACTTTTTCAACCTCCATATTAGTTCTTTCTTACTCTTCACTGCAAATCCTTCTATTTGCTTCATGTAGATATCTTTTTCACAACCATCTGTTCTACGTCAAAATCAAAAGCAACAAAAATAGATAAAATTAATATAATAGAAGCTACCTTAGCAAAAGGAGAAAAAATATCACCAAAATCAATTCCTGGCACCTGGGAATAACCTTTTTCTACAAAACGAGCTTTGTGTTTCTCCACTTTGCCTTCTGCATTCATCTTCTTCTTAAACACACATTTGCTTCCAATGCGTTTCCTTCTAGCTGACAACTCCACTAGATCCCAAGCTTCATTTTTGTCCAAAGATGTCATTTCATCAAGCATGGCCTCTTTCCAGAGTTTTCCATCCTCTGAATCTACTGCGTCCCTGACAGGTCTGGGATCACCATCAGTGATAGATAAATAAAAAATTGAACAGAAAGAAGATGGACTATACCTTTCTGATTTCCTTCTTTCTCGAACTGATCTTCTCACAGCTGGAGTTTGTGTCTCTTCATCTTCTGATTCTTGTTCTGCTGTAGAGTCTGATTCTCCTTCCTTTAGCTCAAACTCTATCTTCTCAGGTTCCTTTGGTATGACTTCATGTTTAATAACTTCTTTCACCTCTCTAAATACCATATCTTGGTTGTACAAAACCTTCCTTGTTCCTGGGTTCGAAAGCTTATAACCTTTTAAACCATCCTTATACCTAATAAAGATGCACCTTTCAGATTTACTCATCAACTTGGTTCTTTTCTCCTTTGGAACATGTGCATATGCATCACAACCAAATACTCTTAGATGTGAAAGAGAGGGTTTCTTACCAGTCCATACCTCATCTGGAGTCTTATCCTCCAATGATGATGATGGTGATCTGTTAGCCAGGTAATATGCAATCTCTACCGCCTCTGCCTAGAATTCTTGTCCTAATCCGACACTACTGAGCTTGCTTCTTTCTTTTTCCATCAACATCCTGTTCATTCTTTCTGCAACTCTGTTTTTCTGAGGTGTGTATGGAGTAATATTCTTCCGTGCTATACCACACTTCTTACAGAACTCTTCAAATTCCTTCTTGCGGAACTATCCACAGTTATCTGTCCTCAACACCTTTATCTTTTTCTCTGTCTAGTTTTCCACTGGAGCCTTAAATTCTTTAAACCTGTAAAACACTTTAGATTTCTTACTGAGAAAATATATCCATGTATTCCTTGAGAACTCATCTATAAATGATACATAGTACATAAACTTATCCAATGATGGAATCAACACAGGTCCAAACACATCACTGTGCAGAAGCTCTAATATCCCTTTTGCTCTCTTAGCACCAGAGGGAAAAATCACCCGATTTTGTTTTCCATATACACAATGTACACATAAATCGAAATCCAAAGAGAAATTAGACATACCTTATACCATACCATTACCATGAAGTTTTCGAAGGCCCTTCACTCAAATATGTCCAAGCCTTCGATGCCATAATATGGTATTTTCTTCAGAGATCAATAGATTTTCTTCTCCACTTTCATGAACCATAGAACTGTTGCACCCATCAATAATAGTACCACCTAAAAGCTTGTACAAAGTTCCAATCCAAAATCCCCACATCAATACTAGTGCTCCTCAAACCATCTTGCAGGTATCTTTCTCGAACACTGTTTTTACACTTGCATCATCCATCTTTCTTACATAAATCAGATTTATGGCTAATGCAGGAATATGCAGAACACTTGGAAGTGTTCTAATACTTCCACCTTGCAACTTCAGCTTGACTTTTCTGTGATTGATGATTCTAGCCTTCCTGTCATCCCCTAAGAAGACATCACCACCATCATATTTCTCATATTCGTAGAACCATTCCCTGTGGGGAGTGAAGTGAAAGGATGCCACTGAGTCAATCAAACATGCCTCATGATCTACATGTGTACTTGAAGAAGAAGCTAAGTACACATCCCCACCTTCATTTGAGCCGGTTTTTGCCTCTGCAGAAGGAGAATCATCAGATCCCTTTCTTTTCTCAGAAGCTTTAGATCTACAGTCCTTTTTGAAGTGCCCTTCCTTTCCGCATTTCTAGCACACCTTTACACATTTTCCTCGAGATATAGATCTCCCTCTAGATTTAGATCTCCTAATTGAGGACTTATTTTTGTTTCTATTTTAGGATCGTCCTCGTATAGACAAGGCATCAACATTCTGGCCTCCATATTTTTCCATCTCATCTCCTCCGACAACAAGGATGAGACTATTTCATCAAACTTGAAGGTAGTTTTATTTCTACCTATTGCAACAACTAGACTATCCCACGAATCTGATAGAGAACACAACAAATTGATGCACCTATCTTCATCTAAAATTTCAATATCAAAATATTAACAACTCGCTTACCACAGTATTAAAGGTGTTCAAATTATTTGTCACCGTGTCTCCATCCTTCATCCTCAGGTTATACATCTTTTTCCGTACGAATAGTTTGTTCACCAGAGACTTAGATTGTTACAAAGTCCCTAACTTTTCCTAAAAAGAATTTGTCGTAGCTTCCCTTATTACATTGAAAAATACTGAATCTGAGATACATAATTGTATTATTCTATTTTATTTCCAATCTAACTTCGCCCAGTGTTCCTCAGACATTGTCGTTAGTTTAGTACCCGGATCTACCATGATCCACTGATCTTTATCCATCAGCAGATCCTCCATCTTGAGTTTCCACAACTTAAAACTATGACCATTAAATTTCTCGATCTTTATCTTTCCACTTCTTGCCATCTTTCACCGCAAGAATTGATTCTGCAAATCTCTCACTAAAGAGGGTCTAGCACAGGCCCCAGAAAAACCCCTCAGTAGCAAAAGCATCCCCTTGAAGCCGAAACAACTTTGATACCAAATGTAGATTTTAACCCTGTACATAAATTACCTACATATGAATTCTAAAAATAGAAAATAAACAATGGCGAGAACATCAAACATAAAACATAGAACATAAATACACATATTTTCCCTTGGATCCCAAAATCGGGACTACTAGATTGATTTTTCGTTATATTCCTTTCAATGTTACAATACATATTTATACATGCCGAAACATTCATAAACCCCAATCCATTAAACCTACAATAGAACATAACCATAGTTCCCTTGACTGGATCTACAAAATACCATTAGCAAAAAACCATCATGCACAAAACCATAGGTAGGTTTGCCCACCTAATATAGGGTCCAATTTGTTTTCACAGGGTGCTACCTTAGACCCCATTCAGGGGGTCTACCGCCCCTTGTGACCCCCCTGTTGTGCCTGACTCAACAAACAGAGGGGGATCTCCACTCCTGTGACCCCCAATGCATGCAACGCGTGGAAATAATATAACACACACCCACCAAAAAATTCCTCACTTCATTCAATAGAAGATTTTGGGGACCAAATGCCTCCCAAAATGAGGGGATGTGATCCTGATTGGATTACTATACAATTTTCCATCCATCTCGATGCATTTGTAGTAGAAAATATGGAGGCATTAACTCACGGGTCCGTTTTTATCGGTTGGACCCAGTTTGGCAAAATAGGGTCTGAAATCTTCTAGGAGCATTTTGAGGCATAAAATGCTATTTTTTGGGGTTAAATATTTATAATTTTAACTTTTCCACTATAGAACGACACCATTTCATGCTATTCTACATACATATATCTTTCTAACGGCGCAAGAAGCATGTCAATCGAAGTCTGTATGCAAAAGTTATGCCACTTAGAAGGTGACCTTCCTATTTTCACACCTATAGTTTGGGAGGATGTCGCATCAGTCCCCATTATTCTTGGAAAATGGGGTAGCCATGTGTTTTTGATGTAAAATAATCTAGAAGTGTCTATATTATAACTCTAATTAAGAGTTGATGTAGTCAAACTTAACCACTAGTAGGCTATCAGGTTGTGTTATAACCAGGCCACTAGTAGGAAGAGGTGTTTTCCATTCTTTCGAGAGAATTTTGTTCCATAGCTTAGCAAAGATAGCCAGGAGAGATAGGATTTAGAGCACACAAAGAGGTTCTGTGCACTGTAGCAGTCCACAGGCCACAACCATTACTTCTTTTTAGTTGCAGCCATATTTCCAGATAGAGAAAGAGAGAAGAGGCCTCACTTTCCAGTTGGGTTTTCTCCCAAAAGGGTTTCCCAGGGAGCATATCTTGTGTCGTATGTGTGTATGTGAGCTTATTTTGTCATTCTTTACTTTTCTTCATAATTTCCATTCACATGCATGCACTAATTACAATTAAATATATAGATATTAAAGTTTAATAAAAATATAATAGTGTAGAATCTCATACTTTTAATATAATATTATCAGATCTGTTGTGATGGCTTGTCTAGTGGAATATCCACGACAGTTTAGGGATCACAAGGATAGGAGGGTTAGTATGTCTACTACTATCTTGTGAGGATCTAGTATGATATAGGATTGACCCTAGGTGGCCTAGTGTGATTAATGATGAAAGAAGTATGTCTCATGATATTTGTACATTATATTTGAGTTCAACATTTGATGAATATGTAATAATAATAATTTGGTTGGGTTTTCCCCCTGTGGGTGTTTCCCCTAGTCTCTGACCTAAATCTTAGTGTCTCTATTGTGTACAATTTTATTTTGTTCTATTGTTCTACTACATTGTTGATGTTATTGTTCTCTCTACATAATTGGTAATGATGATATGATGATATGGGGTGAATGCAATGTGAAAATATTTTAAAAAAATTGCGATTATCTACAATAGAGAACAATCTAGTAGAGAGTGCTTCTTCCTTAAACCATCTCATGTTAATTCTTCTATCATGGGCTATGTGCCCTTCATTGTGGCATTTGTAGCATTTTGTGTTGAACTTGAATAATGCCAAAAATGGCTCATATGATTTGGTGTTATAAATTTTGATTTGATTTCCCATACATTTATTCTTGAAAGTCTGATAATAGCCTCTATTTCTGATCCATTCATTTATGGTATAGGTTTTGCAATCTCTTGTTTTATGTCCAAATATTGTATGTGAGAAACAATGAACAAAGAATATATTTTGATACCTGGTTGAGTGGAGTTGTCTTAAAAAAACATTTTCTCTGAATTTGTTTTTCCTTGGATGAGATTCATCTATTTATTGATATTTGACTCCTTTTCCACTGTTTCTTGTAAATCCCTTGAGAGGATTAGAACAATTTCTTGATGTAGTAGTGTTTTCAAATTCATCTTGATTTCTTTCCTTGCTATGCCTAGTTGTATATTGTTGATTCTTGGTTCCTTTATGAGTGTCACATGAGCTGCTAAAGTGAACATGCATAGGTTGGCCCTTTACTTGACTGGTGTCTTTAATTGTATTTCTATTGTATCCTATGAATGTATTGGCATAGCTCTTGAGTTGTTCTCCATTTGTTGTCCTTGAGTGTGATTCATCTTTGGATGTCTCAAGATATTCCTTATAACCAAGGCATGTTTTGATGAAGGGATATCTCTGCAAGACTCGAGGTGTGATCTAATGACTCAGAAACTTTAAGGAACTTCAAGTTTCGATTAAGATAGTCTGAAGTATTTTATAATTATTTTATCAAAAGAATAATTTCTTCTATTTTTCATAGTGTTCTCCCTTTTCTTTTAGCTACTTTGACAAAATCTCATTTATCCTCTTAGTTTCTTCTAGTTCAATTTTCAAAGGGATGATAAAATCTATATCATAGTCTATATCCTTGTATTCTTACAGTTGTTTTTCTAGTTTATCTACCTTTTTTTCTTAGAGGTCATATTTCTTCCAAGGTACTTATCAATTCTCCTTAAAAGTATGCTTCTACTTCAATCTCTTCTTTAGTATTTTTATTGCTCATGGTTATAAAAAATATCTTTCCTCTTTCATCATCAAACATGCTTTGATCGATTTCACAATCACTCTCTTATTTAGAGTACACACTTCTATTTTTGACATTTCATCTTCTTTAATGATAATTATATTTGAATTTTACCTCATCATCATTGTTATTTATTTTTTCATGATGACATTTAGAAGCATAGTGTCCTAATATTCCACATTTAAAACATTTAAATGGAAACTTTCCTTTGAATTTTCTAGTTCCCTTTTTTATTTTTCACAAAATTGGATTCCTCTTCATCTGATTCATGGATGGAGTCTTCTTGAATCCCATGCTTGCTTCTTTCCTTGACTGCTTTGAATGCAACTTCTCTAGATCACATCTTCTCCTTTTCTGTCCTTAGTTCATATGCAATAAGAGTTCCATGAAGGGTATCCATGTATAACTCTTTAATATTAGGTAGTTCCTCAATGGATGAAACTTTAGGATTAAATCTTGAGGGAAGTGATCTTAATATTTTATGAACAATATCAACATCCTTGATTGTTTCACAGAGACTTCTGATTATGTTGATAATACCATCTACTCAAAGGAAACATGAGGTAATATTTTCATCTTCTTCCATTTTCAAAATTTCAAATTGACCTATATAAGTCTACAACTTAACCTCCTTTATTTTTTCATCACCTTAATAGCAACTTTTAAGTTTGTCCCACAATTATTTAGCTGACTTGAAATGCATCACTTTGACAAATTCAACATTTTATAAACCACATACGATGCAATTTTTTCCATTGAATTACATGTATATAGATATTTACTAGCTTCATTAGTGGAGTTGCAGGTACTTGGTAACTATTATCAATAGCCATCCATACATCATTACCCAAAGACATGATGTAGGTTTCCATTCTTACCTTCTAGAAAGCATTGTTTATTCCATCATATTGAGTATCCGTGCATAAATATCCCTTGAGATTGGCCATGTTCCTTGAGATGAAATTTCGAGTGACTAACTATTCCTAAAGTAACCTACTCTAATACCAATTGTTATAATTATAACTACACTAAGTGGATGAAGGAGGTGAATCAATGTAATGACCAATTTAAAAAAAATTCACAATTCATTATAATTGAAAGCATTATAGTCCATCAATAAAACTGATCATCACATTAATACACAATAACACCATATATATGTGGAAAACCTTGTAGGAGAAATCCACAAATCTTGTTATCTTCTTCAATCTTTGATTACAACAATTTGTAGGAACCAACCACTAAATCAATTTGCGCGTACCAACCCCTAAAGATATTCAAGCACCAAATTCTTGTAGGATTCAACCTAATGTAGGCTCCAACCTAATGGAGACATCCACCTCCTAAATATGCAAGCACCAACTTGTTGTAGGCTCTAAACTGATTAAGGAACCAACCTCTAAAATATGAAAGTAAGAACTTGTCGTAGGCTACAACCTGGTTGAGGCACCATACTCTGAAATTTGCAAGCACCAACTGGTTGTAGGCTTGAACCTGATTGGGGCACTAACATCTAAAATATGCAAGCACCAACTTGCTGTAGGCTCTAACATAATTGAGGCACCAACATCTCATAAAGGCACCCACCTCATTCACAAAAACACAGTGGACCACTTTTCACAATCTTTCAAATTGGATCCATAAGCTCAAAACATAATAAATACCCCTAACAAATATAATAATATCAATGCAACATCAACCTATTCTATAATAATTAAGAGTAGCATCTTCTTCATTTCTTGTTTTGATTACCAAGACTAAACATGTTCTTCAGCCCTAAAACATTTTGACAACGAAAAATGAAATATGATCTCTTTCCCTAAAAAATATATCGTCATGAATTTTCATATCCCTCTTTTAGATAACAAAAATATTCTCTCCATTTTCCCATTTTCAAAAATCAATTTGGGTCTTAAAATGACCCAAAAAACATTATAAAAATTATTAGCTTAACAAATGTCCCTAACCATTCCACAAAAGCTACCTTTATGATCTATCGTCTACATAATGCACTTCTTGGTGAAAGCTCTACATAATGCACCCTATCGGTTTGACAAAGCGTAGTACTCAATTTCACCAGAATGCCATTTTTTGTGCATCAGTTCCAAACGAAAAATGATATTTTAACTTGTGATCACCAAACAGCAAAGCAAAGCAATATCGACACTAACTTGGATATTATGTTCACATTTTCTAGACCTGCGAAATAAATATATATGCAATATCAAAGTAAAAACCATCAAAAAACACCCCAATATTGATCATGTGACCATAAAACTACAACGTGACATTCAGAACACATAACCACACATATATTTGTTGCAATGCGAGTTCCAAATTCATTACTTCGAATAACCAGGACATATGGTGTGTGTGTACATCCATTGGGCCATTGATGATGCTCCAGACTTATGCAGGAATGCAATAGAATATATAGATAAACATAAACACATAGATGCAGAAGGAATAAAACTTCATTTCATTAATATGAAAGAACTGAAATATGCTTACATACAAAATGGAAATAAACTAGCTCAGGTGATGGTAGCTTATTTCTAAGAAGAGATATGGTGGCTACATGCCTTTGAACTATGTTACAATGAGGATCAAAGACCTATTTATTATTGAGAAACAATGGAAAACCTTAAACATCTAAAAACCTAACCCTAAGAGATGAAGCGCCAAAACTATGGGCCTTGTTTGGGTAGATTGTTACATCAACTTCCCGGGGTCGTAACTTTGGCATACAATCTTCGTTTGACATGAAAAATACCCCGTTAGAAAGATCTATCCAAGGACTACAACTTTCAAATGAAAACATGAGTCAAATACTCTTGTTTGACTGTTTTTCCCAAAAAAACCATTTAGGGCCTCAAAACGGCTCCGAAAGTTCAGTACACAAAAAAATTGCCAAAAATAGTAAACTATGCTACAATTAAGGACTCTGAAAAAATAAAATAGACAGTGGTGGGGGTCCAGGTGGAATAGGTCGGTGTCCACCAATATCCACCTGGATCAGTGCTTCCCCCTTAGGAAGCAATGCTCGCCATTGTATTGAGTGCCTCCATGATATGGGGAAACTTCTGCTAAACTTGGTCCTTGGTGAGCCACTGTTATGAAACCAGCTCAAGAAAAGATAGAAATGATAGATCAACGCCTTAGAATTCAGCCTCTTCGAGGGGGAAACCTCCTTTACATTACATAAATGAAAAATTCTTGGATGATACAAATGACAAAACCTCCTTTTTATATATAGGAGTCTAAGGAGTCACAATATAATCTAGCCGACCTAACAATAATAATATAAATCCACAAAAATAACAATAGAGGGATTCTATGGGGCACAAAAGTAACAATATGGGGGTAATAGGGGCACAACAATATAAATAAGGGGTATAACTACAATAGTAATGGGGTAATCACTAGTATTATAGGGACCCAACATGCCCCTCTCCTTCAAAAAATTGTTGTCCTCAATGCTTGAGTAGTTCTGGATACTTTTGCATAAAATTCTCATCCTCCCATGTGGAATCTTCAGCGGATAAGTTCTTCCACTTGATAAGATACTCTGAAATTGATCGATTTTGTAGCTGTTGAGTTCTTGTTTCTGTGACTGATTCCGGTTCCAATATAATTTTTCCTTCCTTGTCAAGTTCTGGCAATATTGTTTGAATTGGGAGCTTGTTGCCTATAACCTTCTTTAAACATGAAACATGGAAAACTGGGTGCAATCGAGAAGCTGCAGGAAGCTCCAATTTGTATGCCATAGTACCAATCTTTTGCAACACCTTGTACGGACCATAATACTTTGGTGATAATTTATTATCCTTCTTAGCTTGCTTTAGGGACATTTGCTTATATGGTTGTAGCCGTAGGAATACCCAATCACCTACATCAAAACTTCTTTCACTGCGATGTTGATCTGCCTGTTGTTTCATTCTATTTTGTGCCAACACGAGGTTATCCTTTAAGAGTTGGAGGACTTGTTGTTGATGTTCGATGTGATGTTCCACTGCCTGAACCTTAGAATTTTCTCTTAAATATGATGTGATGGATGGTGGTTGATACCCATAAAGTGCCATAAATGGGTCATTTTTGTTGCTGTATGGAAGGAAGTGTTATACCACCATTCAGCCAGAGGCAACCATTTGACCCATTGTGTTTGTTTATCAGATACAAAGCAACGAAGATATCCTTCCAAACATTTGTTTACTATCTCAGTTTGCCCATCAGATTGAGGATGATAAGATGAGCTATGAGCTAACTGAGTACCAAGACAAGAAAATAATTCTGTCCAAAAATTTCCAGTGAAAATGGGATCTCTGTCACTTACAATAATCTTTGGGTTTCCATGTAGCTTTTGAACTGTTTCCATAAATGCAGTAGAAACTGTACTGGCTTTAAATGGATGTGATAATGCACAAAAGTGTGCATACTTGGTAAGTCTGTCAACTACCACCATGATGACACTCTTTCCCTCAGACTTGGGTAAACCTGTGATAAAATCCATTGAAACCTCCTCCCAACGTTGGCTTGGAATGGATAAAGGTTGTAATAGACCCGGTGTCTTAATTGTTTCAACTTTATTTTGTTGGCAAACCAAACATTCCGCCACAAACTTTTGAATATCTGATTTAAGGCCATCCCAAAAAAATTCCTTCTTAACCCTGTGGTAAGTTTTTAAAAATCCTGAGTGCCCTCCTAAGGGAGAAGTGTGCAATTCCATAAGAATCTTTTGTTTTAGCTGGGAATTCTTACAGAGGTATAAGCGATCTTTGTACCATAACGAATCATTTTTCCAGCTAAATGTATCAGACGTACTGGAATCTTGTTGTAGCTTTCGAATAAGTGCCCACACTTCTTCGTCATTCTTCCATTCCTTCCTTGCTTCGTTTATCCAATCTGGTTGGATAATAGAAATGGCACACAACAATGCTTCCACATCCTCATCCTTTCTTGAGAGTGCATCTGCCACCACATTTTGCTTCCCTTTTTTGTAGATGATTTCAAAGTCATAACCCAACATCTTTGTGACCCACTTTTTTGCTCTTCAGAGGATAATCTTTGTTCTAAAAAGTATTTAAGGCTATCATGATCCGTTTTTACCTTGAAGTGTCTTCCCATTAGGTAGGGTCGCCATTTCTTAAGTGCATGGAGTATTGCCAACATTTCCTTCTCATAAATAGCTTTGCTTAAAAACTTTCCCTTGATTGGACGACTTTCAAAAGCAATGGGTCTTTCATCTTGCATTAGAACAACACCAATTCCATTTCCTGAAGCATCACATTCCACAATAAAGGTTTTTGTGAAGTCCGGTGTAGCTAAGACCGGTGCTTGGCACATTGCCTCTTTAAGATGTTCAAAGGCCTTTGTTGCTTCCGGAGTCCATGAAAATGCATCTTTCTTCAATAATGTTGTTAGAGGTGCTGCTATTCTCCCATAATTCTTAACAAACTTGCGATAATACCCTGTCAACCCAAGAAATCCTCGCAGATGCTTTATGGATGTGGGGATTTTCCATTCCTTAATGGCTTTAATTTTGCTAGGGTCTACCTTAACTCCTTCATGAGATACAATATGACCCAAATATTCCACCTCCTGGACTCCAAAGAAACATTTGGATCTTTTTGCATATAATTGTTTCTCCTCCAATAGTTGTAGCACCCTGTCAACATGTTCAACATGATCCTTCCAAGACTTGCTGTAGATTAGTATATCATCAAAAAATACTAACACAAATTTTCTAAGGAATGGTTTGAAAATTGAATTCATCAAACCTTGAAATGTTGAAGGTGCATTGGTAAGGCCAAAAGGCATGACCAAAAATTCATAATGACCCTCATGAGTTCTAAATGCCGTTTTCAGAATGTCTTCAATCTTCATTCTGATTTGATGATATCCCGAACGAAGATCCAACTTGGTGAAGTAAATTGATCCATGCAATTCATCCAGTAATTCATCAATGACAGGAATGGGGAACTTATCTTTAATAGTGAGCTTGTTGAGCTCCCTATAATCCGGACACATGCACCATGATCCATCCTTCTTGTGCACCAATACTACTGGAGCAGAGAAAGAACTTTGACTCGGTTGAATTATACCAGCCTCTAGCATTTCTGCAACCATACGTTCAATTTCACTTTTTTGGACATAGGGATATCTGTACGGCCTGATGTTTGGAGGAACACTTCCTGGAATCAGATGAATAGCATGATCATGATCACGCATAGGTGGGAGACCTTTGGGAGTCTCAAATACCTTGGAATGATTGTCCAAGACTTTTTGGAGATCTGGAGAAATAGATGATTCCGATGTGGAAACATCTAGCGAACATAATTGTGCAATTACACCTCTTTGCTCCTTTTTTAGAAGCTTTGTCATACCATTAGAGCTGATTATCTTTCCTGGTTTCCCTGCAATACCCCTTAATTCAACTTCCTTTCCTTCCATATAAAATTTGATGAAAAGTTCTTGAAAATTAAAAGCTATTGTACCCAAGGATTGTAGCCATTGGACTCCTAGTACAACATCAACACCTCCCATTGGAATGGAAAGCATTGGGCTAGTCAATACATATTCTCCCATGGATAGCTTGATATTATGGCACTTTCCAGAGCAATTTATTGTTCCTCCATTTGCAATCATCACTTGACACTCTGGTGCTGGATATAGGAAGCAATTCAATTCTTTTGCTACCCTACAATGAATAAAATTGTGGGTGCTTCCTGAATCAATCAACACTATTACCTTTTTCTTCTTGATTTGTTCTTCTATCTTGATGGTTTGAGGAGTGGTAATTCCCGCCAATGCATTACAAGATATGGTCAGATTTTTTTTTCTTCATCTAAGCTTTGTTCCTGGAGTATATCCTCTTCTTTTGACCTTTCTTGCTCCTTTTCTTCTTCCTCTTCACAATCTATGTAGAATAATTTCTTCTCAGTACACTTATGACCTTTAGTGTATTTGCTATCACAACTGTAACAAAGCCCTTTTGCTCTTTTTTCTTCCAATTGTTGTGGTGTCAACCTTATAGGTTGTGGAAGACTAGGGGCAACAACACTCTTGAACCCGACACTTTTATTCACCTGGGTTGGGAAATCCTTTGCCTAACAGTTGATCAAACCACATTGAAAGTCTTCAGCCGGTTTCTGGGTATTAACTTTGGGTCAATTGTCACCAAGCCATCTGTCGTGTCGTTATGTGTTCAAGAGGTCACTGCCAATAAGCCATTCATCTGCAAAATATCTGTCATCCATTTTGACCATCCCTGAGTCAGTCCTTGCAACTAAATTTCTTCAACTTGATCTATGATTTCATGTTGTGGGCTTGCCTACGACGGATCGCTTTCTATCGACTTCAGATCATTATCTAGAAAGATGATCTAGAAATCGTCAGTACCTTGGGATCTGCATGCTTCAATGACAGGTTTCTCACCTTTGACGACAGGTTGCATCATTGACTTTCGATCAAAGGATTCCGTGATATGTTCGAAATCAACACATTTATTCACATCTCATGGATTGTACTGGGTACTTTGAGAGCCATTGACATCACTGGTGGTTTCTCTCACACTTGTTAACAGTTTACATCATTGACTGGTAATCAAGTGGTTTCTACCATGTTCAACATCAACATATTCATTCGCATGGATAGAATAGTACTGTTTCGGGAAGTAGAAATGAAGACCCTGGATCTAGTTTCCACAATCCAGGCTGCGAGGAATTTTGTATTCATTATATAATGGACTATTCATAAACAGATGGCTGCGCCCATACTGTGTCCACAGGAGTCTATATTTGTGATGTTTTACAAGATCATTCCTGTATCAGAGCAGTAGTTAGTTTTCTAAGTCAGTTTTGATCTGAGTATGGGAATGCCTACCTCAGTGATGATATGATCTCATATATATATATCTTGCATTGAATGTTTTTACAGGTTCCAACCGGGCTCTCCACAAGATGATCCTCGAAATGATAAAGTACTTCACTCTTCCTAAATGATAAATGAAATCCTCATCTACTACAGACTTCGCACTTTAGGGGGCAATCCGTTACACAAAAATATCGTCACCATGATTATTTGCAGTCAGTATGGGTCTATCATCACTTGTACTGCCCTCTTAAGCAAGTCTCAGACCTCAGCTCTTCAAGTCAAGATTTGAAAATGGGAGAAAGACATTAAAAATCAATGAAACTCTGGTTCCGCACTTTCTCTCACTGTTACCTGCGGTCCCGCACCTTCTGTTTACAAAAACTGCGGACCTGCCCGCTCTGTCCCTAAAGGTGTGGGTGCGGGCCCCTGTGAAAGTAAAAAAGACGCAAGTTTATTCTAAAAAACTCACTTTGGGTTAATTCTAGATGATTCTAGAAGGAATTTTGATGTGGATTTGCCGCTCTTAGGTGGTTCATGCATCCCAAAAGAGAAGGAGCTAATCCCTTGATGAGAGGAGTTATCCCTTTGAAGGAGGACCTAGTAACCTCCCTCCATTGCACTATAAATTCAGGCATTGGGCTGGTTGCTAAGGAGGTTAGAAGCTGAACATTTTTGAGGGTAAATGCTGGTGAAATTAAGACTTCCTAGTTGAGCTTAAGAGGAGAGATCACATACCTTTCTGGCTTCATTGGGGAGTGAGTGAAACTTGTCAAAGTAGAGGAGACTTCTTGCTGGACCATGGGAGGAGCTTGTACATCATCAAGGCATATGTTGTAAAGTTCTTCTTCTTTTGAATTAATACAATCAAACTCATTTTTCTCAACAAGTATCTCATGTTATTTGTTTCATGGACTCCTTGACTTTCATGTTGAATATGTTTTATGATATTGGCTTTTCAAGTGCTATTTAATTTGTTTGCTTGTTTGTGTTTATAGATTCGCGACAAAGGAGCTCATTTGGATCGAAGAAGCGAGGGCATCCACAAATTTGCGTTGGACCTAAGGTAGGCCCTAAAACACTTGTTTGCCTTTGTTTATAAAAGCATATTTAGAGAAAGATTTTGTCTGGTTGGTTTGCTTGTCATTAGGTTTTCTTTAGATTCTAGGAAGGTCTATTTTGTTTGCAAAATCGACTTATTCCGTGTGACACTATTCTATATAGAGCATGAGGTGAAGCATCTGTTCACCATCCCACCTAATTTCTTTAGGTACACAGAGATTGATGAGACTTTAAGGAAGCTGCAGAGACATAAAATACTAGGACCAGAGTGGTGGCAAAGCATGTTAGAGATCCTGTAAATTTAGCTTTAGTCAATGCAAAATTGTGCACCATCTGTTATAATGCGCAGAACAGAAATGAATCACGGTCCTGCGGGTCAAAGCGCATCACATCAGAGTTAAGAAAGTTCGGCCAAAGCAAGAAAATCAGCACAGAGGATTAATAGAAGATAGCTGGGAACTGACTTGCAGCACCTACCTCCAGTACATCTCATAAATACGGATCAACCAGCGCAGCATGAATTTATTGCATCTATTTATTGTCTCCCTGTTTTCGAGACTGTCTATCTCTATCTATGTAAAAGAAACATTAATTGTCAGCAGATATTTATTTCTAACAGATATTTTGTATGATATCTTGACATTTTTGTATAAATACCCCCCCAAATGAAGTATTTAGGGTTGGTTGGTGGTGGACGTTCATAGTTTTGACTGTAACACTGAACAATTTTGGAAATAAAAGCTGTTGGAACCATTTTTTTCGAGCTCACTGGATGAAGAATTGATGCTAAGGACCATGTTACAGAATTCTTGAATCGTTTTATGGATCAATAAGTCTTTTCTAACTTGTGTCTTACAGTTCCTGTGTTTACTATATCATATATGTCTCATGATCTAAATAATAAAGAAAAAGAATAACTCAGAATTTGCTTGTTTGCATTCTTTGTTCAGTCTTACAGTTCCTGTTACAGAATTCTTGAATCGTTTTATGGATCAATAAGTCTTTTCTAACTTGTGTCTTACATTTCCTGTGTTTACTATATCATATATGTCTCATGATCTAAATAATAAAGAAAAAGAATAACTCAGAATTTGCTTGTTTGCATTCTGTGTTCAGTCTCTGTTATTATTAATGTTTTCTTCAGAATTAGCATAAACAGTGAATTTTTAATTTCTCTTGTTTCCCCTAGTTCTATCATCTTGAATATTAGCTAAGGAATTCTCAATTGCTCCTTAGCAGTAATCATCCATTTTCCCCCTGTCAACATGATGAAGGATTCTTAATTGCCCTTCACCCATTGACTCCATTCCATCTGATTCCAACCTATAAATTGTTCCATATTTGAGTACCTTGCTCTATAATAAATCCTTTGATAAGAAACCTAACCTAGGAAGCCATCCTTCTTTGACTCCATCATGCCCAATGGACTGAAATGTTTCAGCTTTACCTCACTGTTCTTTTGAGTCCCCATCCTTCCAACCAAACTCAAAACAAACCCTTGCACTTCATAACTAGCCTAATATACCTTGAACATAGCTAAATCATAAAGAGAGAGCCCTATCTGGATGCAGATTGGCTAGAATCTGTATCTAAAAGATTGGTCTATGGTTACCTCAGCCGTATTCCCTTTCTTACAACTTTTGGGAACAACCTGAGTGATAACATCATTGGCGACTCAACTGGGGACCAGAATAATTGTTTGTTACTGCTGTTTAATTTTTAAAGCTATAGATGGAGCTTGAAGTTGGTTAGATAGCCTTTGAAACTGCTGTTGCTATGCAATTGCAGGAGTAAATAAAAACTGCTTCAGTCTATCTCCAGTCTAGTTTTAGGCTTTGAACAGTTGTCTCAAATACTTGATCAGTTCCCTGATTCAATAGATCTTTAGGAAAATTAAAAACTCCCATATTTTAAAAACTTCCTACAAGACACTATTAAAGTTGTGTCCTTCAAATATTTCAAGAAAAACCAAAAATATATTCAGAAGCTGGCTCCAAAGAAGAAGATCCGTTACACTAGATCAAATCCAGATCCAAATCCTCCACCTGTGTTTCAAAATCCTAATCTGATTCCTAAGAACCTTAAAAGCCAATAGAACCTTATCCAATCTGAGCTTGCTCTTGGAAAAGCACCAATCCTTTCTTCCATTACTGTTGCTTCTCTTAGTTCACCCTTAGCACTTCAAACCATCTTTTCCACTCCCCCATCCACAACACATATTTCAATTGGTATCCCTGCTCTTCCAGCTATTACACTTATCCCTGCAATTATGGAAAACCGATATGATCCCCTGCAATTACCTGCAAATCCAGGGGCTATGCCTCAAGATTATCAAAGAAAAATCACCTATTTTGATGGTACTGGCACTTACACAGCTCAACAACACACCAAGAAAATGATGGGTTATTTTGAAAACTATGAGATTGATGATGATGATGATGTAAGAATGAAAGTCTTTGTCCAAAGCTTAACTGGAGATGTTAGAACCTAGTTTAGAGCACTCCCTGCAAATACTATCAATGATCCTGAAGCTCTTTATCAGACCTTCTTAAATAGATGGGAAAAGAAGAAAGATCCTCTCCACATTTTATCAGAATATGAAAACTTAAAGAGAGGTCCACAAGAAACTGTTCAAGATCATTGCACCTAATTTAAAAATGTATACAGTGCTATTCCTCAGAATCTCAGGCCCCCACCAGACTTGGCCTTAATCAAATTCCCTGATGCCTTTGACTCTGACATGGCATACTAGCTTAGGGAAAGAGCTCCTCAAAGCCTAGAAGACATGCAGAGTATAGCTGTCATTGTTGAGGCCACCCTGATTTCTGAACGAGCTAAGGAGGATACCCATTAAAGAAGAGCCTTCTGCCTTTAAACAAAAACTAGATGCTATCATTAAAGGAATGGACAGACTTGGTGATAGAGTAGAAACAATTGAGAGGAAATCCCCTTGAGATGGTCAACCAAACAACACCGTAAGAAACCCAAATTTCAGAAAAAATTAGAATCCAAATACTGGAAAGGCTGGTCCTGACCAAAGCATTAGACCTCCATTCCAAGAAAACTATGCTGAAGCTTCAAATTCTAGTGAACCAACAAAAGACACTCAAATTAATTTAATGGGGCTCAGTAGTGAACAACAAATTTTCTTAACCCAAGAATACCAAGAGGCTCACACTCTTAATCAGTTCCAAATCCAATCAGGGGAATCATTTGATTTTAGGGAGGGATATGACACAACCATCTATGAAGTTCACAAGCAATATAATCTGAGAAGCAGGAGAGTAGATGTCCCTGATGACAATAAATAGAAAGAAACTAAACAATCTAGTAGAGCTAAAATCAAGAACCCTCGTATACAAATTCCTCTTAAAACAATTCCTAACCCAAATAGTCCAACAGTTGAAGACGTTTCAGATAATCAACAACCTAATAAATAGTCTTCAACTCCCATTCCTTTCAAAGAAATTGTGGGAGAACCTCCAGGAATTGACATAGAAGCAACTTCAGCCCATAACACTATCCCTGATAAAGGAAAAAGCATTGAAAAAACAGTAGAAAAAGAAAATCTCACTGCCTGAAATGAAAAAATTCAAACAGAAAAACCTTTCAACCTTGAGATTGAAATAGGAAAATTAAAGATAGCAATTCCATTGTCAGAATTGGCTAAACACGACGTCTATAGAGAACAAATTAGCAGATCACTTCAAATTTCAGAAAACAGAGATGCAGTAAATGTCCTTGATGACCAACCCGAATTAATTTTTGGCCCTGAAGTAAACGACAAATCAGTAGACGGAGGGGTTTCCCCTTTCTATGTAAGTCTGAATATTCATGACAAAATACTGCACAATGCAATGTTTTATTCGGGAGCTTCCCATAATTTAATGCCCAAATCTGTAATGGAGAAGTTGGACCTAGATATTACCAGGCCATACAAAGACTTGTTCTCTTTTGATTCAAGCAAGGTCAGATGTCTAGGATTGATCAAAGATTTATGTGTATCATTAGTTCAATACCCTGCCACGACAATTTTAATAGATGTAGTGGTAGCTGATATTCCACCAAAATATGGCATGTTGCTGTCTAGATCTTGGGGTGCAAAGCTCTAGGGATCTTTACAGTTGGACATGTCCTATGCTACCATTTCAGTATTTGGCCAGCCAAAGAAATTGTACCGTGAAACTTTGATGAAATATGTGGTGAGCAGCCAGGAGAAACCCCATAATTTTTCCATCTATTCCATGCATTCTGATATGGACTCCTTCATCCTATACAATGCTGAAATTTATCCCCCAACTGATGTCAAGGATTTAGCTTTAGAGCAGAAAAAATTCATAAATGAGAAATCTAGTGTTCAGATTCAAGAAATTTCTGTGACCAATGGTATAACAGACACACAAGGGAAACCTCATGAAACTGAAAACCCAAATCTCCCTAGTAAGCAAGTTTCTAAGACTCTTGATGCTGGCTATATTCATGAAATCCTATGGTATTTGGAATTTGATGGATCTGTCAATAAACTAGGAGTAGGAGCAGGGATTTGGATACATAATATGCAAAATGATCATGCTGAAGAGAATGCATACAGGTTGACTTTTAGATGCAACAACATGGCTGAATATGAAGCCCTCTTGCTAGGACTCAAATTGATCAAAAGCTTAGGGGCAGTGAGGGTATCAATTTTGGGAGACTCTGATTTAGTTATTCAACAAATGAAAGGAAACTTCCTCACAAATGATCTCAGATTAAGGTCTTATAGAGGGGCAGCAATTGAAATACTCAATACCTTTCTTGAAACTCAGCTTGCCAAAATTCCAAGGAAACACAATATGCATGCTCACAGTTTGGCAACATTTGCCAGCACTTGTACGCTGCCATTTGAGCCTAATCATCATTTTATAGCTGAGATTAAACACCGGCCAACTGTACCTGACAATGTAAAAAACTGGCAAGTGTTTGATAATGACACTCAGATTAATAATTTCCTGACCTTAAAATAAGAATTTTCCAGCAATAATATAGACACAGGCACCGTTTGTGAAATTGATCAAATAGACAAAATTGAGACACACATTTCAGCTGAAACAACAACTCAAATACTACATCCAACGAAATTTACCAGCAAAGAATTGCAAGAGCTTAAAGAAATAGACTTTGATGAAACTATTGAAGGAGAATCTGAAGTTATTGATTAAAAGGACAATTTTTTACCCACAGGATTAACTCCTCTGGAAGACATTTTTGATTCTAATGATATCCCAAGGAAACCCAAAATGCAGCCTCTAAATGCAAAAATTGAGGACTGTAACATAGGGATTGAACAAAATCCTAAAATGATAAAATTGTTCAAATCTTTACCTCCTGACCAAAAGCTTAAATATGTTGATCTGTTCAAAGAATTCCAAGACGTTTTTGCATGGAGCTATGAAGATCTCAAATCCTATGACACTTCTGTCATTCAACATACGATACCCCTCAAAGAAAATCAGAAACCTTTCAAGCAAAAAATCAGAAGGGTCAACCCTGTACTCCTCTCTCTAATTGAAAAAGAAGTCAAAAGAATGTATGAAGCCGAGATAATTGCACCCATTAGATTTCCAGAATGTGTCTCCAATTTAGTGTCCACTAGGAAGAAAACAAGAGAAATCAGATTGTTTCTTGATTTAAGGAATCTAAATAAAATCTCTTTAAAGGACCACTACCCCTTACCTAAGATGGAACACATTTTACAAAGGGTAGTAAGTGCCTCTAGAATCTCACTTTTGGATGGGTTTTCAGGCTTCAACCAGATTCTAGTTCACCCTAATGATCAAGAAAAAACTGCTTTTACAACTCCATTGGGAACTTTCAAATATGTGAAAATGCCATTTGGACTCAAGAATGCAGGGGTAACCTTCCAACGTGCAATGGACATAGATTTTGCTAAAGAAATTCATGATTTCTTGGTTATATACCTAGATGTTCTCACGTGTTTTCCAAATCAGATCAGCAGCACTTAGATCATCTGAGACAAGTGTTTTTAATCTACAGAAAATATGGTATATCACTGAATCCAAAGAAGTCATTATTTGGCCTAGAAGAGGGCAAACTGTTAGGTCACATAATCTCAAGAGATGGCATCAAAATTGACCCTGACAGAATACAAGCCATTTTACAAATACCACATCCCAGAAATGTCAAAGAACTCCAAGCTTTCCTAGGGAAAATTAATTTTTTAAGAAGATTCATACCCAACTTGGCTGAATTAATTAGATTGTTGAATAATATGCTAAAGAAAGATTCCAAGGTCAAATGGACATTAGAAGCTAAACAAGCATTTGAAGAAATCAAGACAGCTTTAACCAAAACACCAGTCCTTACAAGCCCAAAATTTGACAGAGACTTCATAATATTTTCATTTGCATCAGAACACACTATTGCTGCTGTTTTGCTACAGAAAGATGATCAAGGATGTGAAAAACCCATAGCCTTCTTTAGCAAAGCACTGAGGGATGCACCTCTAAAATACCCAATCATGGAAAAACAGGCTTATGCACTTGTGAAAGCCATCAAAGATTTCAGAGTCTACATACTATACTCTCATATAATAGCTTATGTGCCAAGCACTGTTGTCAAAGATATCCTAACCCAAGAGGGGATTGAAGGCAAAAGAGGTAAATGGATTGCTACTATATTAGAGTATGATATTGAGAGAAAATCTATAAAGCTTATAAAAGGACAGAGATTGGCTAAACTCCTGACTGAAATCAATTGCCAAGCCCTAGATATTAATGAACTGGATAATGAATAGGAGATGGCGACTCCACAAATCAGCCAGGCCTTCCTAGAATCACCTTGGTATGATGATATATGTTATGTATTATTAAACTTGCAGGCTCCTCCAGGGTTATCCAGAACAAAGAAAATGTTTATAAAAATGAAAGCTTTAAAGTTTTGTATTTTAGATGGTGCTCTCTTTTGGAAAAATCATGAAGGTGTTCTACTAAATTGTCTAATTAAAGATGAAACTGACAAGGTGCTCAAAGAATTTCATGCAGGGGACTGTGGTGGACATTTGTACTGGAAATCAACTGCTGATAAAATCCTAAGGGCTAGATTTTACTGGCCCACCTTGTTTGCTGATGTCAAAAAGTTTGTTACTACTTGCCATAAATGTCAAATCTTTGAAGGCAAGAGGAAACTTCTGCCTCTACCCCTTAGACCAATTTCCACTGAAATACCATTTTAGCAATGGGGTTTAGATTTCATAGGGGAAATTCACCCTCCTTCTTCTGGCCAGCATAAATGGATTTTGACTGCCACAGATTATTGCACCAAGTGGATAGAGGCCATCCCTTGTAGACAAGCCAATGATTCAATGATTATGCAATTCCTAGAAACCAACATCCTGTCTAGATTTGAATATCTTGAGAAGATTATAACAGACAATGCTGCTGCTTTCAAATCCAAGAGAATGATCAGTTTCTGTCACAAATAGCACATTACCTTAGGCCACTCCACAGCTTATTACTCCCAAGGTAATGGTATAGCTGAGTCATCCAATAAAAGCCTGATGAATATCATTAAGAAAGTATTGGAAGAAAACAAGAAAAATTGGCATAAGAAGCTTATAAAAGCATTATGGGCAGACAGGTTAACTACCAAGAGATCCATTGGAACTAGTCCCTATGAGCTTGTATATGGTATGGAGGCTGTATTTCCCTCCTCCTTGGGAATACCTGTAATGAAATTGTTGCAAGAAGTTCAAATACAACCAAATGACATCTAGAGAAGAATAAATCAGACAATACATTTGCCGCAAACTAGAGAAGAGGTATATCAAAGATCTCAAGTGCTACAAGAAAAACTCAAGAAGATATTTGATAAGAGGACTAAGGCAGAGGATTTTTCATAGAAGACAAAGTTCTGAAATGGGATTCCAGAAGAGAAGATAAAGTAAAACATGGGAAGTTTGACTTCATGTGGAAGAGACCTTTTATTATTCAGGCCTCATACGGAAACAATACCTACTTTTTGAAAAGCCTGGATGGTGCAGAAGCAGAAGATGGACTAGTTAATGGTCGGATGCTGAAACACTATTTTGATCTAGTTTGTTGATATATCAGGACTCTAACTTGTACATAACGATGCTTAGTTTCTGCAGTTTATTACAACAATAAAAATGGGAAGGAATGTGTAGGAAATTTTGAAGAATAGTTAAGGAACTGTACCACCTTTTTGTGTTACATTTTTTTATTACCAGAAATTGTAGAAGACTTGGGAGCTGAAAATATGAGAACAAACATTCAGATAGACCACCCACAGAGGTGTAATTGTTTGAATCAGCTCATGAGAGATGTGTATATTTTACATGATCCTCTGTACAATTTTTTTTACCTACAGCAAAGGAAAATTTCAAATTGCAACAAGAATTGTACATAAGGCCATCTGACCTGTTGTTCTTGACTTTTCACCAGGAAAAGCCATCCCCAAGTGGAGCCAGTGTTATGCTCCTATATCAATAGGTGTCATATTTCATGATTGACTAATAAAAGTCCCTAATATGTTCATCCTTTCCCTGCTGCAAAGGTTCCATATTTTGAAAAAATCAAAAAACTTAAAAATGAAAAGAGGGTATACCCTAAAAGAAAGATCAAAGGGTAAAAAGAATGAAATTGTCAAAAGAAAAATGAAAGAAATGAACCCCAAAGAAAAGGCCCATGAAAGTATGCTAGTCCAAAATGCCACTACTATTCTATTTTTGCAAAGAATCTCATTGTGTGCAGTTGGTTGACTTTTGCCACAGTTGATGAATGGCCAAACAGCTTAATCTTGGCCAGTTCATGTTTGAATTTCTTGTTTTAGAGATAGAGAATAAAGTCTGTCCAAACAGTTCAATATTGACAGATAAGTAGATAGGTAGAGAAGCAAAGGATCTCAATTGTTAAATCTAAGCCCTTGGAAGAAATAAGGGCAGACTTAGATAGGATTTTCATAAAAAGAAAAGAAAATTTGTAAGGGTTTGCTAGCCCAAGTGCACCCATGGAAGAAGAAGAAAAATGTTAGGTATAATAGCCTGGGTAGGCAGTTTTGGTGTTGCAGAAGCAGGCTTATGATTAATTTTGTCTTTCAAAGATGTTCATCTTATTGATATCATAAGTACAATGGCAATTGTTTGGCTACAAATCAAGTGAGGCATGACTAACTTCCCCTCACACTTCTCCCAAAATCACTTATTAACCCCCCAAGGATATTGAGATCTGCTCAATACTCCTAAATCACCCCATTTCATGAAAAAGCTTGAGTAAAATAACATTCTTGCTTTAGGCAAAGAAGCCACATTTCTTGTGTAAAAATCCCTGTTTTCCTGTTAAGCCTAAGTTGTTAAACATTATAACTTAGCGCTTATTTTCATATCAATTTCTCATACTAACTGTAACTCTATTATATAATTCCCCCATAGTTTGCTCCCCCCCGTATTATGTAAACATATGAAAAATCCCAAAAAAAACTAATATCCCGCCCCTGGTTAATCTATAACCATAGCACTATATAAACGGGGGTTTAAAGGTTCATCTGGAATTCATTAAAAGCCTCCGCCGTGAAAAATGTGGTTAATTAACCATCTGGGTTAATTAACAAACACTCTGACAACCAATAGTAATCGCCCCGATATATTTAAATCATTGTTTATATTACATGGGCCCTGCACCATAGCCCTCCGCCAGCTCCGTTGAGCGCCAACCATTGGATCTGGGCCCATTGATTGGATGGCTGACGATCATATCGCGAGGCCATTCCCCACCGATGTTTACCGCTCGGGGAGCCGACGGTATTGCTGCCGTACCTGGGACACGCGACGCCCTCCCGCCATGCTCGCGGACCCTCCACCCGAAACCACCTTGGCTCATAAGCGATGCGGGCCAATACCGCTTACTCCCATCTCGCTGACCCCACTTGCTGATGTCATCACCACATCACCTCCACATCAGCATCCGTACCCCACGTCACGACAAAAAGTCACATCCCAATGATGTCATCCGTTCGAAAAGCGCCAAAAAGCCCTGCGGAGCCAATTTTTTGTTAAAAACTCGTGAAACTATCGTTTTCGTCCGTTTTCATTCATTTGTTTCACGAGATTGTTGCATGCAGACTACGTCCAAGCAACTACACAAACATCTAGTCCGCCACCCAACCAAGCAAAGTCCAACATACTGCTCCGCAACTCGTCAGTCAACCTGCAAATTACACTCGTTCGCCTCCAGAATACAGGTATTTACCCCGTCCCACCTCCCGAACCTGTATTTTTGGTTTTCCTCTGCAAATTATACCTATAGGAGCCAAATTCAAGCTGAAGCAGTCCATAATTGCTATACCAAGACATCCAGAACTGCTCTTTTGCCCTTTTTTCCACAGAAATTCAACCTCCAGTTTAAAAACACAGAAAACTGAACATGGAAGCCCCTGTGGCCCTCAGTGTAACTCCCCTCAATGCACCTCATAAAGAGCAGAATCATCTACCCTTAGTCGACAAAGATTTCCAAATAAAAGACCCGTCTGTTTGCCAAAATCATCTTCATACTTTCTGCCTAATCAGAAAGAGTCATCTGAACAATTCTGATATCTATAGAATATGGGAATCCAATCTCCCCAGGTATTACCTTCCCTCAGTCAATGTGTTCACAGATATTATTCGCCACTGCTGTGCTAATTATGACTCTGTCAGTAAAGCAGTTATGACCCCATCACAAACTGTTCTCTTTTACATAACTGCTGAATCTATCAATGAGACGCTGCACTTCCATCCAGTTCAGCCTCTTGATCCTCTTTCCATGGGATTTTTGCTTGAGCAAGGCTCTCAACTGTCCAGTGCAGAAATAACTCGGATTGCTAAGTTATTCATGAAACCAGATTGCCAGCCCCAAGGCCCACCTCCTTATTTATATGTCTGGTTCAATGAGACTGGAAGAATTATTCTTGACATGATATCAGTGATCTTGGGATTTAGGTCCAGTGAATATGTGGATGAGATGGTCCTGGTTCTGTTATCCACCTTTACTCCAGGACAACCCCCTGCTATTAAGTATGACTATGCCTCTTTCATTGCTGACAAAATCCATGCTCAATTTATGAATTTGGAAAGAGAAGGAGTGTTTAAATACACAACTTTCATATACCATCTGCTGTTATATTATTACCCAGACAGTTTTATATTTCCCATCAGGAAATTGGATTCCAAAGGAGAAAGGAGGTCTGTGATCTTTTGGACCTCGGTCTTCCACAAAATTGGTGAATCCCCTTATACCTACTATGAATTCATTGACTTGTTTATACATCCAGCCTCCACTCTATTGATAGGAGCTCCTCCTCCTAGGCTCTCTGGTGACATAAAGAAGATTTTACAGCTCTCCAAAAACTACAGGATAGGTGACTGGTACTTCTACTAGGATCACACTGAAATAAAATATACGGCTGTGAAATATGCCCTTATAAGTTGCCCAAATATGTGCCCATGATACTATTTGCATTGGAATATTTCAGGCAACTTATCAATGCAGATTTAACTCACTTTTGCAATGTAAAGAAAAAGGCTCAGTTGAGAATAAGAAACCAGTTAGGCCCTTTTATCATTAACAAGAGGGAAGCATGGGAAGATGTTGATAAGATATTAGGGGAAGACCTTAAATTGAAGAAAAGCTTCTGGTGGGTACCATATGACCCAAATAGCTTTATAAGTGAGAGAAAAGTAAGAAACTGGCTGTCAACTTACACACATCATAGGATCCCTGAAGTAGAACAATATGCTAATCAGGATGAGTGGGTAGAGGGTACATTAATAGAAGAACTTACTCAACAAGAAAAGATGGAACAAGCTATGAAAGATTTAGAAAAGACCCTTGACCTGGACTCTTTTGGACAGGTATCTTTCAAGCTGCCTTAGCAAACCGGAGTGGGTACATCTTCTGCTGGAACTTCACAGCAACCTGTACAAGAAACCAACACACTAGTTTCAGGCTCTTCTAAGGGCAAGGAAGTAGCAGGCACAGAGCGGCAAGCCATGACTGATCAGCAGGGGCAAATTCCTCCAGTACAGACCAAAGCAGCAGAGATTCCTGCACTACAGACTCCTCTAAATGAGGAAAAAGGCAAGAAAAGGGACAGAGAAGAAGCCACACCCATCAGTGGACCTGCAGAACAGCGAGGTGCTAAAAGGCAAAGACTGAATCCTCTTTCTGAAGAGGAAATCATTGAAGAAACAATAGAAAGTTTAAGAGGTGAGAGGGAAACCAGCCCACAGACCTCCCTAGTAATAGACACATCAACCAGCTCACACAGGCAAGAGCTAGAAAGGCAGCATAGTGTGGAAGTTTCATCCACTAGGCCACCAAGTAAGCAGACTTCTGATATCAATATAACATTCACAGAAATAAAGGCTAGGAATGATCCATTGAGGCTGCAAATTTATAATCAATATCTTAAGATGGCCCCTACAAAACAACAAAGATTGATGTCTGCGTATGACATAAAGGAGGGAAAAATTATCATGAGCTATTTCAAGCCCAAAGTGCAGCAGCCACAATTAGCAGCTGATTATATCAGGAAAAATCTGGAAGTCTTGGCCAAAAACATTCATCCAATAGACCAGATTGAGCTGCACAAACAAACTGGAGAGATGGTGTATTCCACACTGGCTGATAAAGCAATGTTGGCTCATAAATTGCAAAACTCATTAGAGAACACCTCTGCTCAGCTAGACTTAGAGAAAGCCTCTTCTCTAGCAAAGGACAACATGATTAAAGCCTTGGAGGATATTATCATTGAATTGGAACATGATCCCAAAGATACCAAAGGCATAAAAGCACTAATGAGGAAAAAGGAAGAGGACATTGCTGCCCTCAGAACACAGCTCAAAATGCTTCCTTCTATGCATCCACAAACATCATATGTTGTATAGCAAAGATCCAAAGAGGACATGATGGACCTGCGCATGAGGTTGAATGAGAGATTGAGTGAGATAGAGAAGGAATTGGAGAAAGCACTACAAGAAAGGCAGGGAGAGTCGACCTCCCAACCACCTGAAGTAGCTCCAATAGTCACAACTGCCCCTTCCACAGTCATAACAGCAGTGCCTCCCACTGTCTCGACATCAACAACAGAAGTCATCACAGGGGCAACATCAATATCAACAGCACCAGGCCCTATGTACATAAATTAAATACATATGCTTTCAATCAAGCTAATGCATCTTCAAGTACTTCATGAGAAAAAGCACTTCCATCTGGCCAGTCCCTTTATGACAGCCTAGAAAATCTATTTTATATAGAGCATGAGGTGAAGCATCTATTCACTATCCCACCTAATTTCTTCAGGTACACAGAGACTGACGAGACTTTAAGGAAGCTGCAGAGACATAAAATACTAGGACCAGAGTGGTGGCAAAGCATGTTAGAGATCCTATAAATTTAGCTTTAGTCAATGCGAAATTGTGCACCATCTGCTATAATGCGCAGAACAGAAATGAATCACGGTCCTGCGGGTCAAAGCGCATCACATCAGAGTTAAGAAAGTTTGGCCAAGGCAGGAAAATCGGCACAGAGGATCAATAGAAGACAGTTGGGAACCGACTTTGTTAAGTTATGGTATGTTCTATGCTTATAACTGTTTACTTCTTTTTCTTATTATATTCCACCGATTAGCAATCACATGTACATAAAGTAAAGTGCAGATAGAACATTAAACGATCGACAGAAAACAAGCCAAGACAAGAGACACAAGATGTGGAGGCTAGCCAGGAACAAACCTCACAATGTGTGGGGAAACCCTTTGATTAAATCTTCTTTTATCTTCAATAATTCAGCAGAGAGAAATAGTACAATAAATCTGATTCATATCAGCAGTAGCAAACCCTAGATCAGTAGCATCAGCATTAGCGACTTCATTATCAAACTAGGGCAGACCATATCTCACAAACCGACAGTCGGATTGACTTCATTCCACCACCAAAAGTTTCGGCTTCCAAAGGAGGTTCAGATGAACCTACAGTGCAGTTCAGATGAGGAGATCTTCTAGGCCACAGCAGTCAATCTTTACTTCTGCAGTTGCAGCTTCAGTTTCAGCAGTTTCCGGCTTCAAACTAGGGCAGTCGATATCTTGCAAACCGTTCGTCGGATTGACTTCATTCCACCACCAAAAGTTGCGGCTTTCAAAGGAGGTTCAGATGAACCTACAACACAGTTCCAAAGAGGAGATCTTCTAGGCCACGCAAGTCAATCTTTACTTCTGCAGTTGTAGCTTCAGATTCAACAGCTTCCGGCTTCACATGTGTGAGAGAGAGACACCCATTTCAGCGCAGTAGAGAAGAGACCCATATCTGCGCAGTAGAGAGAGAGAGATGTGATGAGATGAGTGAGTCCAAATGAGGAAAAGTCCTATTATATTTATACACAACGTTGGTGGGTGAATAGATGCGACTGTTGGGCTTCTGAGCCTACATGAGTTGTAGGTCGGCTTGTTAATAATTCCATAATCAAAATAAATTCATATCTCCATGAATACTTATCGGAATTGGATGATCTTTATATCAATCCTACACCTCTCGATGAGAGGAATCTAGTAAAAATATTATTAGCCATGAATAAGATGACCCACATGAAGTTTTTCCCTGGTTTCCAATTTTAACACTCCCTCTCAACCATGGAGAACTTCATCTGCAATCTGTCTATCGGTCGTTACTATTCATCCATCAAATGCACTGCCTTGTACAACCTGACCCTTGCCCTGCTCTGCTCTATTTTTCCTGTTCTGCTTTGTCTTGTTCTGCCTTGCACTGATCTGTACTGTTTTGTTCTGTTCTGCTCTGCTCTTGCATTGTTCTGTTCTACTATGCTTTTGTCCGAATTATGAAGAAGAAGAAATGATCGAGGATGTATCATACTGACTCAAAGTCAGTCTCAGAGTATGTACCACTGGTCCCAGACCAGTCTCAACCAACCCAAAGTCAGCGTCATAGTGAGTAAAACTCTAATGGTCCCAGACCAATATCATCCTCCACTGACTCAAAGTCAGTCTCAGAGTATGTACCACTGATCCCAGACCAGTCTCAATTGACCCGAAGTCAGTGTCATAGTATGGTACAACTCCTACCACTGGTCCCAGACTAGTATCATTGATCCCAGATCAATGGAGGTCATCCTAGCATAGGGAGTACGGTAGTTACAACGATGCGTCCATCGGTACTACTATGGTCCCTAACTTCATTTCCCTGCTCATTGATCAAATGAGAGGTACTTCCCATGAGTCCCAGACTGCATGGGTAGGATGCCTCGACAGGAGAACTAATCAATCCTGTCCTCACAGGAGAACACATCAATCCTGCTACAATTTCCATGGAGAACACATCAATCCAGGCCTCACAGGAGAACTAATCATCCTGCTACATAGGAGAGCGAATCATCTTGTCCCACAAGAGAGCGAATCATCTTGTCCCACAAGAGAGTGAATCATCTTGTTCCAGTGTGCACCACCAGGGGAGGGTGAGTCACCCTGTGGTCATATGTTGCTCTAGCAGGAACCGCAAGCCCTCAAAGCTCCCAGAGCTCAATGTATGCAACATGCAGGACCCTTATAAAAGGGTTTCTTGCCGACTCCAAGTCGTTTGGGAAAATCACAGATTAGATATTTCCTCGGGGCTTTGACAAGATGTATCAACCTGTACAGCATCTTAATGTGATGGAGCTTCCTTGCTCATCGACTTACCATATCCCAGATGATGTCTTTCTGCTAGAGCAATTGATGAATACGGGATTCCTCAATAATCGAATCCCACCTCTGGTTGTTACAGAGAATCACAGTGGTATCCAATGTAAATCCAAACAGCTCACTGAAGAGCTTTTGCAACCAGACTGCCTCACACGAGGTTATGCTAGCAACAATATATCCTGCTTCGGCGGTGCTCAAAGCCACCGACTTCTGCTTCCTGCTCATCCAGGATATCGAAGCAGATCCCAAGGTGAAACAGTACCCGGAAGTGCTCTTATGGTTGACCACACTGCCTGCCCAATCAACATCAGTATATCCAAGTAGTCTCACATCTCCGACAGTGTATCTTAATCCATGAGAGATTGTGTCCTGAAGACATCTCAGAAGATTCCTGGCATCAATCCAGTGAGGCTCAACCAAATATGAGCTCACAATGCTAACTGCAAAACATATGTTCGGACAGAGGTTCACCAAGAACATCAATGCGAATGAGTTTTTGAAACTCAGAGGCATTTCCCAAGTCTGGTCCGACATCACTACCATATAACTTCTAAAAGTTAAGAATCCTTGAGGTAGTCACAGGCTTGTAGTCCATCATACCGAATCTTTCCAATATATTTACCACATATTTTCCTTGAGATAGGAAAATTTCCCTTGGCTTCTGCCACACTTCAAGTCCTTGGTCCTTCATTTCAAATTCAGAAGCCATCTCCCTCTTACATTTGTGAATGAGAGGGTTTACACCTGTTAGAAAGAGGTCATCCACATACAACACCAGTATGAGAGGCTTGTCATCTTCAACCTTAAAGTAAAGGTTAAGATCAGCTTCACTCCTAGTGAATCCCAGCTTCATCAAGTAGCTATCGATCCTCTCATACCATGCTCGGGGTGCTTGCTTCAACCCATAGAGAGCCTTCTTCAACCTGCATACATGAGTTTTTCAATCATAAATCTCAAATCCTTCAGGTTGCTCCACATAGACCTCTTCTTTGATAGAACCATGCAAGAACGTGGTCTTAACATCCATCTGATGTAGGTTCCATCCTTATGAAGCCACAAGGGCTATGATCAAGCGGATGGTCGTATATCTGGCAACAGGTGCAAATATCATAGTCTATACCTCCCTTTTGGGAGAAACCTCGAGCAACAAAACGAGCCTTATACTTTTCCATGCTTCCATCTGCTGCATGCTTTATCTTGTAAAGCCATTTGGAAGTAACAACAGTCTTGTCCTAGGGTCTGGGAACTACTTCCCAAACATCATTCTTTATGATAGACTCATATTCTTCGGTCATAGCATCCTTCCATACTTGATGCTTGACGGCATCTGAGAATGACGAAGGCTCATTTTGTATGATCGTGCTCATGATGGTCAGGTATCCTGGATACTTATTAGGTTTCTTACTTTCACGAAAGGTTCCTCGGGGTGCAGCATGTCCTTCAGCATCATCAAGTAACCCCTTAAGCCATGAAGGCCTCTTCCTAGAAGAGGAAGGCTCATATGGAGGAGGATCAATCGGATCCATGGGTTCTTCTACATCAGGCATTGATTCATCATCCTTTTCTTTCGGTTCCCTGGTGTCGGCTTCTTGAGAGCTCCTCAAAGTCGGAAGATTGATCACCTTGTTGATAGCCATATCTTCGTCAAAGGTGACATCATGACTAATTATGACTTCCCTTTGACCGGCTACATAGATTCTATAGCCTTTAGTATTTTCACCATAGCCCACGAAAATTCCCTTCTTTCCAGAGGCTCCCAATTTATTTCTTTTCTCTTTCGGCACATGAAAGTATACATGGCTTCCAAAAATTTTAAAATGAGAAACATCAGGTTTCTTATCGGTGAATTTTTCTTCAGGAGTCTTGGAACCCAATGCTTGATGAGGGCATCGATTTTGTACATATACGACAGTGTTTGCAGCTTCAGCCCATAGAAACTTAGGAAGACTTTGATCATGTAGCATGGCACGAAAAACTTCCATAATTGTGAGGTTCTTCCTTTCTGCCTCACCATTTTGTTCAGGAGTATATGGTGTAGTAGTCTCCCTCTTGATGCTAGCCTCTTTACAAAAATCATGGAACTCATTAGATTCATATTCAGTCCCATTGTCAGTTCTTAAGATCTTGATCTTCTTTTCGGTTTGATTCTCGATTAGGGCTTTGAAGTGTCAGAACCAAGGGAACACTTCATCCTTCTTTTTCAAGAAGTATATCCAGGTCTTTCGAGAATGGTCATCTGTAAAACTGAGATAATATGAGTATCCTCCCAAGGAGTTCACAGGCATCATACCTGATATGTCTGAGTGAACTAGTTGTAATATATCGGAGGTCTTGCTTTGACTTGAAGGGAATGGTCCCCTTTTGAGCTTTCCTTCGGCACATCCCAGACATACACCTTCTTTCTCTACTTGGAATTCAGGCATCCCTGTTACCATCTGTCTTACATCGGGTAGAGCTTTGTAATGAAGGTGGGCAAACCTCCGATGCCAAAGTTCGGACCTAGCGGACTTCCACCGACTTGATATAAAGAATCAACTCGAAACCCAAGAGTGAAAGCATCTTTAACATTATTTTTCCATATGCGTACCTTACCATCGCTGAAGGTTACCTTATAGCCTTTGTCTTCCATTGCCGAGATGGATACCAGGTTCTTTTTGAGATCAGGTACATATAATACATCTTGTAAGTGAATCGTATTCCCTTGATTCAGTTTAAGAGAAACATTGGCTACACCTTTCACTAGGTATTTCATGTCATCTCCAAGGACAATTTCCAGGTTAGTTTCTTTCTCTACCAGATTATAGAGTACTTCTTTGTAACCAGTGAAGTGTCTTGAGGCACCACTATCAATGAGCCAAATTCCCATTGAGTCCGAAGGAGCGGAGGTAGATAGAGCAGCTGGTAGATAATATTAAGTCTGCTTATCATCAACAGTGTTAGATTCATACCTGGAATTTCTAGCCTTCTTGAATGGTTGCCCTCTTCCTTGATTTCCCGCATTCCTTTTTCCTTTGTTGTTGAATTTTCCATTCCTTCGATTACCATGAGAGGGATTTTGATCATCGTCATAGTGAGAGTCCTTTATATCAGGGCATTCCCTTGCATAGTGACCTGCTTTATTGCAAATGAAACATCGTCCTTTTCTTCCACCCTTAAATCCAGCCTTTCTTTTCGATTTAGACCCAGAATTATTTCTTTTCTTAGCATGAGAAGAAAAAGCAGCAGGAGGACCTTTAGGCAAGGGCATTTCCTGCTCTTCTACCCTTGTTTGTTCTTGAATGCATCTAGCCATTAATTCCTCGAAACTAGGAATTACATTATTGTTCAGAAGAGTAGTCTTGAACACATACCATTCAGATGGTAATTCTCCGAGAGTTGTGAGTGCCATTTCTCTGTCAGTAATGGTTTCCCCAATAGATAGGAGATCGTTCTTGATCTCGGTGATTCTTAAGAAGTATGCTGCATACTTTCATCTTTACCCTTCTTGATTTCCCTCAACTTATTTCTAAGAAACAAAACTTGATTTGCATCATTAACTTTAAATAAACTCACCAGTCTGTCGTAGATTTCCTTGGAGGTGTCTAGATCAGAGATGTAGGCCACCAAGCGCTTGTCAATAGAGTTCCGGATGATCTTCTTTGTTTTGACTTCTCCATTTTTCCATTTGTTCCAGGCAGCAGCAGATGCATTTGATGAAGGCTCAACAATATTGCCTCTTACATGGTCCAGCACTCCTTGATCTTCAAGGGTTAGATCGATAGACATCTTCCATCCGTGATAGTCAGCTTTCTCACGGAGCTTGTCTTCGGCAGGAAAGAGTGTTGAGGACCCCATAGTTCTTTTAGGATAGCCTTGCCAATCTTCTCTTCAATGATTTCTCTTGCTCTTGCTCGGGATTTGTCTTCACCTCAGCTCTCATACCATTTTAAGTTATGGTATGTTCTATGCTTATAACAGTTTACTTCTTTTTCTTATTATATTCCACCGATTAGCAATCACATGTACATAAAGCAAAGTGCAGATAGAACATTAAACGATCGACAGAAAACAAGCCAAGACAAGAGACACAAGATGTGGCGGCTAGCCAGGGACAAACCCCACAATGTGTGGGGAAACCCTTTGATCAAATCTTCTTTTATCTTCAATAATTCAGTAGAGAGAAATAGTACAATAAATTTGATTCATATCAGCAGTAGCAAACCCTAGATCAGTAGCATCAGCATTAGCGGCTTCATTATCAAACTAGGGCAGACCATATCTCACAAACCGACAGTCGGATTGACTTCATTCCACCACCAAAAGTTTCGGCTTCCAGAGGAGGTTCAGATGAACCTACATCACAGTTCAGATGAGGAGCTATTCTAGGCCACGCAAGTCAATCTTTACTTCTGCAGTTGCAGCTTCAGTTTCAGCAGTTTCCGGCTTCAAACTAGGGCAGTCGATATCTTGCAGACCGTTCGTCGGATTGACTTCATTCCACCACCAAAAGTTGCGGCTTTCAAAGGAGGTTTAGATGAACCTACAACACAGTTCCAAAGAGGAGATCTTCTAGGCCACGCAAGTCAATCTTTACTTCTGCAGTTGCAGCTTCAAATTCAACAGCTTTCGGCTTCACATGTGTGAGAGAGAGACCCATTTCAGCGCAGTAGAGAAGAGACTCATATCTGCGCAGTAGAGAGAGAGAGATGTGATGAGATGAGTGAGTCCAAATGATGAAAAGTCCTCTTATATTTATACACAACGTTGGTGGGTGAATAAATGCGACTGTTGGGCTTCTGAGCCTACATGAGTTGTAGGTCGGCTTGATAATAATTCCATAATCAAAATAAATTCATATCCCCATGAATACTTATTGGAATTGGATGATCTTTATATCAATCCTACACCTCTCGACGAGAGGAATCTAATAAAAATATTATTAGTCATGAATAAGATGAACCACATGAAGTTTTTCCCTGGTTGCCAATTTTAACAGACTTGCAGCACCTACCTCCAGTACATCTCATAAATACGGATTAACCAGCGCAACATGAATTTATTGCATTTATTTATTGTATCCTTGTTTTTGAGACTGTCTATCTCTATCTATGTAAAAGAAACATTAATTGTTAGCAGACATTTATTTCTAACAAATATTTTGTATGATATCTTGACATTTTTGTATAAATACCCCCCCATACGAAGTATTTAGGGTTGGTTGGTGTTGGATGTTCATAGTTTTGACTGTAACACTGAACAATTTTGGAAATAGAAGCTGTTGGAACCATTTTTGTCGAGCTCACTGGATGAAGAATTGATGCTAAGGACCATGTTATAGAATTCTTGAATCTTTTTATGGATCAATAAGTCTCTTCTAACTTGTGTCTTACAGTTCCTGTGTTTACTACATCATATATGTCTCATGATCTAAATAATAGAGAAAAAGAATAACTCATAATTTGCTTGTTTGCACTCTGTGTTCAATCTCTGTTATTATTAATGTTTTCTTTAGAATTAGCATAAACAGTGAATTCTTAATTGCTCATGTTTCCCCTGGTTCTATCATCTTGAATATTAGCTAAGGAATTCTTAATTTCTCCTTAGCAGTAATCATCCATTTTCCCCCTGTCAACATGATGAAGGATTCTTAATTGCCCTTCACCCATTGACTCCATTCCATCTGATTCCAGCCTATAAATTGTTCCATATTTGAGTACCTTGCTCTGTAATAAATCCTTTGATAAGAAACCTAACCCAGGAAGCCATCCTTCTTTGACTCCATCATGCCCAATGGACTAAAATTTTTCAGCTTTACCTCACTGTTCTTTTGAGTCCCCATCCTTCCAACCAAACTCAAAACAAACCCTTGCACTTCATAACTAGCCTAATATACCTCGAACATAGCTAAATCATAAAGAGAGATCCCTCTCTGGATGCAGATTGGCTAGAATTTGTATCTAAAAGATTGGTCTGTGGTTACCTCAGCCATATTCTCTTTCTTACAACTTTTGGGAACAACCTGAGTGATAACAGAAATCACACCACTTTCCCGCGTCCTTCTTCATCTTAGTGTTGTTGTTCTTTGCTTGCATCTTCAACAAGTTTTCATGGGTCACCTTGCCTTGGATTTTTCCATTGTTCTGTGGTTTGGGGGCACCTTTCCCTTGTTTCATATTCGTAGATCCAAAGTCTCGCTTCTTCTGTTTTAATTTCTGCTCGATCTTGACAACGTATCGGTAGGCATTGCCAAGCAAAGAGATGTCTTGGAAATCCATCTCGCCTTGGATATATTTTTGCAAATAATCATGGTACTTGAGGACCATATGCTGCTCATAATCCTTGATACCCAACTTCGTGCGAAGGGTATGATAAATATTTGTGAACTCTGGCACATCTTGGTCCCTTCCCTACCATAGTGTGGTCCACTTTATGTACTTTTCTTCATAGCTCCTGAAAGGGTAATACTATTCCTTGATGGCATCTTGAAATTAGTTCCATGTGGCTGTAGCTGAATATAGTGAGGGTTCCCTCTCTTCCTTCAGCTCACAATAGGTTTCCCACCAGTCCTTGATGTGGGGGGCGACTTTGAGGAGTGCAAAAGTATTCTTTTCCCTATTGGAAAAATCACGAACCAAAAAATACCATTCCAATAGATTTAACCACCTATCTATGACATTTGCATCTATCTGGCCTCCAAATATAGGAATATCAAAGTTGACTTGTACCTTGAAGGGAGTGATGCCTCTAGAGTGGCTTTCGAATGAAGATGTCTCACATGTGGGCATCCGTCAAAGGATTTGGAAAAATTTGTCCATCATCACATTCATCTGTCGCTCGAGGGCTTCTTCGAGAAATATTTTGAAGGGATCTTCTGCTCCCTCATCTTTCTTCTCTTCCGCCATGGGAGGTCGTCGGGGTTTTCCAAGCTGGTCTTGGAAAGGTTCAACTTGTTCAAGCCCTAACTCCTTATACCCTGACCTCATTGGGGACATGCAAAGAACAATGGAGAAAGAGAAGACCACTATGAAACCAATGATCGAAACTTATGCAGGAATGCTACATAATATAGATATAAACATAAACACAAAGATGCAACACGAATAAAACTTCATTTAATTAATATCAAAGAACTGAAATATGCTTACATAGAGAATGAAAATAAACTAACTCAGATGATGGCAGCGTATCTCTAAGAAGATATGTGGTGGATACATGCCTCTAAACTATGTTACAATGAGGCTCAAAGGCCTATTTATTATTGAGAAGCAATGGAAAACCATAAACATCCAAAAACCTAACCCTAGGAGTTGAAGCGCCAAAACTATGGGCCCCGTTTAGGTAAATTGGTACATCAAATTCCCGGGGTCATAACTTTGGCATACGATATTTGTTTGATGCGCACAATACTTCATTAGAAATATCTATCTGAGGACTACAAATTTAAATGCAAACATCAGTCAAAGCCTCATGTTTTCCTTTTTTCTAATAAGGTAGTTTAGGGCCTCAAAACGGCTTCGAAATTTCAGGATCCGAAGAAACTACGAAAAATAGTAAATTGTGCTACAATTAAGGAAACTGAAAAACAGAAAGAGACAATGATGGGGGTCCAAGTGGAATAGGTGGGTGGCCACCAATATCCACCTGGATCAGTCCTCCCCCCTTAGGAAACAATGGTCCTCATTGTGTTTAGTGCCTCCATGAGATGGGGAAACTTCTGTTGGACTTGGTCCCTGGTGAGCCACTTGCCATGGTGCAGGAGTTGACCATATTTGACAACCCGATATATTTAGATCTTACGTTGGTGAGTGTTCTTGATTTGTGTCTCCATGTTTTGATCAGTTGTGGCATGTTCCATGCAGTCAAGGCTTAACTCTATTGGTGTGAGTTGTTCTCAATGTTTGATGTGTCCAGTAATGGTGGAAAGTATGGTCGAAGGTGGTCCACATTGAACACTGGGTGCAGGCCAAGGAGTGGGGGAACACTAAGCTCAAAATCATTGTCTCCCAAAGCCTTGTTAATGGTGTAAATCCCATATCAGAGTGGTATGATCTTCTGATGGGCTCCTGTAAGGCGTTCTTTCTACAAATGCAACCAAAATTTGTCGCCCACTTGAAACTTGTGTACCACTCGATGTTGATCATGTCGCTACTTGTAATTGGAATTTGAATTCTCCAAGATGTCATGAACCTGCTGGCAGATGTGTTGGATGCATTCAATAAATCTGGTTGATTTATCAACCTTGGACAATACATGTGCGGATTTTGTCTGTGTAGTCGCATGAGGATGGGTAACATCATTAAGACATAATGGTTAAAATCCTAGACCCACTTGAAAGGGACTACGACCAGTCGAGATATGGAGAGCTCTATTATAATTGTGTTACACATAGGGAAGACTCTCATCCTTGGTTCGTGGATGCTTGGAGTTATACATGAGGAGTATGTGCACTATCATCCTATTGACAACCTCCGTCTGGCCATCAGTCTGGGGATGGAATGCAATCGACTTGGTGGGATTGGTGTTAAATAATGTCTAGAGGCTAGACCAGAATCTGCTCAGGAACCTGCTATCCTGATCTGATATAATGGTCTACGAGATCCAAAAATGTAACCACAGTTGTTTAAAGAAGATTTTAGCAGTGTCCTCTGCTGTGATACTCTTCTTGCATACCACCAATATAGCCATCATAGAAAATCTGTCCATGACCACAAATACAAAATCATTACCATGCCTAGTAGAAGGGAGGCTGGACATATAGTCCATTGAGATGGATTCCCATGGTTGCCTAGGAGTAGGAAGAGGAGTGTACATGTTTGCTTCTTGATGTTTGGCTTGGCGATGGCGCAAGCAGTGTAGGATTTGAGATATTTCCCAACATCTAGTTGGAGTTTTAGGCAATAAAAGTAATTTTGTAGTAAAGACACAATTTTCTCCACACCAAAGTGTCTCACGACCCAATCATAGTGCACCTCCAAAATCATATTGGCACACTCACTTGAAGGAACTCAAAGGTGGCCCATGTCTGGCAATGTACCAGTGCAAATAAGAGGCAACACTTCAACTCAACCAACGCCTTCTATTGGGACTCAGACCAGGAATTTTTTTCTTTCGCTCTGCCCTTGGTAATCTGACTCAAAGGCTAAGTAATATGGGAGAATCCCAACAAGAACTTTTGATAAAAAATTTGCAGGGCTCAAAGGGTTGCGAAGCTCTATTAGAGTGTTTGGGGCTGGCAAATCCCGAATGACTTGGATCTTAGTCAGATCCACATGCACACCATGCTCATCTATGATGTAACCCAAATATTGGACTTGACTCATGCCAAAGGTGCATTTCTTCAAGTTGGCACACATTTTTTTTTGTCGAAGGGTTTGAAGGACTTGCCGAATATGTTGCAAGTGTTCTTCCCAACTGTTGTTGAAGATGAGGATGTCATCGAGATAAACAACAATAAATGAGTTGGCCAAGGGCTGCAAGTAGCAGAGGTATTTACCAACCCAAAGGGCATAACCAACCATTCAAAAAATCCTTCCTTGGATTTGAAGGTAGTCTTCCATACATCTATGAGCTCTAATGGAACCTGGTGATAGCCAGACTTCAGATCGATCTTGCTGAAATAATTGGCCCCCTTGAGTTGGTCCAGAAGGTCATCAATCCTTGGTATTAGATACTTGTTCCTCAAAGTGATTTTGTTTGGTGCCTAATAATCAATGCAAAGCCTTTAGGTCCCATCCTTCTTCTGTACAAGTACAATCAGGCTCCCATAAGGTAAGGAACTTGGTCAGATGTGCCCTTTTTGCAGCAATTCCTGGGTTTACCGCTTGTTAGAATTGGAAACCAGGGCAAAACTTCATGTGGGTCATCTTATTCATGGCTAATAATATTTTTATTAGATTCCTCTCGTTGAGAGGTGTAGGATTGATATAAAGATCATCCAATTCCGATAAGTATTCATGGAGATATGAATTTATTTTGATTATGGAATTATTATCAAGCCGACCTACAACTCATGTAGGCTCAGAAGCCCAACAGTCGCATCTATTCACCCACTAACGTTGTGTATAAATATAAGAGGACTTTTCCTCATTTGGACTCACTCATCTCATCACATCTCTCTCTCTCTACTGCGCAGATATGAGTCTCTTCTCTACTGCGTTGAAATGGGTCTCTCTCTCTCACACATGTGAAGCCGGAAGCTGTTGAATTTGAAGCTGCAACTGCATAAGTAAAGATTGACTTGCGTGGCCTAGAAGATCTCCTCTTTGGAACTGCGTTGTAGGTTCATCTGAACCTCCTTTGAAAGCCGCAACTTTTGGTGGTGGAATGAAGTCAATCTGACGAACGGTTTGCAAGATATCGACTGCCCTAGTTTGAAGCCGAAAACTGCTGAAACTGAAGCTGCAACTGCAGAAGTAAAGATTGACTTGCGTGGCCTAGAAGATCTCCTCTTTGGAACTGTGCTGTAGGTTCATATGAACCTCCTTTGAAAGCCGCAACTTTTGGTGGTGGAATGAAGTCAATCCGACGAACGGTTTGCAAGATATCGACTGCCCTAGTTTGAATCCAGAAACTACTGAAACTGAAGCTGCAACTGCAGAAGTAAAGATTGACTTGCGTGGCCTAGAAGATCTCCTCTTTGGAACTACACTATAGGTTCATCCGAACCTCCTTTGAAAGCCGCAACTTTTGGTGGTGGAATGAAGTCAATCCGACGAACGGTTTGCAAGATATCGACTGCCCTAATTTGAAGCCGGAAACTGTTGAAACTGAAGCTGCAACTGCAGAAATAAATATTGACTTGCGTGGCCTAGAAGATCTCCTCATCTGAACTGCGCTATAGGTTCATCTGAACCTCCTCTGGAAGCTGAAACTTTTGGTGGTGGAATGAAGTCAATCCGACGGTCGGTTTGTGAGATATGGTCTGCCCTAGTTTAATAATGAAGTCGCTAATGCTGATGCTACTGATCTAGGGTTTGCTACTGCTGATATGAATAAGATTTATTGTACTATTTCTCTCTACTGAATTATTGAAGATAAAAGAAGATTTGATCAAAGGGTTTCCCCACACATTGTGGGGTTTGTCCCTGGCTAGCCGCCACATCTTGTGTCTCTTGTCTTGGCTTGTTTTCTGTCGATCGTTTAATGTTCTATCTGCACTTTACTTTATGTACATGTGATTGCTAATCGGTGGAATATAATAAGAAAAATAAGTAAACTGTTATAAGCATAGAACATACCATAACTTAACATGGTATCGGAGCTGAGGTGAAGACAAAGCCCAAGCAAGAGCAAGAGCAATCATCGAAGAGAAGATTGGAAAGGCTATCCTAAAAGAACTATGGGGTCCTCAACACTCTTTCCTGCCGAAGACAAGCTCCGTGAAAAAGCTGACTATCACGGATGGAAGATGTCTATTGATCTAACCCTAGAAGATCAAGGAGTGCTGGACCATGTAAGAGGCAATATTGTTGAGCCTCCATCAAATGCATCCGCTGCTGCCTGGAACAAATGGAAAAATGGAGAAGTAAAAATAGAAGATCATCCGAGACTCTATCGACAAGCACTTGGTGTCCTACATCTCTGAACTGGACACCTCCAAGGAAATCTACAATAGACTGGTGAGTTTATTTAAAGTTAATGATGCAAATCAAGTTTTGTTTCTTAGAAATAAGCTGAGGTAAATCAAGAAGAGTAAGGATGAAAGTATGCAAGCATACTTCTTAAGAATCACCGAGATCAAGAACGATCTCCTATCTATTGGGGAAACTATTACTGACAGAGAAATGGCATTCAAAACTCTTGGAGGATTACCATCCGAATGGTACGTGTTCAAGACTACTCTTCTGAACTATAATGTAATTCCTGGTTTCGAGGAATTAATGGCTAGATGCATTCAAGAAGAAACAAGGGAAGAAGTGCAAGAAATGCCCATGCCTAAAGGTCCTCCTGCTACCTTTTCTTCTCATGCAAAGAGAAGAAAGGACTCACACCGGGACGATGATCAAAATCCCTCTGATGGCTAATCAAAGGAATGACAAATTCAACAGCAAAGGTAAGAGGAGAGCTGGAGATCGAGGAAGAGGACAACCATTTAGGAAGGCTAGAAAGTCCAGGATGTATTAAATGCACCTGACCTCAAAAGGAACCTAGTGTCCATCTTGGCAATGGAAGACAGAGGCTACAAGGTAACCTTCAGCAATGGCAAGGTATGTATATGGAAAAATAATGATAAAGATTCCTTTACTCTTGGGTTTAGTGTTGATTCATTATATCAGGTCGATGGAAGTCCGCTAGGTGTCATGTCTTGTGACACAACTCTTTAGTCCGAACTTTGGCATCAGAGGTTTTCCCACCTTCATTACAAAGCTCTACCCGATGTAAGACATATGGTAACAGGGATGCCCGAATTCCAAGTAGAGAAAGAAGGTGTATGTCTGGGATGTGCCAAAGGAAATCTCGAAAGGGGACCATTCCCCTCAAGCCAAAGCAAGACCTCCGATATATTACAATTGGTTTACTCAGGCATACTTGAGGTTAGCATTAAGAGGGAGACTACTACACCACATACTCCTGAGCAGAATGGTGTGGTGGGAAGGAAGAACCACACGATGATGGAAGCTGTCCAGGCCATGCTACATGATCAAAGACTTCCAAAGTTTCTATAGGCTGAAACTGCAAACACTGCCGTATATGTACAAAATCGATGCCCTCATCAAGCATTGGGTTCCAAGACTCCTGAAGAAAAATTCACCGGTAAGAAACCTGATGTTTCTCATTTAAAATTTTTTGGAAGCCCTGTATATTTTCATGTGCCGAAAGAGAAAAGAAATAAATTGGGTGCATCTGGAAAGAAGGGAATTTTCGTGGGCTATGGTGAAAATACTAAAGGCTATAGAATCTATGTAGCCGGTCAAAGGGAAGTCGTAATTAGTCATGATGTCACCTTTGACGAAGATATGGCTCTCAGCAAGGTGAACAATCTTCCGACTTTGAGGAGCTCTCAAGAAGCCGACACCAGGGAACCGAAAGAAAAGGATGATGAATCAATGCCTGATGTAGAAGAACCCATGGATCCGATTGATCCTCATCCACATGAGCCTTCCTCTTCTAGGAAGAGGCCTTCATGGCTTAGGGGGATACTTGATGATGCTGAAGGACATGCTGCACCCTGAGGAACCTTCCATCAAAGTAAGAAATTTAACAGGTATCAGGGATACCTGACCATCATGAGCACGATCATACAAAATGAGCCTTCGTCATTCTCAGATGCCGTCAAGCATCAAGTATGGAAGGATGCTATGACCGAAGAATATGAGTCTATCATAAAGAATGATGTTTGGGAAGTAGTTCCCAGACCCTGGACATGACAATTGTTACTTCAAAATGGCTTTACAAGATAAAGCATGCAGCAAATGGAAAAGTATAAGCTTCATTTTGTTGCTCGTGGTTTATCCCAGAAGGAAGGTATAGACTATGATATTTGCACCTGTTGCCAGATATACGACCATCCGCTCGATCATAGCCCTTGCCGCTTCAAAAGGATGGAACCTACATCAGATGGATGTCAAGACTGCGTTCTTGCATGGCTCGATCAAAGAAGAGGTCTACATGGAGCAACCCGAAGGATTTGAGATTTATGATCGAAAATCTCATGTATGCAGGTTGAAGAAAGCTCTCTATGGGCTGAAGCAAGCACCCCGAGCATGGTATGAGAGGATTGATAGCTACCTGATGAAGCTGGGATTCACTAGGAGTGAAGCCGATCCTAACCTTTACTTTAAGGTTGAAGATGACAAGCCTCTCATACTGGCGTTATATGTGTATGACCTCTTTCTAATAGGTGCAGACCCTCTCATTCACAAATGTAAGAGGGAGCTGGCCTCTGAATTTGAAATGAAAGACCTAGGACTGATGCACTACTTCCTAGGACTTGAAGTATGGCAGAAGCCAAGGGAAATTTTCCTATATCAAGGGAAATACGTGGTAAAGATATTGGAAAGATATGGTATGATGGACTGCAAGCCTGTGACTAACTCGAGGATCTTAACTTTTAGAAGTTATATGGTAGTGATGTCGGACCAGATTTGGGAAATGCCTCTGAGTTTCATAAACTCATTCGCATTGATGTTCTTGGTGAACCTCCGTTCGAACATATTTTTTGCAGTTAGCATTGTGAGCTCATATTTGGTTGAGCCTCATTGGATTGATGCCAGGAATCTTCTGAGATGTCTTCAGGACACATGGATTTAGATACACTGCCGGAGATGTGAGACTACTTGGATATACTGATGTTGATTGGGCAGGCAGTGTGGTGGACCGTAAGATCACTTCCGGGTGTTGTTTCACCTTGGGATCTGCTTCGATATCCTGGATGAGCAGGAAGCAGAAGTCGGTGGCTTTGAGCACCGCCGAAGCAGGATATATTGTTGCTAGCATAACCTCGTGTGAGGTAGTTTGGTTGCGAAAGCTCTTCAGTGAGCTGTTTGGATTTACATTGGATACCATTGTGATTCTCTATAACAACCAGAGGTGGGATTCGATTATTGAGGAATCCTGTATTTGTCGATTGCTCCAGCAGATAGACATCATCTTGGATATGGTAAGTTGATGAGAAAGGAGGCTCCATTGCATTAAGATGATGTACGGGTTGATACACCTTGTCAAAGCCCCGAGGAAAGATATAATCTGTGATTTTCCCAAACGACTTGGAATCGGTAAGAAACCCTTGTACAAGGGTCCTGCATGTTGCATACATTGAGCTCTGGGAGCTCTGAGGGCTTGCGGTTATTACTGGAACAACATACGACCACAGGGTGACTCACCCTCCCCTTGTGGTGCACACTGGAACAAGATGATTCGCTCTCTTGTGGGACAAGATGATTCGCTCTCTTGTGGAACAGGATGATTCGCTCTCCTGTGTAGCAGGATGATTAGTTCTCCTGTGAGGCCTGGATTGATGTGTTCTCCATGGCGATTGTAGCAAGATTGATGTGTTCTCCTGTGAGGCCTGGATTGATGTGTTCTCCATGGCGGCCTGGATTGATGTGTTCTCCATGGCAACTATAGCAGGATTGATGTGTTCTTCTGTGAGGCCTGGATTGATGTGTTCTCCATGGCAATTGTAGCAGGATTGATGTGTTCTCCTGTGAGGACAGGATTGATTAGTTCTCCTGTCGAGGAATCCTACCTATGCAGTCTGGGACTCATGGAAGTACCTCTCATCTGATCAATGAGCAGGGAAATGAAGTTAGGGACCATAGTAGTACCGATGGACGCATCGTTGTAACTACCGTACTCCCTACGCTAGGATGACCTCCATTGATCTCTGATCAATGATACTGGTCTGGGACCAGTGGTAGTTGTACCATACTATGACGCTGACTTCGGGTCGGTTGAGACTGGTCTGGGATCAGTGGTACATACTCTGAGACTGACTTTGAGTCAGTGGAGGATGATATTGGTCTGGGACCATTGGAGTTGTACTCACTATGGCGCTGACTTTGGGTTGGTTGAGACTGGTCTGGGACCAGTGGTACATACTCTGAGACTGACTTTGAGTCAGTATGATACATCCTCGATCATTTCTTCTTCTTCATAATTCGGACAAAAGCAGAGTAGAACAGAACAATGTAAGAGCAGAGCAGAACAGAACAAAATAGTACAGATCAGTGCAGGGCAGAACAAGACAAAGCAGAACAGGCAAAATAGAGCAGAGCAAGGCAAGGGTCAGGCTGTACAGGGCAATGCATTTGATGGATGAATAGTAACGACCGATAGACAGATTGCAGATGAAGTTCTCCATGGTTGAGAGGGAGTGTTAAAATTGGCAACCAGGGCAAAACTTCATGTGGGTCATCTTATTCATGGCTAATAATATTTTTATTAGATTCCTCTCATCGAGAGGTGTAGGATTGATATAAAGATCATCCAATTCCGATAAGTATTCATGGAGATATGAATTTATTTTGATTATGGAATTATTATCAAGCCGACCTACAACTCATGTAGGCTCAGAAGCCCAACAGTCGCATCTATTCACCCACCAATGTTGTGTATAAATATAAGAGGACTTTTCCTCATTTGGGCTCACTCATCTCATCACATCTCTCTCTCTCTCTATTGCGCAGATATGAGTCTCTTCTCTACTGCGCTGAAATGGGTCTCTCTCTCTCACACATGTGAAGCTGGAAGCTGTTGAATTTGAAGTTGCAACTGCAGAAGTAAATATTGACTTGCGTGGCCTAGAAGGTCTCCTCTTTGGAACTGCGTTGTAGGTTCATCTGAACCTCCTTTGAAAGCTGCAACTTTTGGTGGTGGAATGAAGTCAATCCGATGAACGGTTTGCAAGATATCGACTGCCCTAGTTTGAAGCCGGAAACTGCTGAAACTGAAGCTACAACTGCAGAAGTAAAGATTGACTTGCATGGCCTAGAAGATCTCCTCTTTGGAACTGCGTTGTAGGTTCATATGAACCTCCTTTGAAAGCCGCAACTTTTGGTGGTGGAATGAAGTCAATCTGACGAACGGTTTGCAAGATATCGACTGCCCTAGTTTGAAGCCGGAAACTGCTAAAACTGAAGCTGCAACTGCAGAAGTAAAGATTTACTTGCGTGGCCTAGAATATCTCCTCTTTGGAACTGCACTGTAGGTTCATCTGAACCTCCTTTGAAAGCCGCAACTTTTGGTGGTGGAATGAAGTCAATCTGACGAACGGTTTGCAAGATATCGACTGCCCTAGTTTGAAGCCGGAAACTGCTGAAACTGAAGCTGCAACTGCAGAAGTAAAGATTGAATTGCGTGGCCTAGAAGATCTCCTCATATGAACTACGCTGTAGGTTCATCTGAACCTCCTCTGGAAGCCGAAACTTTTGGTGGTGGAATGAAGTCAATCCGATGGTCGGTTTGTGAGATATGGTCTACCCTAGTTTGATAATGAAGCCGCTAATGCTGATGCTACTGATCTAGGGTTTGCTACTGCTGATATGAATCAAATTTATTGTACTATTTCTCTCCGCTGAATTATTGAAGATAAAAGAAGATTTGATCAAAGGGTTTCCCCACACATTGTGGGGTTTGTCCCTGGCTAGCCGCCACATCTTGTGTCTCTTGTCTTGGCTTGTTTTCTGTCGATCGTTTAATGTTCTATCTGAACTTTACTTTATGTACATGTGATTCCTAATCGGTGGAATATAATAAGAAAAAGAAGTAAACTGTTATAAGCATAGAACATACCATAACTTAACACCGCTTGATCTCTTCATTTTCTAGAATGGAGCGGTGATATATTGGCCCATTGGGTAGAGGTGCTCTGGGAGTCAGATCAATCGAATGCTTGACTTGACAGTGCAAGGGTACCCCTGTGGGTGAGGAGAAGATGTCCCTGTATTCTTCCATGACCATATCAACTTGGTTCTGCTGTGTGGAGGAACCCTTCCTGGGGGCCATGGATGTGGCTATGATCTTCCCCTTACCTTGAGAGCGAATAAGAAAGAAAAAAAATTTCCTAGTTTGGGAGATGATCTTACTGCATTTCTTAGTAGAGATCAAAGAGATGGCAGTAGGTGAGGCTACCTCTGGTACCTTGTATAACTTATTATCCAAAAAAATAATAACAGTAAGGCTTTGACTCATATACAAGATGACGCTTCCACAAGTATGGTTGGCCTAATAATACATCACAAAGTTCAAGAGGAGCAACATCACACAATACCTCATCCATGAAGGGCTTGATGCTGTATGGAAGGTGAGAATGCTACCTGACCCAAAGATATCGTCCTTGGCAAAGCCACCCGATGGTGTAAAAATGTGGGTGTGGTGTGGTTGGTAGGCCCAACTAATTCGTGACCTATGCTGAAATGAGGTTCTTTTGGCACCCATTGTCAACAATGAATTGTAACAGCGAACCCTTCACCCACATCTGTGAGTGGAAGAGACACTCCCTCTCCTCTAGATCTTTGGGATCAATCTTCTGGATTTGGGTGGTGGAAACAGTAGTGCTGGGCTCCGCATCAATAATATGCTTCCCTTTGTCATTCCCCTTGTCAGGTTCTAACTCAGAGTCAGAACATGCATCTAATTCTGAAGCCTTCAACTCGACCACTAGTTACTGCTCGGCTTGGCACTCACTTGTGTTGTGAGTTGGGCTCTTATGGAACTCACACCACTTCCCTGTGTCCTTCTTCGTCTTCGTGGTTTTTTTCTTTGCTTGTGTCTTTAACGGGTTGTCTTGGGTCACCCCACCTTAACTTTGTCCTTTTTTCTGCTGTTTGGGGGCACATTTCCCTTTCTTCAAATTCACAGATCCAAAGTCTCACTTCTTTTGTTTTAAATTCTGCTCGATCTTGATAGTGTATTGATAGGCGGTGCCAAGCTAGGACATGTCTAGGAAATCCATCTCGCCTTGGATGTATTTGTGTTGACAACCATGATACTTGAGTACCATATGCACTCAAAATTCTTGATATCCAACTTCATGCGAAGGGTATGAAAAATATTTGTGAACTCTAGCACGTCTTGGTCCCTCCCTTGCCATAGTGTGTTCCACTTTATGTACTTATCTTCATAGCTCCTCATAGGGTAATACTACTCCTTGATGGTGTCTTGGAAAGAGTTCCAAGTGGGTGTGGCTGAAAACAATGAGGGTTTCCTCTCGTCCTTTTGCTCACAACAAGTTTCCCACTAGTCCTTGACATGGGGGGCGGCTTTGAGGAGTGAAAAAGTAATATTTTCCCTACTAGAAAAATCATGAAGCGAGAAATACCCTTCCAATATATTTAACCATCTATCTACAATGTATGCATCGACATAGCCTTCAAATATGGGAATATAAAAGTTGACTTGTAACTTGAAGAGAGTGGTGCCTCCAGAGTGGCTGTAGGATGAAGATGCGTTGCTTGTGGGCATCCGTTGAAGGATCTAGGAAAGTTTGTTCATCATCAAGTTCTTATGTCGCTCTAGGGAAACTTCGAGCAATATTTTGAAGGGATCTCCTACTCCCCCGTCTTTCTTTTCTTCTTCCATGGGAGGTCATCAGGGTTTGCAAGGCTGGTCTTGCAAATGTTCAATCAGTTCAAGTGCTAACCCCTTATACCCTGACCTCGTTGGGGACATGCAAAGAAAAACAAAGAAAGAAAATACCTCTCTGAAACCACTGATCCAAACTTATGCTGGAACGCTACATAATATAGATATAAACATAAACACAGAGATGCAGTAGGAATAAAAATTCATTTCATTAATATCAAAAAATTGAAATATTCTTACATATAGAAAGGAAATAAACTAGCTTGAGTGATGGTAGGTTATCTCTGAGAAGAGATGTGACGGCTATATGACTCTAAACTATGTTACAATGAGTCTCAAAGGCCTATTTATTATTGAGAAACAATGGAAAACCCTAAACATCCAAAAACATAACCCTAGGAGATGAAGCGCCAAAACTATGGGCCCCATTTGGGAAAATTGGTACATCAAATTCCTGGGGTCGTAACTTTGGCATATGATCTCTGTTTAATGCACACAATACCTCATTAGAAATATATATCCATGGAATACAACTTTCAAATGAAATCAATAGTTAAGAATTCATGTTGCTCGTTTTCCAAAAAAACATCGCTTAGGGCCTCAAAATGGATCTAGAAGTTCAGGACTCAAAGAAACAACCAAAAATTGTAAATTGTGCTACAATTAAGGACACTGAAAATTGAAAGAGACGTTGGTGGGCGTCTAAGTGGAATAGTAGGGTGGCGACCAATATACACCTAGATCAGTCGTCCCCCCTTAGAAAGCCATGGTCCCCATTGCGTTGAGTACCTCTCTGTGATGGGGAAACCTTTGCTGAACTTTGTCCCTGGTGAGCCACTTGCCATGGTGCAGCAGTTGGCCAACTTTGACCACCCGATATAGTTAGATCTTCTATTGGCAAGTGTTCTTGATTTATGTGTCCATGATATGATTAGTTGTGGCCTATTCCATGTAGTTTGGGTTTAACTCTGTTGATGTGAATTGTTCTGCATTGTCTTATGTGTCCAGTAATGGTGGAAAGTATGGTCGAAGGCGGTCCACATTAAACACTGCGTGCAGGCCAAGGAATGGGGGAATGCTAAGCTAATAATCATTTTATCCCAAAACCTTGGTAATGGTGTAAGGCCCATACCATAGCAGTATAAGCTTCTGATAGGGTCCGACAAGGCATTATTTTTGCAAATGCAACCAAACTTTGTCGCCAACTTGAAATTTCTGTGGCACCCGATGTTGATCATGTCATTGCTTGTACTTGGAATTTGAATTCTCCAAGACATCGTGAACCTTCTGGCGGATGTGTTGGACGTATTCAATAAATCTAGTTTTTTTATCAGCCTCAGATAGTACATGTGTGGATTCTGTCTGTGTAGTTGCATGAGGCATGGCAACATCAATCAGAAACAATGGTTGAAATCCTAGACCCACTTGAAAGGGACTACGACCAGTCGAGCTATGGAGAGCTCTGTTATAACTGTGTTGCACATAGGGAAGACTCTCATCCTGGGTTCGTGGATGCTTGAATTTGTAGATGTAGATTATGTACACTATCATCCTATTGACAACCTCCGTCTAGCCATCATTTTGGGGATGGAATGTAGTCAACTTGGTGAGCTTAGTGTCTAATACTATCCAGAAGCTTGACAAGAATGTTCTTAGGAACTTGCTATCTTGTTCTCATATAATGGTCCATGGGATCCCAAAATGTATCCACACTCATTCAAAGAAGAGTTTGGCAGTGTCCTCTGCTATGATACCCTTCTTGCAGGCTTCCAATATAGCCATCTTGAAAAATATGTCCACGAACACAAATACACAATCATTACCATGCTTGGTAGAAGGGAGGCCAAAAATATAATCCATGGAGATGGATTCCCAAGGCCGACTAGGAGTAGGTAGAGGAGTGTATAGGCCTTTCTTCTTGATGGTTGGCTTAGCGATGACACAGGTAGTGTAGAATCTTATATATTTCCCAACACCTAGTGGGAGTTTTGGCCAATAAAAGTAATTTTGTAGTACAACCATAGTTTTCTCCACACCAATGTGTCTTGTGACTCGACTGTAGTGCGCCTCCCAAATTAGCTTGGCACACTCACTTGAAGGAACAAAAATGTGGCCCAGGTAGCATAATAATGTGTCCTAAATATCATCAATTAGCCTCATAAAAGTAGTAGGGGAATTTGTCAACCCGAAGTACATAACCAACCATTCAAAAAGTCCTTCCTTGGATTTGAAGGCGGTCTTCCATACATCTGTGGGCTCTATTGGAATCTGGTGATAGTCAGACTTCATATTGATCTTGATGAAATACTTGGCCCCATTGAGTTGGTCCAGAAGGTCATCAATCATGGGATTGGTTACCTATCCCTGACAATGATTTTATTTAATGCCTGATAATTAATGCAGAGCCTACAGGCCCCATCCTTCTTCTGTATAAGTATAATCGGGCTCCCATAAGGTGAGGAACTTGGTCGGGTGTGCCCTTTTTGAAGTAACTCCTGGATTTTCTGCTTGCTATCTTCATTTTCCATAATGGATCATTGATATATCGTCCTGTGGGGTATACGTACTTCGGGAGTCAAATCGATCAAATGCTTAACCGAACAGTGCAAGGGTACCCCTGTGGGTGAGAAAAATATGTCCCTGTATTATTCCATGATAATATCTTCCTGCTTTTGTTGCGTGGAGGAACCCTTCCCAGGGGCCATGGATTTGGCTATGATCTTCCCCTTACTTTGAGAGAGAATTAGAAAGAAAACAAATTTCCTAGTATGGGAGATGATCTTATTGCATTGCTTAGTAGAGATCAAAGACATGACAGTAGGAGGGGCTACCTCTGGTATCCTGTATAACTTATTACCCAAATAAATAATAACAATGTGAGGCCTCGACTCATATACAACATGATGATTCCACAAGTATGGTTGGCCTAATAATACATCACAAGCATTGAGAGAAGCAACATCACACAATACCTCATCTGTGAAGGGCTTGATGTTGTCTGGAAGAAAACATTGTTGGTTGAAGCAAATATCTCATCCTTGTGAAGCCACTAGATGGTGTACAACTGCGGGTGTGGTGTGGTCAATAGGCCCAACTGCTTCATGACCTTTGATAAAAGGAGGTCTTTTGGCTCCCGTTGTCGAAAATGAATTTCTGCGGCGAACCGTTCACCCACATATTCAGGTTCAATATTCTAGATCTTTGTGGTGGCAAAAATAGCTTACTTGGCTTGACACTCACTTGTGTTGTGAGTGGGCCTCTTATGGAACTCACACCACTTTCCTGTGTCCTTCATATTTGTGGTGTTGTTCGTTTTTTGTGTCTTTTACATATTGTCCTGGATCACCCTGCGTTGGCTTTATCCTTTGTTCTGTGGTTTGGGGGCGCCTTTTCCTTATTTTAGATTCGCAGATCCAAAGTCTCGCTTCTACTGTTTTAACTTCTGCTTGATCTTGACATCGTATTGGTAGGCGGTGCCAAGCGAGGAGATGTCTAGGAACTCCATCTCGTCTTGGATGTATTTGTTTAGACAACTGCGGTACTTGAGTACCAGATGTCGCTCAGAATCCTTGATACCCAACTTCATGCGAAGAGTATGAAAAATATTTGTGAACTCTGACACATCTTGGTCCATTCCCTGCCGTACTGTGATCCACTTTATGTACTTATCTTTATAGCTCCTGATAGAGTAGTACTGCTCCTTGATGCATCTTGAAAAGAGTTCCAAATGGGTGCGACTAAAAACAGTGAGGGTTCCCTCTCGTCCTTTTGCTCAAAGTAGGTTTTGAACTAGTCCTTGAGGTGGGGGGGCGACTTTGAGGAGTGAAAAAGTATTATCTTCAACAATGGAAAAATCATGAATCGAAAAATACCCTTCCAATAGATTTAACCATCAATAATGACATCTACATCTATTTGGCCTTAAAATATGGGAATATCAAATTTGAGTTGTACCTTGAAGGGAATGGTGCTTCCAAAGTGGCTTCCAGACAAAGATGCGTCGCCTGTGGGCATTCGCCGCATGATCTGGGCAAAGTTGTCCATCATCATGTTCCTTTGTCACTTGAGGGCTTCTTTGAGAAATATTTTAAAAAGATCTCCTGCTTCCTCATCTTTTTTTATTCCGCCATGGGAGGTCGTCGGGGTTTGCAAGGTTCATATTGCAAAGGTTCGACCAATTGAAGCCCTAACTCTTTATACCCTGACCTCGTTGGGGACATGCAAATAAAAAAAGAGAAAGAGTAGACCTCTCTAAAACCATTGATCCAAGCTTATGCAGGAATGCAACATAATATAGATATAAACATAAACACAAAGATGCAGCAGGAATAAAACTTCATTTCATTAACATCAAAGAACTAAAATATGCTTACATACAGACTGGAAATAAACTAGCTCAGGCGATGGTAGCGTATCTATTAGAAGAGATGTGATGACTATTTGCTTATGAACTGTTGTATAATGATGCTAGAAGGCCTATATATTATTGAAAAACAATGGAAAACCCTAAACATCCAAAAACCTAACCCTAGGAGATGAAGCACCAAAACTATAGGCCCCATTTGGTTAAATTGGTACATCAAATTCTCGGGGTCTAAAATTTGGCATACAATTTCCGTTTGACGCACACAATACCTCGTTATAAACATCTACTTGAGGACTACAACATTTGAATGTGAATATGAAATAATTTCACAAGTTTTCCCACTTTTCCACAAAAAATGTCATTGAGGGCCTCAAAACGACTCTGGAAGTTAAGAACCCAAAAAAATTTCCAAAAATAGTAAATTGTGCTACAAATAAGGAAACTAAAAAATTGAAAGAGACTGTCACATGGAATAAGTCGATTTTGCGGACAAGATAGACCTTCCTAGAATCTAAAGAAGACCTAATGACAAGCAAACCAACCAGACACTATCTTTCTCTAAATATGCTTTGATAAACAATAGCAAACAAGTGTTTTTAGGGCCTACCTTAGGTCCAATGCAAGCTTGTGGATGCCCTCGCTCCTTTGATCCAAATGAGCTCATTTTCGCGAATCTGCAAACACAAACAAGGCAAACAAATTAAATAGCACCTGAAAATCCAATTGCATAAAACATATTTAACATGAAAGTCAAGGAGTCCATGAAACAAATAACATAAGATACTTGTTGAGAAAAATGAGTTTGATTGTATTAATTCAAAAGAAGAAGAACTTTACAACCTTTGCCTTGACATTGTACAAGCTCCTCCCAGGGTCCAGCAAGAAGTCTCCTCTACTTTGACAAGTTTCACTCACTCCCCAATGAAGCCAAAAAGATGTGTGATCTCTCCTCTTAAGCTCAATTAGGAAGTCTTGATTTCACCAGCATTTACCCTAAAAAATGTTCAGCTTCTAACCTCCCCAGCAACCAACCCAATGCCTGTATTTATAGTGTAATGGAGGGAGGTTACTAGGTCCTCCTTCAAAGGGATAAAGCCCTCCTTCAAAGGGATAGCTCCTTTCATCAAGGGATTAGCTCCTTCTCTTTTGGGATGCATGAACCACCTCAGAGTGAACAATCCACATCAAAATTCTTTCTAGAAACCTCTAGAATTAACCCAAAGTGAGTTTTTTAAGATAAAACTTGCGCCTTTTGACTTTCACAGGGGTCTGCACCTACACCGTTAGGGACAGAGCGGGCAGGTCCGCAGTTTTTGTACACAGAAGGTGCGGGACTGCAGGTGACCATGAGAGAAAGTACGGAACCAGAGTTACATTGATTTTTAATGTCTTTCTCTCATTTCCAAAGCTTGATTTGAAGAGCTGAGGTCTGAGACTTGCTTAGGAGGACAATACAAGTGATGATAGACCCATACTGACTGCAAATAATCATGGTGACGATATTTTTGTGTAACAGAGACAATGGTGGGCGTCCAAGTCGAATAGGCCGGTGGCCACCAATATCTACTTAGATCAGTCCACCCCCCTTAGGAAGCAGTGGTCCCAATTGCGTTGAGTGCTTCTATGAGATGGGGAAACTTCTACTGAACTTGGTCCCTGGTGAGCCACTTGCCTTGGTACAAGAGTTGGCCAACTTTCTCAACCCGATACAGTTGGATCTTCTACTAGCGAGTGTACTTGATCTGTGTCCATGGTCTAATCAGTTGTGGCCTGTTCCATGTAGTCTGAGTTTAACTCTATTGGTGTGAGTTGTTCTGCAATGTCTAATTTGTCCAGTAATGGTTGAAAGTATGGTCAAAGGCAGTCCACATTGAACACTGGGTGCAGGCCAAGGAATGGGGGAATGTTGAGTTCAAAAGCATTGTCACCCACAACCTTGGTAATGGTGCAAAGCCAATATTAGAGCTGTTTGAGCTTCCAATGGGCTCCGATAAGATGGTCTTTTTGCAAATGCAACCAAACTTTGTCAGCCACTTGAAACTTGTGAGACACCTGATGTTGATCATGTCACTTCTTGTATTTTGGCATTTGAATTCTCCAAGTTGTCATGAACCTACTGGCAGATGTGTTGGATGTGCTCAATAAATATGGTTGCTTTATCAACCTCAGACAATACATGTGTGGATTCTTTCTGTGTAGTCACATGAGACATGAAAACATCAATTAGACATAATGGTTGAAATCCTAGACCCACTTCAAAGGGACTACGACCAATTGAGATATGGCAAGCTCTGTTATAATAGTGTTTCACGTAGGGAAGACTCTCATCCTAGGTTTGTGGATTCTTGGAGTTGTACATGCATAGTATGTGCACTATCATCCTATTGATGACCTCTATCTGGCCATCAATCTAGGGATGGAATGCAGTCGACCTAGTGAGCTTGGTGTCCAATAGTGTCCAAAGGCTTGACTAGAATGTGCTCAGGAACTTGCTATCCCGATCTAATATAATGGTTTGCGGGATCCCAAAATGTACCCACACTCGTTCAAAGAAGAGTTTGGCAGTGTCCTCTACTTTGATACTCTTCTTGGAGGCCACCAATATAATCATCTTGGAAAATCTATCCACGACCACAAATACATAGTCATTACCATGCTTGGTAGAAGGGAGGCCAGACATATAGTCCCTGGAGATGGATTACCAAGGATGGTTGGGAGTAGGAAGAGGAGTGTACATTCCTTGCTTCTTGATGGTTGGCTTGGCGATGGCGCAGACAGTCCAGGATTTGATATATTTCTCAACATCCATTCAGATTTTTGGCCAATAAAAGTACTTTTGTAGTACAACCATAGTTTTCTCTACACCAAAGTGTCCTACAACCCAAATATAGTGCGCCTCTCAAATCATCTTGGTAAACTCACTTGAAGGAACACAAAGGTGGCCTAGGTAGCGTAATAATGCATCCTGGAGGTGGAAGTCATGAACTTTCTTACCATCTACTAGCATCTCATATTTGAAGGAAACTCTAGATAATTTTTATATAGTTGTGGCCATCCAGACTTCTCGTGGCCACAAGATTTGAGAACAATAGTCAGTTTTGCAACGGGGGTCGGCTGAGGTAGTCCACAACATGATTGGTGTTGCCCATTTTTTATTTAATTTTCAAGTGGGATTGTTGCAGATATGTCGACTACTTCTGATGGCGATCGTTCTGAAACTTCCCTTGTGTCTGTATAAACTAAATAGGTCGGTGATTGGTGTGGATGACCATCTCCTTCCCCATAATGTAATTCTTCCATTGTCGACATGATGGAATACATCTCTTTATCACAACTAGGGTAATTCCGTATCGTATCGGAAAGTATCTCACTATGATAGGCCCCTGGATGCCCGTGCTAGTTGAGGACTACACAAATAGCATAGTTGGAGGCGTTTGTCTCAATTTAAAATGGCTGTTGTAGATATGGAAATGTGAGTATCGATTCATAGCATAGGTGGCGCTTTAAATCAATGAATGCCTTCTGTTGGGACTCATACTAGGGAAAATTGTCTTTCACTCCGCCCTTGGTAATCTGACTCAAAGGCCAAGTGATATGGGAGAATCCCAACACGAACCTCTGATAAAAAATTACAAGGCCCAAAAAGCTGTGAATATCTGTAAGAGTGGTCAGGGCTAACCAATCCCGAATGAATTGGATCTTAGTTAGATCCACATGCACGTTGATGAGGCTCATCAATGGGTAAATTATATGGACTTTAATGCCACTCTCCAACTTATTAAAATCAAATTTTTTCACATTTCCTTAAATTTTTTGTTATATTTTGCTTAGTGAGAAGGGTAAAGATGAGATGTCATGTTTTGTGGTCTAATGTGCATTAATTTGCGGGTTTTGGAGAAAATTTTGGCTAATTAAAGTGCAGGAACTCGAAGTAGACAAGAAAGAGGGATTTTAGGAGATTGGTTCTCCCTCAACTCCTCACTCACTCAAAGATTCCTCCACCAGATCTCATCAACTTAGAGTTACAAGCAGCCGAGCCATTAAGGTCATTGGAAGCCAAGTTAGTGATAGTTGAAGACCACTTGATCTCGAGTTGGGAGCCAAGTCTCCCTAAATTTAAGGAAGCTATTGGTAGCTTCAGTTGTATAAATAAGAAGGCCTAGAGCCTCATTAGGATTTGACTTTTTTGTTGTAGCCAAGAGACATTTTTGAGCTAAGACATTGTGATTGATGACTCTTATGTATTTTTGATATTTTAATGAAAATGAGAAGCATTCCCTTGATCTAGAATTGAGTTGACTCAGAGGGTTGAAGCTCTTGGGTTAGGGCCCAACCCTAGTAGCAGAGGTTCCTCTTCTTGTACATGTATGCTTAGATTACATTCATAGTTAGCTGCTGAAGTGATTTTGGTTTTGTTAATTTGCAAGTATTTGGATGATTAATTAGTTTTCTTCCATTTATGGATAGTTAGATCAGTGGTATCTTAGTAACAGTGGACACTCTAGAAAAGCTTGTGATAGTGGCTTTCACCTCATCTCCCTTATGGGATCATGACTTGAGGGTTCCATTCACACAACCCAAAAACAAATTTCTTGTTTTACTGCATGATCTAGGGTTTCTTGATGAGTAGGTCATTATCTTTGAGTTTCTTAGGATTATTTGCAATTTTCATTTTGATCTCTTAAGTTTTGCTATGGTTTCAAAGCACTTCCATTCATGAACTTAGCCATTAGCTAATAATAATTCTATTTTCCTCCATTCAATAAATCTCTTCCATGTATAAGTGAATTTGTACCTAAATGAATACCAGAGTGTATGTTGTTGCAGGAGCTTCTAATTTGTAGGGAGACCTCATCTCAGTTTCCTCATACAAGTCCTATCCATCCATGCTGCCAAAGTCCACTAAACCCAAAATCTGAATCCTTGTTTTGTAAGCAAAATTTCCATTTCCATTGAGCAAACCTGGCCATGTTGAAGCATTTGATTGAGCCTTCTATAGTGTTCACCCCATCCATGCCTTATTTCTCCATCATATACCTTTCCCATACTTCATTCTACCTTTCCTACCATCTCCTAATCTTTTGGCCTATTTCCTCTAGTAAAATAGGGCACCTTGTAGTAGAAATAGGACATCATGTAGTAGTACTACAAGAAACCCTGTAGCAACCCATTTTAAGTCCGAAATTAGAAAAAAGTCTCATCTGAGCTTAGATTAGGCCTCTACTTGGCTTCTATTACCATGAGAGTAGTCCATACCTTTTCCTCCATACCTGTCTCCCCTGCCAAAGAACAATTGAAAATTAGAATTTGAATTCATCAAAATAAAGCATAAAAAAGGGCTTTTTCTACAATTTCTGTTAGGAAACCAGCTCACAAAAAGATAAAAAAGATAGATCGAATTCAGACTCTTTGAGGGGGCAACCTCCTTTACATTACACAAATGAAAAATTATTGGATGATACAAATGACTAAACCTCCCTTCTATATATAGGAGTCTAAAGGGTCACAATATAATCAAGCCAACATAATAGTAATAACATAAGGGCACAAAAATAACAATAGTGGGTTTCTATGGGGCATACTAATAAAAATATGGGGACAATAGGGGCACAATAATAATAATAAGGAATACAATGACAATAGTAATGGGGGAATCACTAGTATTATAGGGGCTTAACATGCCTCTCTCCTTCCGAAAGGTGTTGTCGTCAACGCTTGAGTAGTTCTGGATGCTTCTGTATAAAATTATCATCCTCCCATGTGGAATCTTCAGCGGATAAGTTCTTCCACTTGATGAGATACTCCGAAATTGATCGATTTCGGAGCTGTCGAGTTCTTGTTTCTGTGACTGCTTCCGGGTCCAATATGATTTTTCCTTCCTCGTCAATTTCTGGAAATATTGTTTGAACTAGGAGCTTGTCACCTATAACCTTCTTTAAACATGAAACATGGAAAACTAGGTGCACTCGGGAAGCTGTAGGAAGCTCCAATTTGTATGCCATAGTACCAATCTTTTGCAACACCTTGTACGAACTATAATACTTTGGTGATAATTTATTATCCTTATTAGCTTGCTTGAGGAACATTTGTTTATATGGTTGTAGCCGTAGGAATACCCAGTCACTTACATCAAAACTTATTTCGCTAGGATGTTGATTTGCCTGTTGTTTCATTCTATTCTGCATCAACGTGAGGTTATCCTTTAAGAGTTGGAGAACTTGTTGTTGATGCTCGATGTGATGTTCCACTGCTTGAACCTTATAATTTTCTATTAAATATGATGTGGTGGATGGTGTATGATATCAATAAAGTGCCATAAATGGGGTCATTTTTGCTGTAGTATGGAAGGAAGTGTTATACCACCATTCGACAAGAGGAAACCATTGACCCATTGTGTTTTTTTATCAGATACAAAGCAATGAAGATATCCTTCCAAAAATTTGTTTACTATCTCAGTTTTCCCATCAGATTGAGGATGATAATATGAGCTATGAGCTAACTGAGTATCGAGACAAGAAATAAATTCTGTCCAAAAATTTCCAGTGAAAATGGGATCTTTTTCGCTTATAATAATCTTAAAGTTTCCATGTATCTTTTGAATTGTTTCCATAAATGCAGTAGAAACTGTATTGGCTTTAAATGGATGTGATAATGCACAAAAGTGTGCATACTTGGTAAGTCTATCAACTACCACCATGATGACACTCTTTCCTTCGGACTTGGGTAAACCTGTGATAAAATCCATTGAAACCTCCTCCCAACGTTGGCTTGGAATGGATAAAGGTTGTAATAGACCCGGGGTCTTAATTGTTTCAACTTCATTTTTTTGGCAAACCAAGCATTCCTCCACAAACTTTTGAATATCCGATTTAAGGCCATCCCAAAAAAATTCCTTCTTAACTTTTTGGTAAATTTTTAAAAATCCTGAGTGCCCTCCTAAGGGAGAAGTGTGCAATTCCATATGAATATTTTGTTTGAGTTGGGAATTCTTACATAGGTATAAGCGATCTTTGTACCATAACGAATCATTTTTCCAGCTAAATGTATCAGATGTACTAGGATCTTGTTGTAGTTTTCGAATGAGTGCCCACACTTATTTGTCATTCTTCCATTCCTCCCCTGCTTCGTTTATCCAATCTTGTTGGATAATAGAAATGGCACACAACAATGGTTCCACATCCTCGTCCTTTCTTTAGAGTGCATTTGCCACAACATTCTGCTTCCCTTTTTTGTAGATGATTTCAAAGTCATAATCCAACATCTTTGTGACCCATTTTTGTTGCTCTTTAGAGGATAATATTTTGTCTAAAAAGTATTTAATACTATCATGATCTGTTTTTACCTTGAAATATCTTCCCATTAGGTAGGGTCTCCATTTCTTAAGTGCATGTAGTATTGCCAACATTTCCTTCTGATAAATAGCTTTGTGTAAATACTTTCCCTTGATTGGACGACTTTCGAAAGCAATGGGTCTTTCATCTTGCATTAAAACAACACCAATTCCATTTCCTAAAGCATCACATTCCACAATAAAGGTTTTTGTGAAGTCTGGTGCAGCTAAGACCGGTGCTTGGTACATTGCTTCTTTAAGATGTTCAAAGTCCTTTGTTGCTTCTGGAGTCCATGAAAATGCATCTTTCTTCAATAATGTTGTTAGAGGTGCTGCTATTCTCCCATAATTCTTAACAAACTTGCGATAATACCCTGTCAACCCGAGAAATCCTCGCATATACTTTATGGATGTGGGGATTTTCCATTCCTTAATGGCTTTAATTTTGCTAGGGTCTACCTTAACACCTTCATGAGATACAATATGACCTAGATATTCCACATCTTGTACTCCAAATAAACATTTGGAGCTTTTTTCATATAATTGTTTCTCCTCCAATAGTTTGAGTGCCATGTCAACATGTTCAACATGATTCTTCCCAGACTTGCTGTAGATTAGTATATCATCAAAAAATACTAACACAAATTTTCTAAGGAAGGGTTTGAAAATGGAATTCATTAAACCTTGAAATGTAGAAGGTGCATTGGTAAAGCCAAAAGGCATGACCAAAAATTCATAATGACCCTCATGAGTTCTAAATGCTATTTTCAGAATGTCTTCAGTCTTCATTCTGATTTGATGATATCTTGAATGAAGATCCAACTTGGTGAAGTAAATTGATCCAATAATTCATCAATGACAGGAATGGGAAATTTATCTTTAATAGTGAGCTTGTTGAGCTCCCTATAATCCGGACACATGGGCCATGATCCATCCTTCTTGTGCACCAATACTACTGGAGTAGAGAAAGAACTTTGGCTAGGTTTAATTATACCAGCCTCTAGCATTTCTGCAACCACACATTCAATTTCACTCTTTTGGGCATAGGGATATCTGTACGGCTTGATGTTTGGAGGACCACTTCCTGGAATCAAATGAATAGCATGATCATTATCACGAATAGGTGGGAGACCTTTGGGAGTCTCAAATACCTTGGAATGATTGTCCAAGACTTTTTGGAGATTTGGAGAAATAGATGATTTCGATGTGGGAACCTCTAGCGAACATAATTGTAAAATTACACCTCGTTGTTCCTTCTTTAGAAGCTTTGTCATATTTTAGAGCCGATTATCTTCCCCGGTTTCCCTGCAATACCCCTTAATTCAACTTCCTTTCCTTCTGCACAAAATTTGATGAAAATTTCTTGAAAATTAAAAGATATTGTACCCAAGGATTGTAGCCATTGGACTCCTAATACAACACCAACACCACCCATTGGAATGGAAAGCATTGGGCTATTCAATACATATTCTCCCATGGATAGCTTGATATTATGGGACTTTCCAGATCAATTTATGGTTCCTCCACTTGCAACCATCACTTGACACTCTAGTGCTGGATATAGGAAACAATTCAATTCCTTTGGTATTTTACAATGAATAAAGTTATGGGTACTTCCCGAATCAATCAACACTATTACCTTTTTCTTCTTGATTTGTCCTTCTATCTTGATAGCTTGAGGAGTGGTAATTCCAGCCAATGCATTACAAGATATGGTCAGATTCATTTCTCCATTATCTAGGGTTTGTTCCTAGATTATATCCTCTTCTTTTGACATTTCTTGTTCCTTTTCTTCCTCCTCTTCACAATATCTGTAGAATAATTTCTTCTCAGCACACTTATGACATTTAGTGTATTTTCTATCACAACTGTAACAAAGCCATTTTTCTATTTGTTCTTCCAATTGTTGTGGTGTCAACCTTGTAGGTTGTGGAAGGCTAGGGGAAACAACACTTCCATCTTTATAGTTGTGAGTGGTAGACTTCCTAGTTGCCATAATTTTTCTTTCCATTTTTCTTGCTAACCTGAATGCCTTCTCCAATGAATCAAGTTCCCAAAGGCAAACCTCATGTTGGATATTATCCTTTAAAGTCCCTATGAACACATCAATCTTATGCTCCTCTGGAATATCTTTTACCCTTATGTTCAATTTTTGGAAGTCCTCCATGTGCTCCATCAATGAACCCTTTTGTTTGAGATTTATCAATTGGCTAAAAAAGGTGTTGCTTTTTGTATCCTCATAATGTGCTATCATTTCTTCCATAAAAATTGCCCAGGTGATTTTTTTTTTATGAGAGAAAAGCCATTAATGCCATACAAACTGATTTGGTTCCAAATATAAAGTTGCAATATGTACCTCTTGTGCGTTTTGCACATTATGGAGATCGAAAAATTTCTCCATCTGTAGTATCCATGTTCCGGGATCCTTGCCATCAAACTTCCTCATATCGATTTTTGGAACATGGTGGGTCTTCAATCCAACATTAGAGTCTATGAAATTATGATTAACATTTCTTTTGTTCTCATCATGGGTTTCCATTACTACCCTTTCACCATTAGTGACCATTTCTTGTAGCAACTTATTCAAATTTATCTTCAATCCTTCCATCTTATTGTCCATGCCATTCATCTTAGCTTCCATGCCATCCATCTTATCTTCTTCGCCATCCATCTTAACTTGCATGCCACTAATATTAGCTTCCACGCCATTCATCTTGGCTTCATTTACCTTTAGTGAGAATGAAATTTGTTGTACTTGGTCTTGTAATTTTGATATATCATGTTGCATTTCTTCCTCTTCTTCACGAGTCATGCTAGAGCTTTCAGGTTGCTTACTAGGTGTTTCCATTTCTTTCTTCAAGGCATTAACTAATGCTAATAATTCTTCACTATTTCCTTTGATTTACTTCAAACTAATTTTTGAAACCAATCTTATGAAAAATTAAAAAAAAAAAACTACACACATTTTTTTTCACTTTGTAAGAGCTTGATATTGAATCTGTTGTATCTCTGTAACTGCAGATCTCGAATATCTGAAATCTCGTCCTGCGGTAGCCCTTTAAGTCCTCTTTCTAACCCCGCAAGTCTAATCGAGATTGGATTCTCCAAGGAAGAGTTATGCCAAATCTCCCACGATGACCTGATTATAAACTAGTTTAGTAGAGCGAACTTGTACTACGTGCCACGTGTGACTGCTTCAATCTAATGCTCAAAACAAAAGTTATGATGATTTTCCCCAGGTCACCTATTTGGAATGTAATCCAAGAGTCTGCAAAAACCCTAACTTCCTCAGATCATATCTCCACAAATATAGCGAGACAAGCTTTGAAATTCGGACTCGAAGTTTAGAACGATTTTAGCTCAAATGGGTTTTTTTGTAGCGTTTTAAACGTCGCATAAAATTGCTATAGAAAAAATTCCACGATGACCTGTTTGGAGCAGCGAAACCCTGGAATCCAAAGCTCTGATACTAAATTTTAGGAAACCAACTCACAAAAAGATATAAAATATAGATCAACGCCTTAGAATTCAGCCTCTTTGAGGGGGCAACCTCCTTTACATTACACAAATGAACAATTCTTGGATGAGACAAATGACTAAACCTCCCTTCTATATATAGGAGTTTAAGGGGTCACAATATAATCAAGCCGACATAATAGTAATAATATAAGGGCACAAAAATAACAATAGTGGGTTTCTATGGGGCATACTAATAACAATATGGGGACAATAAGGGCACAATAATAACAATAAGGGATACAATGACAATAGTAATAGGGGAATCACTAGTATTATAGGGGCCTAACAATTTCTAAATTAGCACATGCATGCAACAATCATAATACTTCTTAGATCAGTTTCCATGCTAAGTTAGTCTAGATCATCACATGTTATAAATAGGGTTAAGCTAGGTTTCTTTTGCAAGGAAAATGTGTAAATGTGTAGCTAGATGATTTCATGTCACTTTATAGAACCTTCCAATCCAGTATTTCATTTCTTAAAGTAGGAAACATTCATTTTCTTTCATAAAGTATAAATTTCAGTTCTCCATTTGGTAGTCAGACTTCTTCTAGTCAATAGAAGACTGGTTTGAAAAACCCTAGTGGTCTATTGCCCTAGTTGAAAAGTGATAAGAGTAGACCATTACATATACTATGTATACATCACTATCAACTCCAAGTTTTTACGAACTCCGAGTTGATGAAGTAAAGTTGGTAGCCCCAGGAGTTGCAACATTCTTGCTACAATACTGGAGCTCATCATTTTTTTTATGCCATTGTCAGGGAGGTGTCTAAGTATATGTGATTTCTTATTTCTTTCTAATTCTGCAAATAGTTCCATTCACCAAATAGTTGAAATCTTTTCCTTTCTTTCCAATTATGCAAGTAGTTGCATTGAACAAGTAGTTGCAATTTGGTTTTTCTTTCTTTACATTATGCAAGTAGTACTAAAAAAACCTATCAATAATTAAAAAAAAGCAATCTCCTTTCATACTTCGTAGGAGTAGAGACAACTCAGGGAAATGTTTTTCAAATACTCCCACTGCATCAAACAACCAACATTGTAGAAATTCCCACTGTAGATCAACAAATTATGCAATATACTAAAACACAATACAAGATCTACTTCTACAACACTTTGCAGAAGCTTAATCAAATTGAGCAAGATCAAGAGAACACATATAACTGAGAAGGAGAAATCAATCACACATAACATAGAAGAAATAACCCGGGGAAAGCCTCAGCCTAAAACCCCAATCTCTGTATTATCATACAAGTGGAAATCTTGTTCAAGTTACAAAAAGAATCAACTCTCAAGCTATCTTGCTATCTCTGCAATCAAACAATACAACTCATAGACTGAATAGACATAGTTTATTTCCTCCTCAAGCCCTCCAAGCCTCCTATTTCCTTGCACAGTTTTTCTTGGGGTCCAGTGAAGCCACATGTGTTAATTTTTCTCATCACACTCACAAAACCTGAAGAAGTAACTGCACAATCCTCAAGGAAAGAATTCCTTCTGCATGCAAGGAATATTCACAATGGAATATTCTAGAAATTGATAATACACTGCCCCTCCATCTGATCTCAACTGGGTCTCTGTCTGAACTGACATGCATGAGTTATTTATGAGAGAATATTTAGTTATCTAAAGTGCAACACTTACACGCATGCAAGCATTAACTAACTGAACTTACATTAATTTAACAAATTGTTTGAATTAATCTAACGGGACTTGACTCAGTTAACTAAGCCAACTAATTACAACTCCATATTACAACTCATCCTTATCTCTTTAACTAATGGATAAATTTCTCAATTAATGGAGAAACTGTTGCATGTCCCCACATAGACTTCATGTTTGATTTTCCTTAACTAATTAACTCAAGATGAATTAATTAATTATTTTACAAACAACTGCTAAGATCAAATTCGAATTTTACTTCACTATTTTAGTTCAGGGATTAACTAAAATAGGAAGGTATCTTGAAATTCTATTTATAGAATGTTATTTTTAGCACTTCCATTTTTCATTCCTTGTTGCTATGTTCAACACTGGCTGAACTGCTATTTATAGCATTTCTTGTTGCTATTTTCAACACTCCCTCTCAACAAGAAAGGGATTATTAGTAACCCCAATCCTGTCTCTGTGGAACTTGAACTTGCATTTTGACAATGCCTTCATCAAAATATCCGCATCCTATTCCTCGGTCGAAACATACAACAACAACATGATCCTCTTGACCACACAGTCTCGAAGATGGTGATACCGGATATTAATGTGCTTGGACCTGTCATGAAAAACTGGATTCTCAAAGAGTTTGATACAACTCTGGTTATCGCGGTAGATCACTGTAGGATCCATCCTCTAAACAAACAATCCCACTAGAATCTTTCGCATCCAAATGGCCTCACATGCAGCCTGACTAGCAGCCATGTATTCAGCCTCTGCTGAGCTAAGTGCAACTGATCTCTGTTTCCTGCTGTACTAGGAAACTGCAGCTAACCAAGTTTGAAGATTCCACCAGAAGTGCTCTTCCGGTCTGATGGACTCCCTGCCCAATCCGCATTTGTGAAGCCCTGAAGCTTCACTCCCTCTGTTCATCTGTACCACAATCCAAACTGAGATGTGCCTCTGAGGTATCTCAGCACATGCTTCGCTACCTTCTAAAACAGCTTGGTAGGCTGAACCATAGCTTGACTCAGCTGGTTCACCACAAAGCATAAATCGGGTCATGTGTTCACCAGATACATAAGTGAACCCACCAGCTGCCGATAAACAGTAGCAGCTACTACCTCACCTGAAGTAGCATCCTCCTTCCTTCAGTTCCCAGCTAGAGGAGTCTACATAAGCTTGCACTTCTCCATGTGAAAGTGCCTGAGTATCTCATTGGTATACTTACCTTGAGACACAGATACTTCACCATATTTCTGCCACACCTCCATGCCTAAAAGGTAGTGCATAAGGCCCATGTCCTTCATCTCGAACTCTCTTGCAAGGTCCTCCTTGCAAGACTGTATCAGCTGATCATCACCTGTCAAAATTAGATCAATGGTTTACCTTCTACCATGATGTGGTAAAGGTTTGCATCTGCTTCACTCTTGGTGAAGCCCAAACAGGTGAAATAACTATCGATCCTGGTGTACCAAGCACAGGGTGATTGCTTAAGCCCATACAGATCCCTCTTGAGTCGGCACACATGCGACTCACGATCGAAGGTCTCAAAACCCTCTGGCTGCTCAATGTACACCTCCTCCTCAATCTTCCAATTGAGGAATGTTGTCTTCACATCCATTTGGTGGATCTTCCACCCCATCTGAGCTGATAGTGCCAATATCGATCTAATCGATGAGTGCCTTGCTACGGGAGAAAAAGTCCCATCGTAGTTGATCCCCTCGACTTGTGAGAAACCCCGGGAAAAAAACCTTGCCTTATGTTTCTCAACACTGCCATCAGTTGCCTGATTTACCTTGTAAATCCATTTGGAACTCACCACTGACTTGCCCTGAGGCCTTGGGACAACATCCCACACACTGTTTTGAATGATAAAGTCGTACTCCTTTACCATTGCATCAACCCAAACTGGTTGCTGCATTGCCTCCTCAAATGAAGAAGGTTCGGTATCTACACACTACCCAACCAGGGCCATGTACCCAGTGTACTACTCAGGTGACCTCCTCTATCTGCGCTGAGAAGATGGTTGTCCCACATTCTCCCGCACATCCAGCATCAACCTGTCAGCTTCCCTTGAGTGTTTCCACCCATCTCTGGAAGTATCAGCATGAGTGGATGTCTCCACTCCTAGATCCTCTACATGCGGTTGCTTCACATCAATCTGAGGCTCCTCCTCCTTAGGAACTGAAAGTTCCTCCTCTGCATGCAACTTGAGCTCCCTCTCGAGTGATAAGTGCATGTCTTTCCACTTGTCGAACTTCAGATCCCTACGTACCACTGTCCTTTGAGTGGAAGACAGGTACATCCGATAGTTGCGGGGTGTATCTGTGTACCCCACAAGTATTCCCAACTCAGCGGTTGGGTCTAGCTTCTTCCTGGCATATTTGGTCACATGACAGTAAACTGATGATCCAAAGATTCAGAAGTGACTTACATCAGGTCGCTTCCTGGAAAAGGCCCCCATAGGTTTCTTCATCCCCAGTATACGGTGCGGGCTTCTGTTCTGCAAGTATACTGATGTATTGCATGCCTCAGCCCACAAATGTAGTGGTAGGCTTTGTTCATGAAACATTGCTCGAGCTGCTCCCACAATTGATCTGTTCTTCCTTTCGGTCACCCCATTCTGCTATAGGTTATGGGGTGCCGTCAATTCCTGTTTAATTCCTTCTGCAACGCAGAAGTCTTTAAACTATTAGGAGACATACTCTTCACCATTGTCGCTATGCAAGGCTTTTATTTTATTCCCATATTCTTTCTCTACCAAGGCTTTAAACTCACAAAACCTCAAGAAGGTCTGATCCTTCTTTTACATAAAGTAGATCCAGCATCTACGAGAAAAATCATCAATAAAAATAACATAGTACCTTTGTTTAGCGGTGGAGGCTGTAGAGAATGGTCCACAAACATCTGAGTGAACTTGCTCCAGGATTGCTCCAGCTCTACTGTCTCGATCCGGAAAGGAAGATTTCACATACTTACCCAAGGTACAACCTTTGCATGTAGTCATCTTCTCAAGTTTTCCCTTGGATAATCCGGTAGAAATCTGCTGCATGATCTTCAGGGCTCCATGGTGCAAGTGGCCTAGTCTTCTATGCCATAGCTCACCAACATCTTGGCTCTGCACCATCTCAGCTTTGGAACTCAAAGCAACATAGTCATCTACCTCCAGCTTGTAGAGATTCTTGACTCGAATCCCTATTCGCTTTGTCTGTCCAGTACCGATATGCCTCAGGAATACCTTTCCTTTACTAAAGACTACATCATAGCCTTTATATTCTAGCATAGCGACAGACACAAGATTCTTCTTTAGACCTGGTACATACTTTACATTATTCAGGGTGAGGGGAGCTCCATGCTCCCTCTGAAACACAACCGTACCTTCACCTGAAACACGATACTTTCCATCATCACCCATCTCGATCCGCATCTGGAGATCCTTCTCCTCCAAGGTACTGAAAAGATTCTTGTCACCTGACATGTGGAATGAAGCTCCACTGTCTAGGTACCACACACATCCCACCATGGATGAAACCATGCATGCGATAAGCGAGGAATCCAGCTCAAACTGTGAGGCCAGTGCCTCACCATCAGATCCCTTCTAGGAACCCTTCTAGGATTTCTTCTGTGGATAATTCGTAGCATAATGGCCCACTTCATGACAATGAAAGCATCGCACTTTCGATTTTTCAATCTTCTTCCCACCATGGGAAGAACTGGATTTGGTATGGGATGCCTTCCCTTTCCCTTTCCTCACCTTCCTCGCTAAGGCTAGATTTTCCTCATCATCTTGCTTTGATGAGGATCCATCTCTGGTGCTTCTTCTTATTTCCTCCTGCATTAGATCTGACCAAAGTCGTTCCTAGTCTGGCAGTTTTTCTCTTCCATTAACCAAGTCTTGGTAACTATGCCAGGTCTTAGGAAGACTGAGGAGTGCAAGACTCACCATGTCATCATCAGCGGTCGTGATCCCTACACTTCCAAGCTCATCCCTGCAGGTGGTGAGCTTGTTTAGATATGTAGAGATTGTGTCTCCCTTTCCACATTTGATCTTACGAAGCTTGTCTTTTAGTGCCAGCTTCCTCTAATCGCTGCTGTTCTGATATAAATATTTCAATGTTTTCCACATCGAAAATGGTGTCTCCTTCCCATGGAGGCTCGAGACAATGTGGTTTCGAAATCCCTCCAGAAGGATTCTCATTGCTCTAGCCACACATTTCTTTCATTCTGCCAGTTGAGTAGCATTATCCGGCTTGGGGACTTCTTGATCAACGAAGTCCTTTAGACCGCTATCCTGTAATACTGCCTCCATGCGATCCTTCCAGGCTATATAATTCGAGCTGCCATCAAGGGCATACTCGAGTCTTAAACCAATGAACGCCATTGGTGAAATTGAGATGTGATAAGAACTTAATTTCTATATTCAGGAACCACAAACTTCAAATTTCTCCTTCTTGTATACTATTCTTCACCTTGATCACCTTTGCTCCGATACCATGTAGAAATTCCCACTATAGATCAACAGATTATGCAATATGCTAAAACACAATACAAGATCTACTTCTACAACACTTTGCGGAAGCTTAATCAAATTGAGCAAGATCAAGAGAACACATATAACTGAGAATGAGAAATCAATCACAAATAACACAGAAGAAATAACCCGGGGAAAGCCTCAGCCTAAAACCCCAATATCTGTATTATCATACAAGTGGAAATATTGTTCAAGTTACAAAAGGAATCAGCTTTCAAGCTATCTTGCTCTCTCTGCAATCAAACAATACAGCTCACAGACAGAATAGACATAGTATATGTCCTCCTCAAGCCCTCCAAGCCTCCTATTTCCTTGCGCAGTTTTTCTTGGGGTCTAGTGAAGCCACATGTGTGACTTTTCCTCATCACACTCACAAAACCTGAAGAAGTAACCGCGCAATCCTCAAGGAAAGAATTCCTTCTGCATGCAAGGAATATTCACAATGGAATATTCTAGCAACTGATAGTACACTGCCCCTCCATCTGATCTCAACTGGGTCTCTGTCTGAACTGACATTCATGAGTTATTTATGAGAGAACATTCAGTTATCTGAAGTACAACATTTACATGCATGAAAGCATTAACGAACTGAACTTACATTAATTCAACAAACTATTTGAATTAATCTAACTGGACTTGACTCAGTTAACTGAGCCAACTAATTACAACTCCATATTACAACTCATCCTTATCTCTTTAACTAATGGATAAATTCCTCAATTAATGGAGAAACTGTTGCATGTCCCCACATAGACTTCATGTTTGATTTTCCTTAACTAATTAACTCAAGATGAATTAATTAATTATTTTACAAACAACTGCTAAGATCAAATTCAAATTTTACTTCACTATTTTAGTTCAGGGACTAACTAAAATAGGAAGGTATCCCGAAATGCTATTTATAGAATGCTATTTTTATCACTTCCATTTTTCATTCCTTGTTGCTATGTTCAACACTGGCTGAAATGCTATTTATAACAGTGCTATTTTTAGCATTTCTTATTGCTATTTTCAACAAACATTCCCTCTTCTTCGGTGGGTGTGAGGTAGAGGTGTTATAGGTCTATTTGGGCACATCACTCCCATAATTCAGATTAGTACTTTTAGGGCTCATCAAACCCTAATTCTGTTGCTACATTCCCTAGACAAGTCATCACATTGAATTCCATCATTCCTGAGAGTTTCCTGGCCTAATGACATCCTGAAATGACTCCTTGAGGGACCAGCGCAGCCTTAGTCAGGGGTAAGTGCACTGCAGAGCACTTAGGCCCATCAAGTTTGCTTTGTAGAGGACCTAAGCCCAATTTGACATGCGCTGGGTGAGATTGAGCGAAATCTTCATAGGATTTTGGGAATATTCTTTCATTCTAGATCATTCTAGAAGATTCCCACCTCTTATCCTCTCCTATGAGCTCGAAATTGGATAGGGAATGAATCACATAACCTCCTATCCTCTCATCCCTTCCTCCATGGAAACTAACTCCCAAATTGGAAAGCCATTCAATGCCCAATTTATGACAAAAATACCTCCATTTCCCTATAAATTAAGCACTCATCATAGTGATTAGGGGATGAAATTTGAGAATTTGTACGGAGATATTGTTGGTTTGAGGTTTGAGATTGTAAGCGAGTATTGTTATGCTACTGGAGTGTTGTGATTTTGGTGTGATGAAGGATGGAACTCAAGCTAGATGAGTGACATGCGATCAGACTTCTTTGGTTGTAACTCTTCCTTCTACTTAATAAAGCTGTTGACACCTTTTCCCATATTCTTGTCTTTATGTATGATGATTATATGTGTAAATGTTTTCGATTCCATTTTCTTATAGTAGATAGATATCTTGCTTTGATTGGTTTTTTGTCCTCTGTTTATGATTGCAGGTACTTATCGAGTAGATTCAGTTCGAGAAGGAGCGATGGGAGTTATTCAAAGGAGACAAAGGGAAGTGAAAGATAAAAAGTAGGTCCCTTGTCTTATTTATCTTCTATAGGAAAACATTAAACTCTGTAAATATGTTGTTCTAGGTGTAGCTACCCACCTAGGGAAATTGTGTTTATCCATAGATGAAAAATTCCACATAACAAATTGGCACTGGGGAACAATCATCGTTCCGGGTAGTTTACCTTTATCCTAATACACCCTAGTAGACTTTACTTGCCTCCATTGATCTTGTTTCAACCTTTTGGAAGTGTTTTTTGGTAAAATATTGTGCTTGAAAGCCCTTAGAATGGCCTCTCTGGCACCAGTGTAGGCTTGGTCAGGGCACAAAGCGTTGCAGAGCATCCTTGGGTTGAGGACAATGCTCTGAAGTGAAATGTCTCCCATTCAGCACTGTGTTGATCCTCCTTAGGTAAAAAATCCCACCTTTGACTTGATTTTTCCCAAATTTCCTTCTGTTTATGCTCACTGAAAAATCAATGATTGTTGTGTCTCTGAAATCAATTTGTGTTTCCTTTCCTAGCCCTACTTTGGCCTTAATTGTTTAGTGTTTCTTAAATAATTTCTTTATCACTATCAATTCATTGTCAAAGTTAGATTATAGTCGATTAATCTTTGTTCAAAAGAAAGTGTCGTAATAGTCTTCATTTATTTCGAAAAGGAACTGTCATAAAGTCTTCGTTCTTGCAAAAATATTGATTGATTGTATGTGCATTAGTTTCCTTTTTTCATCTCAACATTAAGGGAATTGAAAAGAAAATCTTGCATTGTGCATTGAAAAAGTTTGAGTGTGCTCGTAGGAATAGTTTAAGGAAATTGCATTAGATGTTCTCTTTGTTATTTGATTAAAAGAATCTAATTGCTCTATCCCTATTAGCTAAGGTTTTCATTGTTAAAATTGAATGAAAAGAATGCTTACATATTAGTTGCATTCTAGGAATTTCAAGGAAATCATGTGGTGAACCTTGAAAGACAAATTCTTAATCAAGGTCAACTTAAAATTAATCTCAATTAACCTAATGGAGCATTGTCACCTAACAAAAAACATTTAGAGATTCTAGGCTAGAGACGTGTTTCGACATCGTAAAACATAGCAACTGTGGCTAACTTGTCTGCGATAATTCTGATTGTGATACCTCATTCTATGTACGTGAGTATATTGTAGCTTTTCCATGTACCTTCGGGTATATAGGGTGGTGTTATAGTACTTAAAGTATAAAGGAATGTTCTCACTGTGCGGTTTCGCATTAGACAACGCTAATACGGATTGGGCCTCCATGTACTTTCGGGTATATATGGGAGGACAACACTAGGTTGCTATCCATACTTAGGTAACCGAGTCAACCACCTTGTACACTGTGATACACCAAACATAGCATTCGGGGAGATTTCCTGCCCATACTTCTCGGTTCGATGGGAGGTATTTTGCAGTTCATAGTGACTTGGTAATCCTTTTGCCTAGATTACCCCTTTTTGTTTATTTATTTTTTGTAATAAAATCAATTAGAAATTGTGGAGGAACATCAACCCTTACCCCGTCGTTCGCAGAGGATAGCGAGTAAATCACCTTTATCACCCGAAGCTACACCTATCCGGTCAAAGCGATCTCGTTTGACTGAATCCAGTACATCCCAAACTTCTGGTTCTTCATCTAAATTGCTAGAAACACCTTTATCGGCAAGTATTGTGACTCCAGTTACTCCTAAAATTACTGGTACATTTGTTACCGAAGTGGAATCTCCACAATTACCTAAGGAAACTAGAACTAAATCTAGTGAAACAGTAACCCAAGTTGTCCAACAAGAAGTTGATTCTCAACCCAAAGTTGTTCAACAAGAAATTACTTCTGAACCTGAATATGTTCAACCAAAAGTTGATCCTGAACTTATCACTGTTCAATTAGAAGTTGCTTCTAAACCAGGAGTTGTTCAAGAAGCCCAACATGAACCTATTTTTATTTTAATAGAACCCTTGGATCTTGAAGTTGAACAATTAGAAGTTGTCACCATACTGGAAGAATATTAACTAGTACATCCTCAGACATTCGTTACTGTCAAGACTTCCTCTTTACCTCAGGAATAGATACCAGAAATCTATTATGGACCCGACAGTTAAATCATTCCACCTGGTTTGATTTTGATAGAAGAGGAACCTGAGGAAGAAACACCCAGAACTCCATTCCATTTTGGAACTGGACTTTACCTTTATCCTCATACTTCGCATTTTACTACTCCTTTTGATCTTGATTACTTTCAAACACCTGTTGATTCGTTAGGAAATTTATTTGGAAATTTGATTATGGTAGAGTCAACATCCCAAACTGTACCATCTGTTATAGCTACAAAAGAATATTCCATCGCAACCTCTTCAATTTTTACTACGACACCTGAGTGACACTTGTATGGTGTTCCGTCCGTCCCATCGGGTTACCAATATTTATCTAGAACCCACTCAGGTGTTGCTTCTAGCCCTTGGTCTTCACCTATGTCCTCTATAGGAATTTTATCTGGTTCTTCATTAACGGATACTGAACAACTAGACCCATCAAGTCAATATCAAGTTGGTTCATCTAGTTACCATCCTATGTATCCACTTTACACTGGACTACCCCCATATAGAGAACAATATGCACAATCTCCTTATACTCCATTTTCTGGGGGGCAGCCATGTGTCAGTATCTCGTTGTCTTTAGGTCAGCATGGAATGACTGTCTGTCAGTGGCAGCCAACAATTCCCGTTCAACCTAGGCTTGTGTATCCATCACAACCTATGCAATCTGTCTCATCCATACCTACTACACCTGTTGTTACAACTTTACCGCAGTCACAAGCTCAGATTGTTGTATCTCAACTTGTGCAAGTTGGTCCTTCAACCTCAGACCCCCAAGTTTCAGGTTTAAATATTTAACCTTCTCAGGAAGTTTTACAACAACCACTTGTGCCTGGAGTCCAACAACCTCAGGCCAATTTACCTTTTACTGGAATGACTCAGACTTACACTAGTTTAGTTTATTCACAACCTGGTCAAGCTTACATTGGTGGGAAACAATCGTTAAATCAACAACAGTTGCTTCAACAGCCTTGGTATCCCCAATATCAACAAAAACAATTCCAACAATACCAACCTCATCCTAGACTTGGTCAATAAGCCTATGCTGGGTTTGGTCAACAACAAGTTTACCCAGGTCCTGTTCAACAAGTCTATGCTGGGTTTGGACGACAAAAAATGTATCCTGGTGTTTAACAACCACCTTATACCAGATTTTCTCAACAAACTTACCCCTATCAAGGTTACCATTAGCAGATGCCTTATGATGGTATGCAAAGGCCTATTGCCCAGGAAATCCCATCTTACCCTGGATATGCTCAACTTGACCTCAATAGGTAGTTTCCTTTCATTGCAACACTTGAATTACCACATTTAAATCGGCTCACCAATGACCCAATTCTTTATATACCTTGGTGGCCGGTGATTCCCCATAAATTACCTTCTGATATTCTGAAATTCAATGGAAACCCTGGAGAAGATCTGTCCAACCATGTCATGACTTTTCATTTATGATGTTCATCAAACTCCTTGAATGATGATTCAGTTAGACTATGTATTTTCCAAAGAATGCTTACTGGTCTGTCTGCGAAGTGGTACATTGAGTTACCACATGCTTCTTTTGATAATTTTACAACTTTAGCTACCATGTTTTTAACCCACTTCCAGTTACCCATACGATATGAAACTGGAACGGAAATATCGACCAACTTTAAGTAGACCACTACTACTCATATCTCTCATCATATTCATGAGTGGCGTCGTCGTCGTCGAATGGTCAAAACTTATGTTCCTTATCAGCTTTTAGCTGAGTGGTTTATAAAATCCTTGTTTCCATCTATCACCGAGGATGTGGTGAAAGGTGGAGTTGTCACTGAAGAGCAAGTAATTGCTCATGACCAATATTTGGAATTGATTTATACACAATCTCGCACGCTCTATGACAAGATCCCGAATGCACCCAGACCAGCTTTCACTGTTCCTCCATGACCATCGAATAAGGACTCTCATGCCAGTGATGGTGTGATTGGTTCTTTGAGCACCCAAACGGCAGGTAGACCATATGGTCAAACACTTGCCATTTCCAGTCAAACTTAAAATGCATTTGATAACACTCTTGCTTCCGAAATCAATGTCGAATAATCTGACAAAGGCAATAATTAAAAGCAACCAGAAAGCAAGAGGAAGGCGAAAAAAAGAAGAAATAATATAATCCCCCTCAAGAGAAATCATCTGATTCCTCTCCTTCGGCTAGGAAACCTCGTTACCCATTTTTAATTTGTAACGATGAGAACTTTACGAGAGATTGTCCTCACCGCTTTGAAGTCTCAAAGCTTCTTAAGACTTCTAGTACATCTGCAGTGTTGACTAATCCTTTTCCGAACTCGGAGACACATATGGTTGCTACAGACCATGCTTCCACTTCCCAAGTGCTTATGCTATCTGCCTCTAAGCCTAAAATTGATGTTTTGGTGTCAACACGAAGTAAAGATTATGGAAATCCACCGTCGTCATTGAATAACCAGGCTGATCAACCTAATCCTTTGACTTCAACTTCGTCTGATCCTATTCCACCACCTATTGCACCAGAGTTAACAATAAAACCGCCTAAGGGAGTTGTACATAAATCAACATTTAACCCTCGAGCTCAAGCAACACAGAACTATAACATAGTAGAAGCTTTGGCTCAATCACCTTCTGCTATGTCAACACTTGAGGTGCTTCAAAATTGCCCCTCACAAAAGCAAGCTTTATTGTCAGCAATTGGTGGAATCTATCCAACAGATTCTAATCTTGTGGTTTTCAACCATGCAGGTTATACGCCATAGTTACCAGTGCAATTAGCATTCCTGATTCAAGTAAATGACTTGAATAAACTTATTCACTGAACCATTATTTATGAGGGGGTATCTACTTGTGTTATGTCAATGAATTGCTGGAAAACACTTGGCTCACCACCTTTGTCACGTTCACCAACAACATTAAAATCTTTTGACTTTTGCACATAAACGCTTTGTGGAATCTTGAGTAATCTGCAAATTGAACTAGGGGGGAAATAGTAACTGTTGAAGTCTAGGTCATTGACGGACCCCTTGACTACAACATTTTGCTAGGAAGACCATGGGTATATGCTATGGCTGCTGTGGTTTTGACATACTTTTGTATGATCACATTCCCTCATAAAGGCAGAATCAAATTTATCAATCAACTCGCCTTCTTCGCCTCTAGTTCATAGGCTACTGGAAGCATTCCGTTAGTTCACGGACCCCGGTTATCTCTTCAAAACATTGGTGTAGGTCTCTTCAAGGATTCTTCCCTAATGGGTATTTTTTCACTACCGTCACCATCAAACATGGTGGAAGTGGTAAAAGTTGAGACTTGCAATATGATATCTTCCACTTCATCTGATTTAAGGAAGATTACCAATAGTTCTAAATTTCATAGTAGTAATGAGATCATGCCGCTAAGTCCCATTGAGCTCGCATAACAATCAATATTTTTGGCTATAATCAAATCAATATCCGCCCAAAGGACCAATCTAAAACTGCTTTTATTTGTCCATGGGGCACATTCGCTTATAGGAAACTCCCTTTTGGTTTGAAAAAAGCAGGGGCAACTTTTCAGAGGGCAATGAACTATGCCTTCCATGAAATCAAACATATTGTTCAACCATACTTTGATGATTTACCTACTCATTCACGAAAGTGGACTGATCACTCGCAAAATTTGAGAGCTATATTTTTACATTGCCGACACTACAAAATATGACTTAATCCACACAAATATGTGTTTTGTGTTGGTTCTGGTCATTTTCTTGGTTTCGTAGTGTCTAAAGAAGGAATTTGAATCGACCCTCTTAAGGTTCAGGCAATTCTTGACTTGCCTCCACCTTCCAATCTACTACAGTTACAGAGACTCCAAGGGAAGGCTAACTTTCTGAGGAGGTTCATTCCCAATTATGTTGAAATGGCTAAAGGATTTACTCGTGTTTTAAAAAAGGGGATACCCTTCCATTGGGATCACGTTGCACAAGCTTCCTTTGATGCTCTTAAAGATACCTTGATTAGAGAATCATTAATGTATTCCCTAAATTATCAAAATGACTACTTCATGTATCTCACCACTGCAGATACAACCATTGCGATGGTTTTAGTCCAAGAGGAATATGGGATTGAACATCCAATATATTATTTGAATCACAATCTCAATGATAGAGAAGCTAAGTACTCTTATGTTGAAAAGCTAGATTTGTCTACTGTTCAAGCTGTGCAGAGATTTCGCCACTATAACTTGCTCAGAAATACCACTGTCATTTCGGGTTGCAACCCTATGACATATATTTTGTCACGTCAATTGCTGGGGGGAAATATTCAAAATGGATTGTCATTTTGCAGGAATTTGATTTCGAATTCATCAAATCAAAATCAAAGAAATCTCTAGTTTTTTTTGAGCTTCTTTGCGACCTTCCCTCGAATACCATTTATTCAACATCAAAACCATCAATTCTAGATGAGTCTTTGTTCCTGATTTCGTCACCTGACCTGTGCTATGGAGATATACTGATGTATCTCAAGACCCAAACTTTCTGGCCCGATACCTCTCACTCACAATATCGACGTATCTGATACCAAGCCAAAGATTATCTCATCATTGGCGATGCTCTTTACCGTCATGGTATCAATATGATTTTACGAAGGTGCTTCACACATGAGGAGGCTGAGAAAGTTTTGAAAGATTTCCATTCAGGAGCTTGTGGTGGACACTTATCTGGTTATGCTACTACACAGAGAACTCTCTGTGCTGGTTACTTTTGGCCTACCATATTCAAAGATTGCATTATTTCTGTCAAAAGTTGTCATGCATGCCAAATCTATGACCGTAAAGCTAGATTATCACCTGCACCATTGCATCCTGTTGTCCTTGTTGGACCATTTGTCAAATGGGGCATTGAATTCATGATATGTAACCCTCACTTGGCTGGGGGTCATGGGTACATTATAGTTTTTGTTGAATATTTCACAAAATGGGCCGAGGCGATGCTTGCATTAAACAACGGTGGCGAGATGACTACACTTTTCTTTTTCAACCACGTGGTTACCTGGTTTGGTGTACCACAGGCTATAGTTACAAATCATGGGTCGCATTTTCGTAATCACATGATGACTGAGTTAGTTGCCAAGTTAGGACTTTCACATGATAGTTCTACTCCTTATTATCCAAAAGCTAATGGACAAGTTGAGGCCATCAACAAAGTCCTGAAGCGAATGCTTCAAAGAATGATAGGGGTTCATAAACGAAACTGAAATTTAATCCTATACTCTGCTTTGTGGGAATATCGAACCTCGGTAAGGAATGCAACTGGATTCACACCCTTTCAATTGATGTATGGTCTGGAGGCAATATTGTTGATATGATGTGAAATTTCATCTCTTAAACTCGCAATTGACCTGTTGCTTGACACTTCTGATGAAGAAGTGCATTTCTTAGAACTCATCCATCTGGATGAAACCTGTCATGAAGCCACATCGGTTAACGAAGCACATAAGAAATGAATCAAGGTGCAATACAACCGAAATGTCAAGCCTCACATCTTCTCAGAAGGAGACCTGGTCTTGCTTATGATCAGGAAGCTGATAAAATAGGAGCAAGAAAATTTGAACCACTATGGATGGGCCCTTATAGTGTTAAGCATGTTTTGGCAAAAGGTGCCTATGAGTTGGTGGATTATGATGGAATTCCATTGTCGCAACCTCAAAATGCATTGTATCTCAAACGTTACTATGCTTAATTGAGTGTAGTAAAATCACTGTATATATATGCTTTAATTACATGTGTGTGTTAGTGTGTATTTTAGAGTTTTTATGTGGTTAAGTAGTCCACTTTGCATTTGTTGCAGATGTCAGAATCTTTGGAACAATTTGTTGGTTACGCCGATGGTGTTAGTCATAGTACACAAAACCTATCTTCTGTAGCATGGGCCATTTTCACTCCAAGTGGCGAGTTAGTGAGTTTTCAAGGGATTTGTATTGGTAATTCTACGAACAATATCACTGAGTATAACGCATTGATCGAACTTCTCTCTGATGCCATTTCACTTGGCATTCGCCAAATCATCATTAGGCTGGACTCATAACTCGTCGTACTGCAACTAAAAAATGTTTATACCGTACGAAACCTAACTATTCTTCGTATGTTCCTTAGAGTTCATATTTTGGAAAGACATTTTGAATATATTCAATATCAACATATTTCCAGAAAATTTAACACATTAACTGATTCATTAGCGAACTATGTATTAAACAAACATTTGCGACACATGTAAAAGTAAATTTTCAATAGGATTGCACATAACCATATATAAAAGCTCTGAAAGTAAAAATAGATATATGTTTTAAAAGTTTTTACAAAATTTGTGTCCAAGACATGTTTGGTCATCTGACCTAAAAACTCAAAATGCATACAAAAATCATCCTAAGTAGACCTAGTGATGCTCATGATAATAGGTCAAAGCCTAAGCTATCATGCGCAATAGCCTCATCCAATGGCTAGGAACACCAATAGTGTGGCACTGCAACCTCATAGGTAACACTTCGATCCGGATATCTGAAATATCGAGGGTTAACCCCTCTACATGATTCTACAACTCTGCCAGTGTCTTGGTCAAATCCAAATCCTGGAGAACTACCCTCCCAACATTTCTCCGCACTGGTCCACCTACCTCCTGTTGATGTCCCATAGGTCGAACAATACCAACATCTTTATGCATGAGAACGATTTTAGTTTAGTATTGGAAACATAAAAAACACAAAAACATGTAGAAACTTAAAAATAAAAAACATTTGGTCAAAAACAATTTACCTATAGCACCCCATTGAGCGCCCACTGGTAAACTCAACTTTGGATCTCCACGAAAATCCATCCCTGTGTATGGATGCTCCTCGATGACAATGTGTTGTCGATCGAGCCAACTGAATAATGCAGTAGAAAATGTGATTGATGACTGACCAACATGTCTAGCCATCAATTCGACCCACCTCTGCATCTGTGGATCTCTAGGACTAGCTACACCCAGTGTTACATGCTGAGGTTGCATCAATGGAATTCTCTCTAAGGTAAAAGTGATTAAGAGCAATCCATAGCTAAAATTCTTTGTCTTACCACTCTTTACCTTTTTCAGCTACTCTTTCAGTGAAGAAAGTACAGCCTCACACCAGTTGAATACAGTTGGCTCAAGACACTCAAGTGCATACTGCATGTATGATCTGTTCGCCAGATGAAGTGTCACACTGCCTGCCAACTTTGCGATAGTGAAAAGGATTGTTCTCAAAGGAAAATCATGTACATCCCTAATGTTTATTTTCCCATCCTTGCTAGGCTGTGTACCTAGCTGACAAAACTGTCAAATATAGTCCCTCACCGATTCACCTCCACGGGAAAATCCTGAAAGAGAAATGGGGGCACCATGTCTCGACAACCTGGTAAGAAAGTAAACATCATTGATCATAATAGGGACCACTTTGTCCCTTATGTGAAAAGCCTGATCCATTGGATCCCATGCATGAACTAAGAACTGCAATAGTTCTAATTGTTGCCTCATCCCGGACAACCTGAAGTATTTGAGCAACCCACAGTTTTTGAGGGCCTCAACAGTACCCGAATCATTTAGGGAAACCATGTCTTGTTCTTCATGCTCTCTTTCTCACCAAGTAATAGACATTATGATCTGATCAAAGCCTAAAATCAAACCATAAGCTTAGTTAGGATCCATTTCATGCAAAAAACTAGAGAAATTTTGGGCCAAACAGGTGAAACAAATTTGTGAAACTCGCCCAACGCAGCCCAGGCAAGGAGACAGTGTGCTGCAGAGTAGGTACCCTTCTTTTTGGGTTCTCTACAATGTAGTTTTCGATGTAGAAGGTTACGCTGATCCTAGGGAAAATTATACTGACCCAGGGGCCCTAAAAACCTAAAACAATTGCCTGAAAATGCAAAAGAATGACATGAAAAGAAAGAGAAGGGGTAGATCTTCTACCTAGTCTGGACGACATGAGAAATGATCCACATAATCTCTCACAATCAGCTGCTAAAGTTTGAGGTAAAAAACTGGTTCAGAGCACAAACTGAATGGTAAATATCAAATGGTGAAAATGACATGGTAAATTCTTGTTTTATGTTTATTTCATGATCATTAAATGAGTAAACTTTAGTATTTACCTATTTTTACCAATGAAACAGGTATGTTTGATCCGTTTGGTGTTGCTTTGAACAGATTTACAGCTGATACAGTGAATTTGACGTGCACGATCGTGAATTGTACTTTGAACATAGAGCATATTTTTATCTCTTTTTTGAGCTTTGTTAAACATTGAAAAAGGAACCCCCTTGGATTCCTCTTTAAGCTCTTTTCAGGCTCTCGAAATATGAAAATATTGCTGAGCGCTTGTCCTTTTCAGCTTGTTAATAGATTGGAAATGACATCTATTCAGTATAAGTTTAACCCTTTTCCAGACTGAGAGATTATTTACCAAAAAGGAATACGTTGATTGAACATGGTCAATAGGTTCTCTCTCGTATTATTTTACGCTTTTTCAGACTTGAGAGACAAATCTACGAAAAATAACTTGTGGAGTTTTCTTTTTGTCCCTTTTCAAACTCTCTAAACATGAAAAGAATCAAGTTCTCATTGTCATTAGACTCGTTAAAACACCAAATAGCGACAAACTTTTCCATCATGATAAGACCGAGTTTCACCTTCGCTAGATTCATTAAAACATCACATAGTGATGGATTCACCCGAAGGGTGGAATTATGCAACAAGAATATGTTATCCTCCTCAAGATTGATAAAAAAATAAAGAGGTACTGGTCAACAATGACTGGGGAAAATGGGAAAAGGGGTAAACCACTTTATGGCAGTAGGTCGCTCTTGAACATGACACTTTCACTTCATCTCTGTGACTACTTGGGTTGGGTTATTTGCTTGATGGTTATCATACCTATGGTCTATCATACCATCCATTACTTTGATTTTGGGTCAATGCTGCCAATTCATTCAGTGTCGCCGACATGTTCAAGAGAAGTCACTTAGTTAAAATTCATCCTTTGCAATACTCATAAACCTTCATTTTCATGATCGCCATTCCTGAACCTTGTGTCGTCAGTCACATTTTGTCTCCAAAAATCATTACACTCGTTTTGTGTTGTTGATGTGGGATACATTAAGGCCCTTCTAAAATGAATCGCTTCTTGTCAACATCAACACATTATCCAAGAAGTTGACTTAGAAACACCCTTTCAGTACCTTGGGGTATTGCATACATCAATGGAAAGTTTCTCGCTTCCAGCGATAGGTTGACATCACTGGCCTTTCACTAAAAGACCTTGTATGGTGTTCGACATCAAAACATCCATTCACACCATGCAAAAATGTACTGCAGTACCTTGAGGATCATTATCATTATCGGTGATTTCTCTTGTGTCCGTTAACGACTTACATTATTGGCTGGTAATCATACGATGTCTTCCCATGTTCAACTTTAGATCATATATTCACATGGTTAGACTCGTACATGAGCGAATGATTGAATGAGATAGGAGACCCTGATCTAGTTTCATCCATCTGGGCTACGATTTCAGGAAAGTACCAAATCATCTATACAATGGATTTACACTGATGGTCTTCCCATCATGGGTCTATATATGTAGATGACTATCTATCTACATGTAATGAAAGTTTATATGTTGAGCATGGGTATGCCTTCCCTCAACGACTCATGAAAAAGTCATAAATATCATGATATTATGTATTGTAATTGATGTAGGTTACCATCTGCTTCAGAACCTCCTCATCACATCGTAAAGCATATCACTCGACATTATCATTTTCAACTTCATGCTTTAGGGGGAAACTGTTACAGGTCTATTTGGGCACATCACTCCCATCATTCAGATCAGTACTTTTAGGGCTCATCAAACCCTAATTTTGTTGCTACATGCCCTAGACAAGTCATCACATTGAATGCCATCATTCTTGAGAGTTTCTTGGCCTGAAGACATCTTGAAATGACTCCTTGAGGGACCAGCGCAACCTTAGTTAGGGGTAAGTGCACTGCAGAGCACTTAGGCCCATTCAAGCCTGCTCTGCAGAGCACCTAGGCCCACTTTGACCTGCGCTGGGCGAGATTGAGCAAAATCTTCATAGGGTTTTAGGAATATTCCTTCATTCTAGATCATTCTAGAATATTCCCACCTCTTATCCTCTCCTATGAGCTCAAAATTGGATAGGGAGTGTATCAAATAACCTCCTATCCTCCCATCCCTTGCTCCGTGGAAACTAACTCCCAAATTGGAAATCCATTCAATGCCCAATTTATGAAAAAACTACCTCCATTTCCCTATTGAGCACTCATCATAGTGACCAGGGGTTGGACTTTGAGAAATTGTAAGGATATACTATTGGTTTGAGGTTTGAGATTGTAAGCAAGTATTGTTATGCTACCAGAGTGTTGTGCTTTTGGTGTGATGAAGGATGGAACTCAAGTTGGATGGCTGACATGGGATCGAACTTCTTTGGTTGTAATCTTCCTTCTACTTAATAAAGCCATTTACACCTTTTCCCATATTCTTGTCTTTATGTATGATGATTATATGTTTAAATGCTTTCGATTCCATTTGCTTATAGTAGATAGATTTCTCGCTTTGATTAGTTTTTTGTCCTCTGTTATGATTGCAGGTACTTATCGAGCGGATTCAGTTTGAGAAGGAGTGACGGGAGCTGTTCAAAGGAGACAAAGGGAAGCGAAAGATAACAAGTAGGTCCCTTGTCTTATTTATCTTCTATATGAAAAGGTTAAACTCTTTAAATTTGTTGTTCTAAGTGTAGCTACCCACCTAGGGAAATTGTGTTTATCTGTATATGAAAAATTCCACATAACAAGAGGACCTATTAAGCGAACAACCAAAGATTTTTGAAGAGCATATCGGGAAGAAGAAGAGACCGTTCCACCAACTTACACCATGGATGAAAATAAAAATGGGATTGGAGACAAAGAAGGAGCTGAGAATAGAGCTGAGGGTGGTTTTCCCACCAGAGAAACTAATGGGGATGCTAAGATGAAAAACATAAGTCCCTTTTCTCTTCCTCACTTTCATGGTCTGACCTCAGAAGATCCAGTTAAATTTTTGTTTGAGTTTGCTGTCATATGAAAAACTTATGATTACACCTTTGATGACCAAAAGTTGAAATTTTTCCCATCCACTCTCAAATATGCAGCCATGCGCTGGTTCATGGGTTTACCTGGGGACAATATCACCACCTGGGCTCAGATGAAAAAGCCTTCAACAATAAGTATAGGGACTACTGTAGATCCAAAGATACCAAAGAGGAAATTTTTAGAATGACCTTGGGACATGATGAATCTTTAGAATATTATGAGGAAAGATTCCAACTCAGCTACAAAAGGGCTAGGTGCACCCTTGATCCTAAATCACTTAAGCTAGTCCTTCTTAGAGGGATCAGGGAATATCTCTTAGAAACCCTAAACCTGCTATTAGGAGGTGACATCTATTAGTTACCCTATGATGATATTAAGACAATTTTCAAAAATCATTCTAGGGCATCTAGAAAGAAGGGTAGGGCTAGTCAAGCTTTGGCTAGTTCATCCTCCTCCAACACATCCATAAAAAGTGAAATTGGGAACATGTTGGAAGAATTTAAGAGTGAAATGCTGCATACCCTTGCTCTGCAAATGGACACCATGAAAATCAAGAGGAATAAGGAGGAAGAAGAGAGAGCCTTAGTTGTCTTTTGCCCTAGATGCACCAGGAGGCACCCTAGGAATGAATGTCCATTAAATATTATAGAAATTTGCTCGGTATGTGAGGAAAACCACTCCACAAACAAGTTCCTTTCTCTTCCTGGATTAAAAGCTACGTATGAGGGAACTGAAGGGGTGACTGAACAAATCTACTACATCAATCAAAGGAGGCCTAAAGGACCTTGACCATACCAGCAAGGCATGCAAGGGGCATCTTATTCATATTACAACCCTAACTAGAATACATCCATTCCTCCTTGGTGCCCTCCTATTCATCCTTCATGGTCCACACCTTCTCCCTAGTATTTTTCACCTCAATACCATTCCCAACCTACCAACCAACCATTTTAGTCGTATGCTCATCCAAAACCTCAGTGGAATGCACCATCCAAGGGGTCGAGGCCCCCATACAACCAAGCTCCAACTTTATTGCCTTCACCTCCATCTCAACCACATCTCCTACACCCCGCTCCACCTAAGCAACCTCAGATGCCTTCTCAACCAAATCCGAACCTAAACAACAGACAAGAACAACATGTCTATAGTGGAGAAGCATCTTACACTACCTATTCTATGGAAATTCAAGAAATTAATCTTAGGTCTGGAAGAATCCTTCTGAATAATCAACATCCATCTCCACCTAAGGAGTGTGAAGAGGAAAAGGAGGAAAGTGTCCCTCAAGAATATCCACCTCCTTTTCCCGAGAGATTAACCCATCTTGTCTAGCACAACCCAAAGAGACTGAACTTCTGGATGAATTGAAAAACCTAGTGTTAAAATCCCACTTCTCCAAGCTATGAAGGATATCCCCATCTACAATAAGTTAATCAAGGAGAAGTATTTCAAACATCAGGAAGGCGAAATAAAGACACCCCCACTATTAATGTCAGTGGACAACTGTCTGAATTAATGTTGGGGCATGTGATTTGCCCAAAGTATCTAGATCCTGGAAGTCCTATAGTAGATGTACACATCTATGGAATCATTATCTCCCATTTCTTGATAGGTCTTGGGGCTACCATAAATGTGATGATTAAGGAGACTATGCTTAAATTGAATCTCCAGGGATCATTAAGAAAGACCACAACAGTCTTGCAACTTGTATACAGGTTCACAGTAGCTCTTGAGGGAGTTGTTGAGGATGTGATGGTCTCCATTGATTCCTGGGAATACCCTGCTGAATTATTAGTTCTCCAACCTAAGTCCAATTTCAATGGTTATCCTCTCATCCTCGGGAGGCCATAGTTAGCCATTGCTGATGCTTACATAAGTTGTAGGGCTAGGAATATGACCATTAAAAATAGGCATTTTTCCAAACAATTGGTCTTGTACCCTCCTTCTTAACCATCTCTGGAGAATGACTTACATTTATGGTTATAAGAGGAGGAAGAAGATGAAGTCTATTATTCCCCAATCTGCACCCTAGATGCTACTATAAGAGGGGGAAACCTGATGAAGATGACCTGATTGAGAAAATCCTCCAGAATCAGCCCCCCAATACCATGTCTATTGAGGAGTTAGTGAAGAAAGTTGAAGATAACCCTTGGATTGATATATGGCTAGATGAATCAAGCCCTACTCATGTCAAGATGATATGATTTGGCCCAGAAAGAACATTGAAAATCAACCCCTCTCTCTGTACATCAGGAAGAGGAGTTACATGACATGCTAAGAAAGCATCTGGATGCCTTTGCCTGGAGTTACAAGGAAATGAAGGGAGTGCACCCTTTGGTGTGTACTCACCACATTTACATCAATGAAGGCTGCAAGCTAATGTGCCAACCTCAGAGGAGAATGAACCTAGCCCTCAAGGATATAATCAAAGAAGACCAACAAAAATTGTTGGATGCAGGGTTCATTTACCCCATCTCAGATAATGAGTGGGTGTCTCCTCTAGTTCTGGTTCCAAAGAAAAATGGAAAGTGAATGATCTATGTGGATTATCGAGAGCTAAACAAAGACACAAAAAAGGACCATTTCCCTCTACCTTTCATTGACCAAGTGTTAGATGGATTGGTAAGAAAGAAGTTCTTCTCTTTCCTGGATGGATTTAGTGGCTACAATCAGATCCATATCAGCCCAGAGGACCATGATAAAATGACCTTCACCTAGCCCTGGGGTAATTTTGCTTATAGGGTCCTTCCTTTTGGGTTCTGCAATGCCACTGCCACTTTTTACAGGGCCGTCTTGAAAATCTTTGCAGAGTTAGTCCATGACACTATGGAAATTTATATGGATGATTTCACCCCCTATGGGTGTGATTTCCTAGAGGCTCTCTCTAACTTGGGAAAGGTATTAAAAAAATGCATTGAAATGAACTTATCCCTTAGTCTCAAGAAGTGTGAGTTCTTGATGACTGCAGGGATTGTTCTAGGTCACTCAATATCCCAAGAAGGACTGCAAGTAGACCCAAATAAGATAACTATCATAAAGAGGGTCCCTACTCCTCAGAAGCAGAGGGATGTCAGAAGTTTCTTAGGCTTAGCTGGATACTATAGGAGATTCATAAAAGACTTCAACAAGGTAGCCTCGCCTTTGTTTGGACTGTTGGCCAAGGACTCCAAATTTTTATGGTTAGAAAGCTGCCAAGAGGCCCTAGAAACCCTAAAGGACAAGTTGACTACTGCACCTATACTCCGAGGCCCAAATTGGGCTCTTCCTTTTCAAATACATGCTAATGCCTCAGACAAAGCTATAGGAGCAGCTATGGGCCAGATAGATGAAAAGCTACCTTATTTTATGTACTTCATCAAAAAAAAATCTGTCCAAAGCTGAGTTGAACTACACTATGAATGAAAAGGAGCTCGTAGCTATTGTCAATTCCTTGAATAAATTTAGATATTACATTATTGGTTATGAGACCTTTGTACATTCCGACCATGACTTCATTAAATATTTGATGAAAAGACCTGATGTGAATTCCCAAATCATTAGATGGTTGCTTTTGTTACAACAATTTGATCTAAGTATTATTAATAAGCCTGATAGAGAAAATGTATTTGCAGATTTTTTGTCTGGATTGGCTTTGCCTGTAGGTGAGGAAGGAATGGTCAATGACCAGCTACCAAATGATCATTTATTCACCATTTTAATTCTCTCTCCATGGTTTGTTGACATACCCAACTACTTAGTAGCTGCACAGTTCCCTCCAAATATTTCCTACAAGGAAAAGAGAAGAATTATAAGGAAAAGCGCTCCATTCACTTGGATTGGGGGCAATATCTTCAAGGTGGGCCCAGATCAAATTCTGAGAAGATGTGTCAGGGAGGAGGAAGTTTTTGACATCCTCCTAGCCTTTCATGATGGGCCTTGTGGAGGTCACTTTGCAACCAAAAGGATAACCTTTAGGGTACTACAAGTTGGCTATTATTGGCCCACTCTCCACCAAGATACAAGAAGATATACCAGCCAATGTGACTGGTGCCAAAGAATGGGGAAACCTACTCCTAGGGATGAAATGCCTTTGCAACCTCAAGTGACTTTTGAGTCATTTGACAAGTGGGGCATGGATTTCATTGGACCCATTGATCCTCTACCAGGACATAAAAAGTACATCATTGTGTGCACTGAATACTTAAAAAAGTGGGTTGAAACCAAATCTATAAAGGTAGCCACAGAAGAGAAAGTGGTCGAGTTCTTGAGGGTGAATGTGTTTTACAAGTTTGGATACCCTAGAGATCTAGTCACTGATAAAGGCACTCAATCCACCTCACACATGATTAAGAATCTATTAAGCTAGCACAAGATCAAGCACAAGAAGTCCACTCCTTACCACCCTCAGACCAATGGATAAGTAGAAGTCACCAATAGAGCATTGAAAAGCATTCTAACAAAAGTGGTGAGCAACAATAGGAAATATTGGGCTGACAAACTAGTGGAGGCCACTTGGGCCTATAATACAACTTGGAAGACAACCAATGGCTTCACTCATGATTTGGTCTATGGGAAGAAGGCTCTCCTCTCCATTGACTTTGAGTACAACTAAAGGATGGAAACATAGTTGGATCTAGATGTTACAAGGGCACAAAAAGAGAGGCTAATCCAACTCAATGGTTAGATGAATTCAGGATGCAGGCCCTCTTGCACACAGAGGTGACTCAAGTACAAAGAAAGGTTTGGCATGACAAAAATATCAGAGACAAACTATTTCAAGAAGGCGATTGGGCTCTGCTGTATGACTTTAGGTTCAAGGATTTCAAAGGCAAGTTGATGACCAGATGGCTAGGCCCATATGTGATAGAAAATTTCCATGACAACGGGGCTTTTTAGATAAGAACCATTGATGAATAAGGTATCCCCTTGCTTGTTAATGGGTATAGATTGAAAGCCTACAAAAAGCCTTTGTCAAAGGAAGAATTCATCAGTAGTATCAGTAAGGAAGTAATTGTGATTGAAGGAGTCTCGGCTTCCAACTCACCAAGTTCTTGAAGCCTGTTGAATCTTTGAAAAAAATAAAAAATAAAAAAAATAATAGGCCCAAGTGAAAACCTCCATGAGGCACCTGAGGCCCACTCTTGGGTTGAAAACCTCCTTGAGGCAACCAAAGAGTTAAAAATAAAAGGGAAAAAGAGAAAAATAAAAGGCCCCTGGGTGAAAACCTCCTTTGAGGTGCCTAGGGAAGGAAACTAGGATGAAAACCTCCTTTGAGGCAACTTGGTTGTCTTTAAAAAAAAAGAAAAGAGAAAAAACACAAAAATAATGGTAGGGACCTCAAACCTGCCACTCATAACAATTCTGGTTTTCAAGAAAATAATGGACATAGAGATCAGAGGGTAGAAAACCATGTAAGACCCCATGTTTTTCTTCATTCATTTCATCTCCTCCATGACCCCCATGTTCATTCATCCATACTCATCTCAAACCATTGAAAAATCCAATTTTCAGGCAATTCTGTGACTTCTACAGGATTCCTGTAGTTAGTATAGGAGTTTCCTGTAGTACTATAGGAAGTCCTGAAAATCTACACGAATGGGAGTCCAATGGAAAAATCATGACACAGGCCTATTTTGGATGGGAAAATAATTCCATTGAATTCACCACATATCAACTAACAACCCTTCATGACCATGTCACCTTCCATGTCCATAAAAAAACCCTACTTAGAAGAAAAAAACAAAAAAACAAAAAAGAACAAAACGAAAAGATAAGAAACAAAGAAATATCAGAGGGGCATACCACCAATATCTTACCTCACCTACCACTCCATGGCCACACCTTTCACTCAATTCAATATCTATTCACCCTCCAAGCAAAAGAAATTCCACATAAATTCAAAAAAAGGCAGCTACATGATTTCCTATAGTACTACATGAAACCCTGTAGCAGCCTATTTTGAAGCAGCAATAGGCTCCAAGTTCAACCTTCAACACCCCTGCATTGGAAAAGGAGAAACACAACTGCAGGAACTATGACACCTCTCCAAAGCTCAACAACAACAGAAGAAGCCAACACCTGCACATCAACCAGAAGACAACCTATCATCCGAATAAAATCAACAAAAAGAGAGCAGTAGAGAAGATGTACGTGAACCATGAGAAACATAGCAGAGCCACCCTCTAGCATGCATCAACAAAGAAAAAGAAGCCACAAGTATTTCACCTTATCCACACTCTCTCATAAGTACGAATATGATTAAAACTATAGGAATATGAAAAAATTTGGTTTTATAAGCAAAGGTGGCCAGTTAACTTGGCCACCCTCAACCCGATAACAAAAAGTTAAAGTGCTAGTCAACTGAACACGTGGCAAGGTCACATCAAAGGGAATGAATTGGAAAGGTTGTCGAGTTACAATGTACAAGAGTGGGTGATGACTAGGAGGAAGGGTTCCAGGATAACTAATAGTGGGACCAATGGTCCAAAAGGAGAAATACGTACTTAGCCAGCCATCATATCGCTGAATGAAATTGACCATAAATAGAAATATTCCCTAACTTTCATGCAATACATTGTTCATTTTGATATTTTGATAGCTGGCACCACCTAGAGGATCCATAGAAGGAAAATCTAGTCTTGGCCATCCTACAATGAGCACCTATAAGAAACACAGGGAAACTACAAGAAACAATGAGGAAAGCTACTCTCGACCATCCTACAGTGAGAACCTACATGAAAACTACAGGAAATAGTGAGAATTGTCAAAAATTCTATGAGGGGATGCCTAGGGACCAACAATTCAAGAATTATCCTCAAACAAGGAATTGCAGTCAAAGGTAGGTGCCATATCCTCTGTGCTTTCATTTTTAAAGAGAAAAAGAAAAGAAAATATCATTTCTTTTAGTAATTATAGTGTGCATAGAGATAGATAGAAATGTGTGGAGGATTGTGTAGAGTGAAAGGAGAATTGTAGTCATAACCTTCCTAAACTCTAAACCCTCATCACCTAGGAAATCTCTTAAGCTATAGCCACCAAAACTTCATACAATCAGATTGACAGAGAGAGAAGATGACATGGGGTTTCAACAGAAGGGATGTTATGAAACCAGCTCAAGAAAAGATAGAAAAGATAGATCAACGCCTTAGAATTCAGCCTTTTCGAGGGGGCAACCTCCTTTACATTACATAAATGAACAATTCTTGGATGATACAAATGACAAAACCTCCTTTCTATATATAGGAGTCTAAGGAGTCACAATATAATCCAGCCGACCTAACAATAATAATATAAAGCCACAAAAATAACAATAGAGGGATTCTATGGGGCACAGAAATAACAATATGGGGGTAATAGGGGCACAACAATATAAATAAGGGGTATAACTACAATAGTAATGGGGTAATCACTAGTATTATAGGGACCCAACATGCCCCTCTCCTTCAAAAAAGTGTTGTCCTCAACGCTTGAGTAGTTCTGGATACTTCTGCATAAAATTCTCATCCTCCCATGTGGAATCTTCAGCGGATAAGTTCTTCCACTTGATAAGATACTCTGAAATTGATCGATTTCGTAGCTGTCGAGTTCTTGTTTCTGTGACTGCTTCCGGTTCCAATATAATTTTTCCTTCCTCGTCAAGTTCTGGCAATATTGTTTGAATTGGGAGCTTGTCACCTATAACCTTCTTTAAACATGAAACATGGAAAACTGGGTGCAATCGAGAAGCTGCAGGAAGCTCCAATTTGTATGCCATAGTACCAATCTTTTGCAACACCTTGTACGGACCATAATACTTTGGTGATAATTTATTATCCTTCTTAGCTTGCTTTAGGGACATTTGCTTATATGGTTGTAGCCGTAGGAATACCCAATCACCTACATCAAAACTTCTTTCACTGCGATGTTGATCTGCCTGTTGTTTCATTCTATTTTGTGCCAACACGAGGTTATCCTTTAAGAGTTGGAGGACTTGTTGTTGATGTTCGATGTGATGTTCCACTGCCTGAACCTTAGAATTTTCTCTTAAATATGATGTGATGGATGGTGGTTGATACCCATAAAGTGCCATAAATGGGGTCATTTTTGTTGCTGTATGGAAGGAAGTGTTATACCACCATTCAGCCAGAGGCAACCATTTGACCCATTGTGTCTGTTTATCAGATACAAAGCAACGAAGATATCCTTCCAAACATTTGTTTACTATCTCAGTTTGCCCATCAGATTGAGGATGATAAGATGAGCTATGAGCTAACTGAGTACCAAGACAAGAAAATAATTCTGTCCAAAAATTTCCAGTGAAAATGGGATCTCTGTCACTTACAATAATCTTTGGGTTTCCATGTAGCTTTTGAACTGTTTCCATAAATGCAGTAGAAACTGTACTGGCTTTAAATGGATGTGATAATGCACAAAAGTGTGCATACTTGGTAAGTCTGTCAACTACCACCATGATGACACTCTTTCCCTCAGACTTGGGTAAACCTGTGATAAAATCCATTGAAACCTCCTCCCAACGTTGGCTTGGAATGGATAAAGGTTGTAATAGACCCGGTGTCTTAATTGTTTCAACTTTATTTTGCTGGCAAACCAAACATTCCGCCACAAACTTTTGAATATCTGATTTAAGGCCATCCCAAAAAAATTCCTTCTTAACCCTGTGGTAAGTTTTTAAAAATCCTGAGTGCCCTCCTAAGGGAGAAGTGTGCAATTCCATAAGAATCTTTTGTTTTAGCTGGGAATTCTTACAGAGGTATAAGCGATCTTTGTACCATAACGAATCATTTTGCCAGCTAAATGTATCAGAAGTACTGGAATCTTGTTGTAGCTTTCGAATAAGTGCCCACACTTCTTCGTCATTCTTCCATTCCTCCCTTGCTTCGTTTATCCAATCTGGTTGGATAATAGAAATGGCACACAACAATGCTTCCACATCCTCATCCTTTCTTGAGAGTGCATCTGCCACCACATTTTGCTTCCCTTTTTTGTAGATGATTTCAAAGTCATAACCCAACATCTTTGTGACCCACTTTTGTTGCTCTTCAGAGGATAATCTTTGTTCTAAAAAGTATTTAAGGCTATCATGATCCGTTTTTACCTTGAAGTGTCTTCCCATTAGGTAGGGTCGCCATTTCTTAAGTGCATGGAGTATTGCCAACATTTCCTTCTCATAAATAGCTTTGCTTAAAAACTTTCCCTTGATTGGACGACTTTCAAAAGCAATGGGTCTTTCATCTTGCATTAGAACAGCACCAATTCCATTTCCTGAAGCATCACATTCCACAATAAAGGTTTTTGTGAAGTCCGGTGTAGCTAAGACCGGTGCTTGGCACATTGCCTCTTTAAGATGTTCAAAGGCCTTTGTTGCTTTCGGAGTCCATGAAAATGAATCTTTCTTCAATAATGTTGTTAGAGGTGCTGCTATTCTCCCATAATTCTTAACAAACTTGCGATAATACCCTGTCAACCCAAGAAATCCTCGCAGATGCTTTATGGATGTGGGGATTTTCCATTCCTTAATGGCTTTAATTTTGCTAGGGTCTACCTTAACTCCTTCATGAGATACAATATGACCCAAATATTCCACCTCCTGGACTCCAAAGAAACATTTGGATCTTTTTGCATATAATTGTTTCTCCTCCAATAGTTGTAGCACCCTGTCAACATGTTCAACATGATCCTTCCAAGACTTGCTGTAGATTAGTATATCATCAAAAAATACTAACACAAATTTTCTAAGGAATGGTTTGAAAATTGAATTCATCAAACCTTGAAATGTTGAAGGTGCATTGGTAAGGCCAAAAGGCATGACCAAAAATTCATAATGACCCTCATGAGTTCTAAATGCCGTTTTCGGAATGTCTTCAATCTTCATTCTGATTTGATGATATCCCGAACGAAGATCCAACTTGGTGAAGTAAATTGATCCATGCAATTCATCCAGTAATTCATCAATGACAGGAATGGGGAACTTATCTTTAATAGTGAGCTTGTTGAGCTCCCTATAATCCGGACACATGCGCCATGATCCATCCTTCTTGTGCACCAATACTACTGGAGCTGAGAAAGAACTTTGACTCGGTTGAATTATACCAGCCTCTAGCATTTCTGCAACCATACGTTCAATTTCACTTTTTTGGACATAGGGATATCTGTACGGCCTGATGTTTGGAGGAACACTTCCTGGAATCAGATGAATAGCATGATCATGATCACGCATAGGTGGGAGACCTTTGGAGTCTCAAATACCTTGGAATGATTGTCCAGGACTTTTTGGAGATCTGGAGAAATAGATGATTCCAATGTGGAAACATCTAGCGAACATAATTGTGCAATTACACCTCTTTGCTCCTTTTTTAGAAGCTTTGTCATACCATTAGAGCTGATTATCTTTCCTGGTTTCCCTGCAATACCCCTTAATTCAACTTCCTTTCCTTCCGTAGAAAATTTGATGAAAAGTTCTTGAAAATTAAAAGCTATTGTACCCAAGGATTGTAGCCATTGGACTCCTAGTACAACATCAGCACCTCCCATTGGAATGGAAAGCATTGGGCTAGTCAATACATATTCTCCCATGGATAGCTTGATATTATGGCACTTTCCAGAGCAATTTATTGTTCCTCCATTTGCAATCATCACTTGACACTCTGGTGCTGGATATAGGAAGCAATTCAATTCTTTTGCTACCCTACAATGAATAAAATTGTGGGTGCTTCCTGAATCAATCAACACTATTACCTTTTTCTTCTTGATTTGTCCTTCTATCTTGATGGTTTGAGGAGTGGTAATTCCCGCCAATGCATTACAAGATATGGTCGGATTTATTTGTTCTTCATCTAGGCTTTGTTCCTGGAGTATATCTTCTTCTTTTGACCTTTCTTGCTCCTTTTCTTCTTCCTCTTCACAATCTATGTAGAATAATTTCTTCTCAGCACACTTATGACCTTTAGTGTATTTGCTATCACAACTGTAACAAAGCCCTTTTGCTCTTTTTTCTTCCAATTGTTGTGGTGTCAACCTTATAGGTTGTGGAAGACTAGGGGCAACAACACTTCCGTCTTTATAGTTGTGAGTGGTATGCTTCCTGGTTGCCATAATTTTGCTTTCCATTTTTCTTGCTAACCTGAATGCCTTCTCTAATGAATCAGGTTCCCAAAGGCGAACATCATGTTGGATATTATCCTTTAAAGACCCTATGAACACATCAATCCTATGCTCCTCTGGAATATCTTTTACCCTTATGTTCAATTTTTGGAACTCCTCAATGTGCTCCATTATTGAACCCTTTTGTTTGAGACTTATCAATTGGCTAAAAAAAGTGTTGCTTTTTGTATCTTCATAATGTGCTATCAATTCTTCCGTAAAAATTGCCCAAGTGATAAATTGTTTACGAGAACAAAGCCATTGATACCATACAAACTGATTTGGTTCCAAATATAAAGTTGCCATACGTACCTTTTGTGCGTTTTGCACATTATTGAGATCGAAGAATTGCTCCATCTGTAATATCCATGTGGCGGGATCCTTGCCATCAAACTTCCTCATATCGATTTTTGGAATATGGTGATTCTTCGATCCAACATTAGCGTCTATGGAATCATGATTAACATTTCTTTTGTTCTCATCATGAGTTTCCTTTACTACCTTTTCACCATTAGTGACCCTTTCTTGTAGCAACTTCTTCAATTCTTCCATGTCTGTCTTCAAATCTATCTTCAAATCTGCCATGTCTCTCTTCAAATCTGTCTTCGAATCATCCATCTTAGCTTCCATGCCCTTTATCTTAGATTCCACGCCATTTAACTTAGATTCCACGCCACTTATCTTAGCTTCCACGCCATTTATCTTAGCATCTGTTAACTTTTGTGAGCGTGACATTTGTTGCACTTGTTCTTGTAATTTTGATATATCATGTAGCATTTCTTCCTCTTCTTCATGAGTCATGCTAGAGCTTTCAGGTTCCTTACTAGGTGTTTGCATTTTCTTTCCTCGGGGCATCAGTTACCGATAATAATGCTTTACTATGCCCTTTGAATTCCGTTAAACCAAGCTTACACAAAAATTAAAAAAAAAAAACTACACACCTTTTTTCACTTTATAGAAGCCTGATATTGAATCTGATGTATCTCTGTAATTTCGGATCATCTAGTTCTGAAATTTCTACCTGTAGTAGCCTTCTGCATCCTCTTTCCAATGCCACAAGTCTGAGCCAAATTGGATTCTCCAAGGAAGAGTTATGTGAAATCTCCCACAGTGACTTGCTTTTAGACTGGTTCAGTAGAGCGAACTTGTACGACGTGCCACGAGTCACTGTTTCAACCTTTGAATCTGAAACACACATAAAAGAAACTACAGTCCGTCCTCTTTCTGTACCTTCTTACGAAATTTCAATCCGATCCCCAGAGAGAAAGTTATGACGATTTTCCCCAGGTCACCTGTTTTGAATGTAATTCAGGAGTCTGCAAAAAGACCAACTTCCTCAGATCATATCTCCGCCAATATCGCGCGAAAAGCTCTGAAATTTGGACCCAAGGTTCAGTGCGATTTCTTCTCAAATGGGTTTTTTTTGCGACTTCTGAAACATCACAGAAAAAAAGTTATAGCGAAAATGCCACGATGACCTGTTTGGAGCAGCAAAACCCTAGAATCCAAAGCTCTGATACCAAATGTTATGAAACCAGCTCAAGAAAAGATAGAAAAGATAGATCAACGCCTTAGAATTCAGCCTCTTCGAGGGGGCAACCTCCTTTACATTACATAAATGAACAATTCTTGGATGATACAAATGACAAAACCTCCTTTCTATATATAGGAGTCTAAGGAGTCACAATATAATCCAGCCGACCTAACAATAATAATATAAAGCCACAAAAATAACAATAGAGGGATTCTATGGGGCACAGAAATAACAATATGGGGGTAATAGGGGCACAACAATATAAATAAGGGGTATAACTACAATAGTAATGGGGTAATCACTAGTATTATAGGGACCCAACAAGGGACCCCACTAGAACAACTAGAATACATCAACATCCTCCTGTGGTAGAAATATTTACAAGGCATGAATGGTTGGGATTCTTCGAGCTACTTAGGGGATATGATGATGATATAGCTAGGGAATTTGCAATGTCACTCATACCTCAAGCTAGAGTCAATGCCACTGCTATAGTAAGAGGATTGTCAGTAATAATTATCACTAAAAGCATTAGCAGAATCACTACACTTCCTCTAGGTTTACAATGGAGAAAAGAGGATTAAACTAGCAACACTCTTTCCAAGAAGAACTTTTTCTTGAAAAATGAGCTGTTCTAGGAAAAAAATGGGATTAGAAGGGATTCCATATCCTTGGGATGAAGTAAGGTATCACACTCTCAAGTATATTTCTTCTGAGGGTAGGTTCAATATAGTTTATGGTTACCAGTTTAGACTCTTCCATGAGCTGAGACTTGGAGAAGAGTTACCTCCTCATAAAAGACTTAGCGTGCCCTACTTTTTGTTGCAATCAATAATAGACATGAGCATCAAGATTAAAAGTACAATAAGGGAAGCATCAGTAGCTGGCACATCATGGACTGATCAAGCTCATACTAGAAGATGCCATAAACCAATTAAGAATCCCTATTATATGGTAAACATTTGTAGAGATGAACATAGAAGATGTAATTCAAGCCATTGAGTATGAAAGAGACCCTACTTCTAGTGGTGAAGAAGAGGAAGAAGATCCAGAAGAAGAAGAGCAAGAAGAACCTGAAGAAGAAGAAGAAGAGACTGAAGAAGAGGAAGAAGAGCCATAATAAGAGGAGCATGGAGAAGAAGAAGAACAAGAGGAAGAAGAGGAGAAAGAAATAAATGAAACAAAGGAAGAAAATGATAGTAGGGAAGAAGCACAAAAGGATGGATCAAGTCCTGAAATACATAGCAATGAAGGAGAGGAATCCCAAAGAGTGTCTCCTGAGCCCACAGATAAGGAGGTAGCTACTTCCTTGACTGCTATAAGTAGACTTATAAAATCAACAGGAAAGAGGTAGACACAGACTCCCCTATACTTTAGAACAAGGAGGAGCACCAAGATAAAACAAGGGAGACCTCAAACACCTACCAATACTCCTATAATCATTGAGGACTCACCAAGAGAACAAGAAAAGTTAGTCCCTCTAGGAACGAGGGGTGAAGAGGGCACATCAAAATAGGCTTCCCCAAGGTCACCAATAACCTATGTTAGGAGGTCTGTTACTAGGTCAACCTAAGAAAAACAAATTAAAAAACCTGTGACCCCTTTTAGAAAAGGAAACGACCTCCTACAAGAAACACAAACATACCTACAGGAAACACAGACAGTCCTACAAGAAACTCTGTCAAAACTACAGGAAACACATAAATTAAGCAGGAAGGATAGTAGGGACAAAGGGAATAAAAAGAAGCAGGAACACAAGTACAAGGGGAGACATATACTTCAAAGGCAGTAAAGGGAAAGTCCCAAGAGCTATAGGGACTTGGCCCACAACCAAATCTCAGTTCCTATTACCGATTCATTGATGGAGGCAGAGTAATACCACAAATTTTTCCATCCCTCTATTCTTTGAGCTTGAAAAGGAGAGAGGAAGGACACATCACTGGATGCAAATTGCTAAATAAAAAATTGTAGAGGATGCGGGTCATATGGAGGAGAAGCTGCTAGAGATGGGTAGAGAGTTGAGTAGGGTAAGAGATAAGGAAAGAGTGATGAAATCTCAACTAGAGGCTGAGAACACATGGCTGAGGAGGAAAGTATAGGAAAAAGATAGCCAATTGGAAGTTAAGGAAAGTCTCTCTATGGAGGCACTCCAGTGCAGGATGCCAAAAAAATAATATTCATTATACCTCAAAGAACAATGGCTGCAGTTTCATATAAAAACCCTAACACAATGAGGGACTATGCCTTTCCAAGACTGTAGGTAGTTCATTGATCTCTGTGGCCAAAGCACCCTGGAGGACATGGCCAAGATATTTGAATTCTACCTACATAATTTGGCCTTAACAAATTTGATGGTGTGGGACCCCAATCCAAATCTAGGGGACTTACAATTAATGGCCTTGGCATCATGGATGTGTCATGTGGAGGCCAGGGCTGAGGAAGTAAAAAGAATATTAGAAAGAGAAGAAACAGAGTCCCTTTATATCAGAGCAAAATAGGGCAATTCTATGTCTGTCATTAGCACCCACAACCTCATCACTAATGATCAACAACTTGCACCCAAATACCTAGCTACAAAAGAAAAAGCAGTCACTCATTTTGAGGACACTTTGAGATTTCTAGGGGATGAAAGCCAACAAGCATGCCAAAGGAGATGGAACACCTTACCCTACAACCTAAAGATCAGGGAGTATCATTCCCCTGAAAGAATGAGGGATGCACTAGAAAGGACCCCACTGTATAAGAAGGCACTACAGAGACTCAAAGTCAATTGGATTGGCTTGAAACTCAGTCCACTATTTCTCTTGGGTATGTTATAAGGGAGAAAGGAAGAAGAAGAAAGAAATCAGTGGGAGGAAATAGAGAAGCATGCATGATTTTATCCACAAGAGGAGGATACAACAACAAAATCCTGGAATATCATGGAGGCCACCAAAGCAATGAAAGACATGGACATAGATTGAGTTTCTTAGAGAATGAACAACACCTTCAGTAGGGGGGTGATGATGAGGCTCATTAATGGGTAAATTATATGGACCATAATGCCACTCTCCAGCTTGTTAAAATCAACTTTCTCACATTTCCTTACATGTTTTGTTATACTTTGATTAGTGAGAAGAGTAAAGATGAGATGTAATGTCTTGTCATCTAATGTGCATTAATTGTAGGTTTTGGAGCAAATTTTGGCTAATTAAAGTGGAAGAACTCGAAGTAGAGAAGAAAGATGTGTTTTAGGAGATTAGATCTCCCTCCTTAAATCCTCACTCACTCGAAGATTCCTCCACCAAATCTCATTATCTCGGAGTTACAAGTAGTCGAGCCATTAAGGTCATTGGTAGCTAAGCTAGTGATAGTTGAAGACCACTTGATCTCGAGTTTTTTTTTTCCAAGGAAAAAAATCGAACTTTTTTATAAGGAATAAAAAAGTTACATAGCATATGAGTTAACATTCTGCAAAAAACTGCCTGATAAGGAGCAAAAGCTCCTCTGAGAAAGATCATCAGCATGCCTACAGAGCACTAACAAAGTCTCCTGTACTTGGCCTGTACAGCCATAACCAAAAAGAAACTGGAGTCCAAGGTGTCTCCTGGGTCTCCTTTCATGAGGAAAACAACCCAGAAAAACATATATAGTAAACAGTTCACAATCCGCTCTACCAGACCTGAGCATAACAGTATATAAAAGGGAAAAACACAGTTTCCATATGCCACCATTATCATATATATCACTGATAAACTAGTGCATATAAGTGAAAAACAAAGAGCATTAAATATTTGGAGGGAGATCCGACACATGGATCTGATCCTGAAGCTGTTTGGTTACTCTCCAAGTGCCCACAGCTTGCTGCAGACCTTCTTTAGATAGCCGATCTGCCTCCTCGTTGCAGTCCCTGTAGATGTGATCAATAGAAAAAACATTAAACTGCTGCTTTAAGGTTTGGATTTCTTCTAGTAAAGGCATCAACATGTAGTGCTGGCATCTATATTTCCCATTAACCCAATTAACAACATTCATCGAGTCTCCAAAAATCTGAACTGCAAGAATATGTTTGTGGATGAGCCAATAGAGGAGCAACTTTAAGGCTGTGAGTTCGGCAAAGTTATTTGTTCCCATCCCAATGCCCACTGAGGCCTTTAGTGAGTGAGAATCACTAAGATAAATGCACATCCCAGCGCCATTGATATTGTTTTGGGCTGCCCCGTCAAAGAAGGCCCACGAGATCCCATTTCTAAGGCGAAGCTCCTTCCGCTGATCATTTTTTGTAGGCCCCTCCTGCACAGGGATGCTGTCAAGAATGGCATTGCTTTGAATGGCAATAGCAGCTGCTGGGGTCGAAAATTCTCTAAAGATACTACGATTCCTTGCAATCCAAATGCCCCAGCAAATGATGGGAGGCAAATTCCTCAGATTCCTCTCGTGAAAATGATTCCACCAATGTTCCCATGCTGTGGACAAACTATCCCCCTCCCACCTTAATTTTACATTTAAGAGCCTTTCCGCTTCAATCCAGACCTGCTTTGTAAAAGGGCATGTTAGGAAAAGATGAGGAATGGATTCTGAATCAGCAAAACATAGAGGGCATCTTCCAGGTCCCTGTTTAAACCGGGATTGAAGGATATCCCATGTAGGAATCTTGAATTTTAAGGCACACCAAAAAAAAATTCTAGCTTTTTTAGGACACTTCAGTTTGAACAGAGGCTTTGACCACCAAACAGGAGGATTCCAGCCTTTTTTCTTCATCAAAAAATTATACCCAGCCTTAGGAGAATATAGCCCTGTCTCAGCATGTGCCCAAACCAAGGAATCCGGCCTGTCCTTTATTCTAACATTGGATCTTCTAAGCTCCTGAAGAAAGAGTTGCCATTCATTCCTCCAGGTGAGATCTATGCCTAGATCAGCTTCAGACTTCCAAGCCTGCCCCCAAATAGATGACTGCTCCATATCTGCTATCTGCCTTAAGCTTCTGATTCCTAAATCATCCAGGTGAATGAGCAATTTAGGAGATAGAGCAAAACCCTCACTGCACCCTACCCACGGGTCCCTACCGATCCTCAAACTTTCTCCATTTCCAACCCGCCAAGCCAGACCTTGTTCAATTACCTTAACCGCCTCAGAAGTGGCTTTCCAAATAACAGAACAATTTATTCCTTTTTTGTTTGGGGATCTAATCCAGTCTTCGAGTGGTGTAGGGTCAATGTACTTTCTTTTAACCACTCTCGTCCAGAGATTCTCCATGGAAATGATTCTCCAACCCGATTTGGCTGCTAGGGCTTGGCTGAAGTCAAAGGGACTTTTCAGTCCCCATCCACCCCAATCTTTTGGCCTAGCGATCTTATCCCAAGCCACCCAAGGAAGGACAGAGTCCTCTTTTGACCCAGACCACATAAACCTACTGCAAATCTGCTTTATTTTATAGAGTATCCCTTTTGGGATCCAGGTCAATGCTGCCCAAAAGACCGGGATAGCCTGAAGGACCGAATTTACCAAAGTAAGTCTTCCTGCCCGAGAAAGCCACTTGAAACTCCAATGGGATATTTTTTGTTCAATCTTCACTATCAGCCAATTCCAGTCCTGCTTTCTGTAAGAGGATGGTTTTAGCCAAAACCCAAGATATTTGAACGACTGCTCCATATTACAGGTTCCAAAGGGCAGGTGAGCAGCGATCATAATCTCCTCTTGTCTACTGAAACCTTCAAAGATTAATTGAGACTTCCTTTCATTTAATTGTAGCCCTGTAGCTTTCAGGAACTGATCAAGAATAAGTTTAATCTCTATAATTTCATTTAAGTTCCCATTCGAAAACAAAAGAATATCATCCACAAAAAGAAGATGGGTAATGAATAGGTTTACAGCAACTTCCAAACCTTTTACCAAACCTGAGATTTTAGCCTTAGAAATCAGTCTGCTTAAACCTTCTGCAGCAAGAAGGAATAGCAGAGGTGAGAGCGGGCATCCTTGACGCAATCCTCTTTGACTTTCAAAGAATTTGGAGGCAGCTCCATTTATCAGGACAGCAAAATTTACATTTGTGATACATCCCATGATCCAATTTATAAAACCCACCTGGAAGCCAAGATGTGTCAAGAGCATCCTTAAATATGTCCAACTGACTCTATCATAGGCTTTGGATAGGTCTATTTTGAGTACAACCCCCTTTTTGTTTGCTTGCCTGATACTGTGTATAGTTTCTTGAGCTACCCCAATAGCTTCATGAATTTGGCGCCCGTCCAGGAAACCAAATTGCTCCTTTGAAATACAGGATGATAAAATGGGTTTTAGACGGACCGCAATGATCTTTGCAATAATCTTGTATATGGTATTGCACAACGAAATAGGCCTGAAGTCTTCAAAAGAACCAGGGTCTTCTTTTTTTGGAATGAGGGCTATGAAGGTTGCATTAAACGGACCATATATTTCTCCTTTCACTCTAGATTCCTCCACAACTTCAGTAAGTTCTGCCCCAATAGATTCAAAAAAATGTGTAAAAAGTTCTATGGTCCATCCATCGGGCCCAGGGCTTTTATCTTTCGCCATAGACTTTATTACACTCTCTACTTCCTCCTTTGACACTTCTCTAAAAATATCTTCAGCATCTTCCTCCTCCACAAAATGAGGAAAAGCCTGGGCAGTTCTGATTACTTCAGGCAGTGATATCCCCCCAGGATCAGAGAAGAGAGCTTGGAAATGATTCTTTCCCATAAAAGACAGGTCTTCAGATGATGAGGCCTCTCTGCCTTCAGAGTCCCTCAGCTTCCAGATAGTATTTGCATTCCTCCTCCCTTTTGCATAATTGTGAAATTTTTTTGTATTTTCATCCCCTGCTTTCAACCAGATAGCTCTGCTTTTCAATCTCCACTCCTCTTCTCTATCCAATAAGATCTTCGCTCTTCTCTTCTCCAGAGCCAGTATTCTTTCTTTCGATTCCTGGGATGCATAAGCCTCAGTCTCTGGATCTTCAAGGACCCCCAGGGCCTCATCTATGCTGACTAGCTCTTCAATTTGTTTTTTCCTCCTAGCTGAAGCCCATTCGATGGTTGCTTTCTTAAGTCTTTTAAGGTTATCCATGAAGCGGCCTCCCTTATTCTCCGATTGCTCCGAACCCGAATGTCTCCAGGTTTCATTGAAGAGTTTTATGAAAGAGTCCTCCTGAAGCCAAGAGGCATTGAATTTGAAAGGAGCGGCCGGTTTTGGAGGAGGATTTGAGAATTCAAGCAGAATGGGAAAATGGTCTGAGTTCCCTCCTTCACCCACCCATTGCCGGAACAAAGGAATATTGGATGCCAACCTTTCGCTGATGAGAAACCGGTCCAATCTTTTCGCAATTCTATCTTCCCCCGTTCTTCTGTTCCTCTAGGTTGGTTTTTCTTTTATGATATTTACATCAATCAGCTTATGAGAAAGAAGGGCATTTGAAAAGAAATCTGTCAAGGGATCCTCCCTCGCGAGAGGCCCCCAAGCTTCGGCGATCCCCAAAGAAAAATTGAGATCTCCCCCAATTATTAGATTTTTATCCTTTATCAGACCTTTTGAGAGGAGGTCATTCCAAAAGGAAACCCTTCCCTGACAAGGGCCGTAGACATTAACAATCAACAGAGGGATATCAAAGTCAGGGGAAACAACCTCCAATCCCAAAACATTTGGTAGACCCCAGGAATTTAACACCTTCAGTCTTCCTTTCTTAAAACCCATGGCAATCCCTCCCGAGTGACCTGAAGCATCAGCGGCTATGAAGACCCAGCCCGGTAAGATAGAACAGAGAGTCGATTCAATATCAATGCTTTTGCCCAAGGTTTCTTGAAGAAAAACTACATTCGGATTATTACGCAAAATAAGGTCCTTTAAAGCTAGTTTTTTGGGTTTACTAGCTAAACCCCTGCAATTCCAAGAAAGACAGATCATTTAATAACCATCTCAGGGGATTTTTCTGCTCTAAGCGCCCCAGGGATTGTCATTTGTTTTCCATCAGCTACATCATAAAATGCTTTAACTTGAGCTTTTGAAAGCAGGGGTTTTCGACCTCTACCCTTTTTAGGAAAGCTCTTAGGAGTCTCAGCCCCTAACCCACCTATAGGCTCCATAATCTTATTCGAACAAACCGACTTCTTACTGAGGGATCTAAGATTATAATGGCGAGCAGCAGAAGAAGGCCCAGCACCCTTACACAATGGGGGAAAATCCTCACAGTTCAGATTTAAGGAGGGCATTTCGGCAGAGAGATTATCAATTTTTTGCATAACATCATTACAATTATTTAACAGAGAACTACCCCCGACAATAGGATCAGTTATAAAGGCAGAATCTTTTGGAGAGGGCTACATACCCGATTTTTCACCTTCATCGACGGCAGCCTGATCAGTAGGAGGAGAATCCGGCATCGGTTGATCATCTGAAGAACGCATCGGGACACCATCCTCCTAGGGCTTCCCCTCCTCTGGCCGATGAAGGAGCTCTTCCGCAGCAGTTCCGCTTGGATTAGACTCCTCCATCGGTCTCTCAACATGCCTCCTAGGCCCTTCCCACTCCTCTTCGTTTCTTTGGGTCCTCCTCCTTCTCCTTCCCAACGGGCAGTCCCTCGCCAGATGCCCATACTCATGGCAACGATGGCAACGGAACGGAAGAAGTTCATAATCCAGAGGCTGTTCTACGACATACTCCTTATAGCGCAAAGTTATAGATTCTGCCAGGCCATCCTTGGGGTTGAGTCGCACCAGAATTCTTGCCACTGCTTTCTCATAAGTGTGAAGATACGATCTATCGGCATCCAGATAGGTACCCAACAGGTTCCCTATAGATTTGAAAACAGAATCCGCCCAGAGGAACGGGGGTAAGCTTGGTGCCCTAACCCAAACAGGAAAATCGTCAACCTTTTCTTTGGCGGCATCGAAAAGCGGGGACCATCTTTTGAAGAAAACCGGCCGATTCCCGAACGCCCAATTCTGCCCCTCAACCCATTCCAAAGCCTCCTTACTATCAAAACTGGCCATGAACCATCCTTTAACCAGAGAGTTTGTTTTGAAAGAAGCAGCTGGGGTACCCAACCACTGGCTCTCCGCCCATTGCCTGAGGGATTTACCTGATACAGGCCGCCCTCTGATCCTGCCCACTAGCGTGACCTCTGCCACGTCCAGAACGTCCTCCACCTGCACATCCATGCCAAGAACTAGCTCCGTAAAGCGTTTCTTCTTCAGAGGTTTTGCCTTCTTTCTTTTTTCCCCTGACCTCCTCAACTCCGGCTCTGCATTCTTGTCTCCGATAACTGGGATTTTGTCTCCAACTCCCCTTTGCGTCCCATCTTCAGGCCCTGCTACATGTTCAACCCCAATACTTGGCGTGGATTCTACTAGCCCTTCAATCGGGCTACCCGCCTCCCCTTCCACTGAGAGGCCCTCCTCTAGTCCTTTACCTGCACCAAGAGATGCTGATACAAGTCCCTGCTTTGCAGACCTACCGGCTCCGATAGCCAAACCCTCCGACCCTACGAGGCTTTGAGAAGGGTCTTTGGAGAAAAGGACTCTATTAACTGCCGACAGATGGGAATTACCCCCAACCTCATTCCCTGAAGCTTTGATTCCCCCTACAGGCCTCCAAACCCCTATATTTTGCACTGAATTGATGATATCCTCTAAGCCGCCAGACGGGCAAAAATTTTTTGAGGGGGATAATGACTTACCAGCCAACGAAACGAAGCCCTTGGCTCCCCATGCGCTCAACTCAGCTTTAGGGAATTCCTCCTCAGAGCCTTTGCCAGTAATGCCCAGGCTGCCAGACAAGTCCCAACTCTCATCCAACAGACCTTTAGCAAATCTTGAAGCTCTCGAAGCGCCAGCCGAGACCGAAACGGTTCCATGACCGTCAGTTTTACCAAATAACTCACCAAGGTTCTGCGCATTAATCTCCTTCCCCCATACCGTAAGTAAGTCTTCAGGGGATGGGTCAAGCTCCACCGACTCATTTGCAATTACCATGGTAAAAACACAAAAAGTCCGGAAATAGCTACGCCTCCTCGCAACCGTTACCCGAGAAAATCGCTGCAAAACCACCTGCAGACAATAGGCTATGCAAACAGACCGGGACAGCACAACACCAAGAAAAGGTCACGGGGTTAACCTCCAGGAAACCGCTCCCCACAAAACCTAAACCGTGACAGAAAACGCCGCCAGACTGAAAAGAATGATTCCTTAACCCAACTGTCGCCACCACCGGATGACTCACGAAAGCAACCAAGCTCGTTGGATCCACCAGCGCTGCAGACCCCGTACCTGCGTGCCATTCTGCAGTGTACTGCATCACCTAGGCCTAGGGCCTAGGGTTCCCGGATCGAAACCTACACTCGCCCTCTCCTCCATCCGCTGGGAATTCCTTATGACCACTTGATCTCGAGTTGGGAGACAAGCCTCCCTAAATTTAAGGACGTTGTTGGTAGCTTTAATTTTATAAATAAGAAGGCCTAGAGCCTCATTAGGATTTGACTTTTTTGTTGTAGCCAAGAGGCATTTTTGAGATAAGACATTGTGATTGATGACTCTTATGTATTTTTGATATTTTAATGAAAATGAGAAGCATTCCCTTGATCCAACACTAAGTTGACTCAGATGGTTGAAGCTCTTGGGTTAGGGCCCAACCCTAGCAGTAGAGGTTCCTCTTCTTGTACATGTATGCTTAGATTACATTCATAGTTAGTTGCTGAAGTGATTTTGGTTTTGTTAATTTGCAAGTATTTGGATGATTAGTTAGTTTGATTCCATTTGTGGATATTTAGATCAGTGGTATCTTAGTAACAATGGACACTCTATAAAAGCTTGTGATAGTGGCTTTCACCTCATCCTGCTTATGGGATCATGACTTGAGGGTTCCATTCACACATCCTAAGAACATATTTCTTGTTTTAATGCATGATCTAGGGTTTCTTGATGAGTAAGTCATTATCTTTGAGTTTCTTAGGATTATTTGCAATTTTCATTTTTATCTCTTAAGTTTTGCTATGGTTTCAAAGCACTTCCATTCATGAACTTAGCCATTAGCTAATAATAACTCTGTTTTCCTCCATTCAATGAATCTCTTCCATGTATAGATGAATTTGTGCCTAAATGAAGACCAAAGTGTATGTTGTTGTAGGAGCTTCTAATTTGTAGGGAGACCTCATCTCATTTGCCTCATCCAAGTCCTATCCACCCATGCTTCCAAAGTCCACTAAACCCTAAATCTGAATTCTTGTTTTGTAAGAAAAATTGCCATTTCCATTGAGCAAATCCAACCATCTTGAAGCATCTGACTGAGCCTTGGATAGTTTTCACCCCCTCCATGCCTTATTTCTCCATCAGATACCTTTCCCACACTTCATTCTACCTTTCCTACCATCTCCTAAGATTTCAACCTGTTTCTTGTAGTAAAACAAGGCATCCTATAGTAGAACTAGGACATCCTGTAGTAGTACTATAGGAAACCCTGTAGCAACCCGTTTTAAGCCTGAAATTAGCAAAAAGTGTCATATGAGATTAGTGTTGAAAATAGCAACAAGAAATGCTAAAAATATAAATTCCAAAAATAGAATATTCCAATTTTAATTTGTCCTTGAATTAAAATTCAAATTTAGTCTCACCAGCTGCTTGAAAAATAATTAATTAATTCATCTTGGATTAATTAGTTGGATAAATTCAAGTTAGAAGTCTTTGCGAAGTCATGCAATAGTTATCCCTTAAATTAAGAAGATTATCCCTTAATTAAGGAGATAATATTGAGTTGTAATTAGTTAGATCAATTTACTGAGTTAAGCCCAGCTAAATTAGTTCCAAACTGTTTGAGGAACTAATTGTGAGTTCAGTCAGTTAATGCATACATGCATCAAACTAGTGTACTCCAAATAACTGAAGATTCTCTCTTAAATAACTCATGCATGTCTATTTAGAGAAAGACCCAGTTGATATTAAAGACAGGGACAATGTACTATCAGTTGCAAGAATTTTCCTATAAAGGAAACTCATCCATGTAGAAGGAATGAGGTTCCTTGAGGATTGCATAGTTCTGACAGTGCGTTAGAGCAGTGTGTGAGAGAAGTGTTACACTGGGCGAAGGAGATCATCCCAGAGGTAACTACACAAGGAAATAGGAGGCTTGGAGGGCAGAGGAGAAGGCTTGTGAGAAGATTTGATTGCCTGTGAGCATCCAGGAGGATTGTACTGAGAGCTGGCTAGCTGTGAGAGCTAAAGCTTTGTATAATTTTGATGTATTTCCACCTTGTATGATAATACAGAGAGTGGGGTTTTTAGCTGAGGCTTTCCCTTGAGTATTTCTGTGGTTCATGTGTGATGATTCTTCTTCTTATGGTTATATGTGTTTAGCTCTGATTCAACTTGATCTTTAAGCTTCCACAAGTTTGATAGTAGAAGTAGATTATAGTATTTTGCTTTGGTATATTTCATTATCGAGTTAATCTATAGTCAAATTTTCTACATAGATCTCAGAGGTATATTTGTAGAGAATTTGCAAGAAATTCTACATGGTATCGGAGCAAAGGTTATCAGAGCTGTGGACAATATATTGAGAAGAGAATTCGAAGTTTGAAGTTCAAGGTTGCAGGTGCAAATTGAATTCATCTCATACTTCAAGGTTGGTCAATGGCATTCTATGGATTGATACTCGAGTATGCTTTGAATGCTAGCTCGAATTACATACCATGGAAAGATTGCATGGAGGTTTTATTAGAAGACAACGACTTGAAGGATTTCATTGATTAAGAAATCCCAAATCTAGGTTCAACTAATGCACAAGATTTGGCTGAATGGAAGAAGTGTGTGGCGAGAGCGAGATGGATCATCCTTGAGGGAGTTCGAGACCATATTGTCTTGAGTCTCCATGGGAAGGATACTCCATATTCAATGTGGAAGACATTGAAGGACTTGTACCAGAACAGTGGTGACCAGAGGAAATTGGCGCTCAAGGACAAGCTTCAAAGAATCAATATGGAGAATGGTGATACTATTTCCACATATCTAAACAAGATCGCCACCTATAGAGATGAGCTTGGAAGTGTGGGAATAACTACTGCCGATGATGATATGGTGAGCCTCGCTCTCCTTGGCCTTCCAAATAGATGGAATAACTACCAGGACTCTATGAATGGAAGGAAGAAACTGCCGGATTGAGAATGAATGTGGTCGGATCTCATGCAAGAGGAGATCAGGAGGAGCACTTGAGATGGTTCTTCATCCAAGGATGATGATGAAGAAAATATGGCCTTAGCAAGTAAGGCAAGGAAAGGGAAGGGGAAGGCGTCCCATTCCAAATTGAATTCTTCTCATGGAGGGAAGAAGGTTGACAAGTCTAAAGTGAGATGATTTAATTGTCACCAGATGGGTCATTATGCGACTAATTTCCCATCAAAGAAGTCCAAGAAGGGATCCTCGGAAGGATCGGAAGGTGAGGCATTAGCCTCTCAGTTTGAAATGGACTTTACCCGCTTCTCATGCATGGTGTCATCAATGATGGGTTGTGTTTGGTATATTGACAGTGGAGCCTCATTCCTCATGACCGACGATAAAAGTTTATTCAGTACCTTGGAGGAGAAAGACCTCTAGATGCGCATAGAGATGGGTGACGATGAAAGGTTTAGTGTTTCAAGAGTGGGCACGGTTTCTTTTTAGAGGGAGCATGGAGCTTCTATCACCTTGACAGATGTGAAGTATGTGCATGGACTGAAGAAGAACTTGGTATCGGTTGCGCTGTTGGAGGATAAAGGCTACAATGTTTTCTTTAGTAAGGGAAATGTTTCCCTTAGACACATCACCATGAGACAGGTGAAACATATCTGTTCACGAGTCAAGAACCTATATGATCTTGAGGTTCAAGATGCATACAGAGCCTTGAGGAGCAAGGAAAATGTTAGAGACTTAGTGGTTGAGAGGGAGAGTAAATTACCTCTCAACATGCAGTACCAGAAGAAGTCTCAGACAATTATGGAGGAGCTACAATTGGAGAAGTGGGCAGAGGGATCACATGCAGCCATACCTCTAGGTGTGAGGTGGGGCGATGTGAAGTGATAGTCCCAAGAAGGCTGAAATTGGGCAGGGTGCATTGAGAGGTTTTATCTCATGGATCATACCTTGCTACGGGAGCCCAAAGTACATAGTAGCGGGAGGAATCATTGGGACTGATGCAGTCAGAGATCAAAGTGATAGAGGCTAGAGCAGTCAGATAGTGAAGAGTGCAGAGAAGGATTGACAACAGTGCAGAAAGACCGAGTCAGCAGAGGCATAGAGTTTTCAGTTGACAAAGGCAATAGCAATCAGAGACCTTGATGACAGATGCATCATATTGATTCAGGTTGGATGTTTTTTTTGTTTTTGGAGTTGTTGGAGCAACAAAACTAGAGAGAAGTGTTGCATGCAGAACATTCCAAAGGTTCAGGATCGAGATCGAGTTGAATTCCTTTCTTGTTGAGAGGGAGTGTTGAAAATAGAAACAAGAAATGCTAAAAATAGAAATGCCAAAAACAAAATATTCTAATTTTAATTTGTCCTTGAATTAAAATTCGAATTTAGTCTCACCAGTTGTTTGAAAAAAGTTAATCAATTAATCTTGGATTAATTAGTTGGAGAAATTCAAGTTAGAAGTCTTTGTGAAGTCATGCAACAATTATCCCTTAAATTAAGGAGATTATCCTTTAATCAAGGAGATATGATTGAGTTGTATTTGAGTTGTAATTAGTTAGCTCAGTTTACTGAGTTAAGTCCAGTTAAATTAGTTCCAAACTGTTTGAGGAACTAATTGTGAGTTCAGTCAGTTAATGCATGCATGCATCAAAATAGTGTACTCCAGGTAATTGAAGATTCTCTCATAAAGAACTCATGCATGTCTATTCAGAGAAAGACCTAGTTGAGATTAAAAATAGGGACAATGTACTATCAATTGCAAGAATTTTCCTATAAAGGAAACTCATCTATGCAAAAGGAATGAGGTTCCTTAAGGATTGTGCGGTTCTGACAGTGTGTTAGAGTAGTGTTACATTGGGTGAAGGATATCATCCCAGAGGTAACTTTGTAAGGAAATATGAGGCTTGGAGGTTAGAGGAGAAGGCTTGTGAGAAGCTTTGATTGCCTGTGAGCATCCAGGAGGATTGTACTGAGAGATGGCTTGCTGTGAGAGCTAAAGCTTTGTATAATTATGATGTATTTCCACCTTGTATGATAATACAGATAGTGGGTTTTTAGCTGAGGCTTGCCCCTGAGTATTTTCTATGTTGCATGTGTATTTATTCTTCTTCTTATGGTTATATGTGTTCAGCTTTGATTCAGCTCGATCTTTAAGCTTCCACAAGTTTGATAGTAGAAGTAGATTATAGTATTTTTCTTTGGCATATTGCAGTATCGAGTTAGTCTACAGTCAGATTTTCTACATAGGTATTAGAGGTAGATTTGTAGAGAATTTGTAGGAAATTATACACTTAGATTAGGCCTCCACTTGGCTTGCATACCCTTGAGACTATTCCATACCTATCTCCCCTGCGAAAGAACAAGTGAAAATTAGCATTTGTATTAATAAAATTAAAGCATCAAAAAAATGTTTTTTTCTACAATTTCTAAATTAGCACATGCATGCAACAGTCATAATACTTCTTAGATCAGATTCCATGCTGAGTTAGTCTAGATCATCACATATTATAAACAGGGTTAAGGTAGGTTTCTTTTGCAAGGAAAATGTGTAAATGTGTACCTAGATGATTTCATGTCACTTTATAGCATCTTCCAATTCAGTCTTTCATTTCTTAAAGTAGGCAACCTTCCTTTTCTTTCATCAAGGATAATTTTCCCTTATCCATTTGGTAGTCAGACTTCTTCTAGTCAATAGAAGATTGGTTTGAGAAACCCTAGTGGTCTATCACCCCAGTTGAAAAGTGACAAGAGTAGACCATTACATCTACTATGTATACAACACTGTCACCTCCAAGTTTGTATGAACCCTGGGTTGATGAAGTAAATTTGGTAGCCCCAGGAGTTGTAACATTCTTGCTGCAATACTGGATCTCATTACATGTCACTCTCATCTATGATGTAACACAAATATTGGACCTCACTCATGCCAAAGGTGGATTTCTCCATGTTGGCACACAGGTTTTTCTACCGAAGGATTTGAAGGACCCACTGTAAGTGTTGCAAGTGTTCTTCCCAACTCTTGCTGAAGATGAGGATGTCTTCTAGATAAACAACGAAGAATGAGTTGATGAAGGGCCACAATATGTCATCCATTAGCCTCATAAAAGTAGCAGGGGATTTTTTCAACCCAAAGGGCATAACCAACCATTGAAAAAAGCCTTCCTTGGATTTGAAGGCGATCTTCCATACATATGTGGCCTCTATTGGAACCTGCTGATCCAAAGTCTCACTTCTTTTGTTTTAACTTTGTATTTGCATATCCAAAGTCCTGCTTCTTTTGTTTTAACTTTTGCTCAATATTGATAGAGTATCAATAGGCATAACCAAGCGAGGATATGTCTAGGAACTCAATCCCATCTTGGATGTATTTGTGCAGACAATCGTGATACTTGAGTACCAGATTCTGCTCGTACTTGGTCCACTTTATGTACTTATCTTCATAGCTCCCGAGAGGGTAATATTTCTCCTTGATGGCGTCTCAGAAAGAGTTCCAAGTGGGTATGGTTGAAAACAATGAGGGTTCCCTCTTGTCCTTTTGCTCACAGTAGGATTCCCACCAATCTTTGATCTGGGGGCTGGATTTGAGGAGTGCAAAAGTAATATTTTCCCTACTGGACAAATCATGAACCGAAAAATACCCTTCCAATAGATTTAACCATCTATCTACAACGTCTGCATCTATCTGGCCTTCAAATATGGGAATATCAAAGTTGACCTGTACCTTGAAGAGAGTGGTTCCTCTAGAGTGGCTGTTGGATGAAGATGCGTCGCCTGTGGGCATCTGCCGAAGGATCTGGGCAAAGTTGTTCATCTTCGCATTCCTCTGTCACTCGAGGGATTCTTCAAGCAATATTTTGAAGGGATCTCTTGCTCGCTCATCTTTCTTTTCTTCTGCCATGGGAATCCATTGGGGTTTGTGAGGTTGGTCTTGTAAATGTTCAACCAGTTCAAATACTAACTCCTTATACCCTGACCTTATTGGGGACATGCAAAGAAAAACAAAGAAAGAGCAGACCGCTTTGAAACCACTGATCCAAACTTATGCAGGAACACAACATAATATAGATATAAACATAAAAATAGAGATGTAGTAGGAATAAAACTTCATTTCATTAATACCAACAAACGGAAATATGCTTACATACAGAATGGATATAAACTAGCTTGGGCAATGGTAGCTTATCTCTGAGAAGAGATGTGGCGGCTAAATGCCTCTTAACTATGTTATAATGAGGCTCAAAGGCCTATTTATTATTAAGAAACAATGAATAACCCTATATATCCAAAAACCTAACCGTAGGAGATGAAGCGCCAAAATTATGGGCCTCGTTTGGGTAAATTGGTACATCAACTTCTCGGAGTCGTAATTTTGGCATATGATTTCCGTTTGACATGCAAAATACCTTGTTAGAAAGATCTATTTGAGGAATACAACTTTCAAATGTACACATAAGTCAAAGACTCATTTTTTTCCCATTTTTCCCCCAAAAATGTCGTTTAGGGCCTAAAAACAACTCCAAAAGTTTAGGACACGAAAAAACTACCAAAAATAGTAAACAATGCTACACTTAGGGAAACTGAAAAATTGAAAGAGACAGTGGTGGGGTTCCAAGTGGAATAGGAGGGTGGCCACCAATTCCCACTTGGATTAGTCCTCCCCCATTAGTAAGAAATGCTCCCCATTGTGTTGAGTGCCTCAATGATATGGCGAAATTTCTATTGAACTTGGTCCCTGGTGAGTCACTTTCCTTGGTGCAGGAATTGGCCATCTTTAACAACCTGATATAGTTGGATATTCTACTGGTGAGTGTTCTTGATCTGTGTGTGCATGATCCAATCAGTCATGGTCTGTTCCATGCAGTCTGGGTTTAACTATGTTGGTGTGAACTGTTTTACAATGTCTAATGCGTCCAGTAATGGTGGAAAGTATGGTTGAACGTGGTCCACATTGAACAATGGGTGTAGGCCAAGGAATGAGGGAATGTTGAGCTCAAAACTATTTTCTACCATAGCCTTGGTAATGGTTTAAGGTCCATATTAGAGTGGTCTGAGCTTCCGATGGGCTCCAATAAGATGTTATTTCTGCGAATGCATCCAAACTTTGTCACGCACCTAAAACTTGTGCGGCTCCCGATGTTGATCATGTCGCTGCTTGTACTTGGAATTTGACTTCTCCAAGATGTCATGAACCTGCTGGAAGATGTGTTGCATGCATTCAATAAATCTGGTTACTTTATCATCCACGGACAATACATGTGTGGATTCTTTTTTTGTAGTTGCATGAGGCATGACAACATCAACATACACAATGATTGAAATCCTAGACCCACTTGAAAGGGACTGTGACTAGTTGAGCTATGGAGAGCTCTAATATAATTGTGTTGCACATAGGGAAGAATCTAATCCTAGGTTCATGGATTCTTAGAGTTGTACATGCGGAGTATGTGCACTATCATCCTATTGACGACATTTAGTTGGCCATCAATCTAGGGATGGAATGCAGTCGACTGGTTAATATTGGTGTCCAATAGTGTCCAGAGGCTTGACCAGAATGTGCTTAAGAACTTGCTATCCTGATCTAATATAATGGTCTATGGGATCCCAAAATGTACCCACACTCATTCAAAAAAGAGTTTGACGGTGTCCTATGTTGTGATACTCTTCTTGTAGGCCGCCAATATAGCCATCTTAGAAAATTTGTCCACGACCACAAATACACAGTAATTACCATGCTTGGTAAAAGGAAGGCTAGAGATATAGTCCACAAAGATGGATTCTTAAGGCTATCTGGGAGTAGGAAGAGGAGTGTACATGCCTTGATTCTTGATGGTTGGCTTGGCGATGGCACAGTCAGTGTAGGATATGATATATTTCACAATATCCAGTTGTAGTTTTGGCCAATAACAATACTTTTGTAGTACAACCAGAGTTTTATCCACACCAAATTTTCCTGGGACTTGACTGTAGTGCCCCTCCCAAATCAGCGTGGCACACTCACTTGAAGGAACATAAAGGTGGCCCAGGTAGCATAATAATCCACCCTGGAGGTGGAAATCAGGTACTTCCTTACCATCTACTAGCATTTGGTATATGGAGGAGAACTCTTGATCATTTTTGTATAATTGTGGCCATCCAGAGATCTTGTGGCCATAAGAGTTGAGAACAGTAGTCAGTGCTGCAACTGGTGGCCGACTGAGGTAGTCTGCAATGTGATTGGTGCTTCCCTTTTTATATTTAATGTTCAAGTGGAATTGTTGCAGATATGTAGACCACTTCTAATGGCGATTGTTTTGCAACTTCCTTTATGTCTGTATAAACTGAAGAGGTCAGTAATCGGTGTGGATGACTTTCTCCTTCCCAAGAATGTAATTATTCCATTGCAAGAAACCCTGCATGATGGAATACACCTCTTTATCATACATCGGGTATTTCCGAATTGTAGCGGAAAGTTTCTCATTATGATAGGCCACTGGATGCCCGTGCTGGATAAGGACTGCAGCAATAGCATAGTCAGAGGTACATGTCTCTATTTCAAATGGCTGTTGCAAGTTTGGCAATGCGAGTATCGATGCAAAGTGGAGGCGATGCTTCAACTCAATGAACACTTTTTGTTGGGACTCGGACCAGGAAACTTTCTCTTTCTCTCTACCCTTGGTAATCTTACACAAAGGCCAAGTGATATGGGAGAATCCAAACACGAACCACCAATAAAAATTTGCAAGGCCCAAAAGGATGCGAAGCTCTGTTAGAGTGGTGGTGGCTAGCTAATCCCGAAAGACTTGGATCTTAGTCGGATCCACATGCACACCATGCTCATATATGATGTAAACCAGATATTGGACCTGACGCATGCCAAAGCTGAATTTCTCCAAGTTGGCACACCATTTGTGTTGCCGAAGGGTTTGAAGGACCTGTCAAATGTGTTGCAAGTGTTCTTCCCAACTCTTGCTGAAGATGAGGATGTCATCTAGATAAACAACGATGAATGAGTTGGTGATGGACCACAATATGTCATCAATTAGCCTCATAAAAGTAGCAGGGGCATTTGTCAACGTGAAGGGCATAACCAACCATTAAAAAGTTTGTTTCTTGGATTTCAAGGTGGTCTTCAATACATCTATGGGCTCTATTGTAACCTAGTGATAGCCAGACTTCAGAATAATCTTGCTGAAATACTTGGCCCCATCGAGTTGGTACAGAAGATCATAAATCATTGGGATTGGATAATTGTTCCTGACAATGATTTTGTTTAGTGCCCGATAATAAATGCAGAGCCTCTAGGTCCCATCCTTCTTCTTTACAAGTACAATCAGGCTCCCACAAGGTGAGGAACTTGGTCATATGTGCCATTTTTGTAGCAACTCATAGATTTTCCACTTGATCTCTTCATTTTCTAGAATGGAGCGACGATATATCCCCTCGTTGGGTAGAGATGGCTCAGGAGTCGGATTAATTGAATGCTTGACCTGGCAGTGCAAGGGTACCCCTATGGGTGAGGAAAATATGTCTCTGTATTCTTCCATGATTGTATCCACTTGCTTCTGCTGCATGGAGGAACCCTTCCCAGTGGCCATGGATGTGGTTACAATATTCCCCTTACTTTGAGAGCGAATAAAAAAGAAAAACAATTTCCCAGTCTGGGAGATGATCTTACTGCATTGCTTAGAAAAGATCAAAGAGATGGCAGTAGGCGGGGCTACCTCTGGTATCCTATATAACTTATTACCCAAATAAATAATAACAATGTGAGGCCTTGACTCATATACAACATGATGCTTCCACAAGTATGTTTGGCCTAATAATACATCACAAACTTCAAGAGGAGAAACATAACACAATACCTCATTTGTGAAGGGCTTGATGTTGTATGGAAGGCGACACTGCTAGCTGACGCGAAAATCTCGTCCTTGCTGAAGTCACCCGATGGTGTACAGTTGTAGGTGTGGTGTGGTCAGTAGGCCCAACCGCTTCACGACCTCTGCTGAAATGAGGTTCTTTTGGCTCCCAATATTGACATAGAATTGCATTGGCGAACCCTTCACCCACATCTGTGAGTGGAAGAGACACTCCCCCTCCTATGGATCTTTGGGCTCAATCTTCTGGATTTTGGTGGTGGAAAAAGTATAATTCGGCTCCACATCAATAATATGCTTCTCTTTGTCATTCCCCTTGTCGGGTTTTGACTCATAGTCAAAACATGCATTTGATTCTGAAGCCTTCAACTTGGCCACCAGTGATTTTTTGGCTCAATACTCACTATTGTTGTGAGTGGGGCACTTATGGAACTCACACCACTTCCTTGTGTCCTTCTTCATCTTCATGGTGTTGTTATTTTCTTGCATCTTCGCCGGGTTGTCCTAGGTCACCCCGCCTTGGCATTGTCATTTGTTCTGTGGTTTGGGGGCGCCTTTCCCTTGCTTTAGATTCACAGATCCAAAGTCTCGCTTATTCTATTTTAACTTCTGCTCGATATTTACAACGTATTGATAGGCGGGGGCAAGCGAGGAGATGACTAAGAACTCCATCTCATCTTGGATGTATTTGTGTAGTTAATCATGACATTTGAGTACTAAATGCTGCTTAGAATACTTGATACCCAACTTCGTGCGAAGGGTATGAACAATATTTGTAAACTCTAGCATGTCTTGGTCCCCTCCATATCATATTATGGTTCACTTTATGTACTTATCTTCATAGCTCTCGACAAGGTAACACTACTCCTTGATGCTGTCTCGGAAAGAGTTCCAAGTGGGTGCAGCTAAAAATAGTGAGGGTTCCCTTTCATCCTTCTGCTCACAGTACGCTTCCCACCGTTCCTTGACGTGGGGGGTGACTTTGAGGAGTGCAAAAGTAATATTTTCCCTACTGGAAAAATCATGAACCAAAAAATACCCTTCCAATAGATTTAGCCATCTATCTACGATGTCTGCATCTATCTGGACTTCAAATATGGGAATAGAAAAGTTGATTTGTACCTTGAAGGGAGTGGTGCCTCCAGAGTGGTTTTCGGATGAACATGCGTCTCCTGTGGGAATCCATCGAGGGATCTGTGCAAAGTTGTCCATCATCGAGTTCTCTGTCATTCGAGGGCTTCTTCGAGAAATATTTTGGATGGATCTCCAACTTTGTCACCTTTCTTTTCTTCTGCCATTGGAGGCCATTGGGGTTTGTGAGGCTGGTCTCTAAAAGGTTTAACCCGTTCAAGCCCTACCTCCTTATACCTTGACCTTGTTGGGGAGATGCAAATAAAAACAAAGAAAGAGCAGACTTCTTTGAAACTAATGATCCAAACTTATGCATGAATGCAATAGAATATAGATATAAACATAAACACAAAGTTGCAGTAGGAATAAAAATTCATTTCATTAATATCAAAGAATTAAAATATGCTTACATACAGAATGGAAATAAACTAGCTCGAGCGATGGTAGCTTAACTTTGAGAAGGGATGTGGGGGATACATGCCTCTGAATTGTGTTACAATAACGCTCAAAGGTCTATTTATTATTGAGAAACAATGGAAAACCCTAAACATCCAAAAACCTAACCCTAAGAGATGAAGCACCAAAAGTATGGGCCCCATTTGGGTAAATTGGTACATCAACTTCCTAGGGTCGTAACTTTGGCATACAATCTCTGTTTGATGCGCACAATACTGTCGAGCAGTAAAAAGGGTCTTTTTCACCTCTATTTACCCTACATTAATTATCAATCCAGGTACGATTTGTTATCTCAAAGAGTGTACTCAGTTTGAGGCAGTCACTTGTCAAGAGTAATGCTAGTAGTATAGTGCTTTTGCAAAAGTAAATAAATGCTGGAAAACAAACTCTAAATGTAATGGCAAGAACTTGAAATGCTTGTAACTAAATCATTCATTTAAGAAACTACAACACTTCATCAGTCAAGGGTGTAGTAATGATAACTCTTCCCTTTGTAAAATGATGTAATTGAAAAGAAATCAAGTAAAAGATCATCAATCTGGGAAGCGGACAACAATAGTCAAAGTTGACTACAGTTTCAGATCGTTCTGTTCACACCAAAACAATTACTTGAAATGGTAATTCAAATGACGGGAAAGGGAACATAAACTAATCTATTTAAAAAGATTGAACAACAAAGATTTAAACTGTAGGAATGAATGAAGCAGTAGTCGTAATCTACAGGAATCAAGCAACAAACTTTACCTCAAAAATGATTTGAATAGCAAACCGAGAATGGAACATCAAACTAAAGTGAGTTACGAAATATTGAACAACGACCCGAATCAAATGTAAACTAGATCGAATGTTACACACAGCACATCTATACTGAGGGAAGCAATAATATGAGTTCCGGCATAACAATTATTGATTACGGTTGTGAAGAAACAACAATTGATGTTACCATGGAGCAACAATCACAATGAATAGAAATCACTCTTAGAGGTAAACCATAGATAAATAGGCAATAGTACCGATCTATAAATACAAAACGCTGTTACTCTGTAAACAAACAGTAATGGTAATATGTAAGGAACAACAATGTTATACGATAGTATCAATCTGTGAAGGAACGACAATGCGATATAAATTCAGAATGAATAGCATAACATTCCAGTTGCAGAGGATAACTTTGCTATTCAAATATGAATGAAATATAACAGAGCCAATACATGAAATAATAAGGAACAACAGATTATTGAACAAAGCAAATAAAAGAAATCAAATCGCACATGACTTGGAATTGGAAAATAATGGTACAGGAAGCAAGTGATCCACCAGGGCCAGGCCCTTAGCCTCTAGGGACGCACTACTATGATTACTCTAGAATCAAAGATGGAACATCAACAAATTTTATGTATTAATCATGAAATAGAGTTGCAGTAATCGCTCTTTAAAGAGAGTCAATGATCAAAGTTTAAGTTACAACAATGAATTTCATAAAACAATAATAATCTGCCCTTTGGGCTAGCAATGTTGTCCCTTTTTATAGCAGCCAAGCAGAAATACCAAAGATACAGATATTCTTTAAGGTAGCAATCCCTCAGGATCAAAGGATCCTGAGGGATTCACCATATCGTTATTTCTCAGTTATCTCTTCGTTCTCTTGCGCCGATTTGGTATCTCCTCTTCCTTTTCCTGGCCTATGTGCTCCAATCTGGATTACCTCATTTGGATGCAGTTCTCTGTCAAAGGGACAACAGTTGATTTCATCTTGTCTTTTCCTTTGGAATGGCGATCTTCCAATTTCTTCCTTTTCTGCATAGGAAAAGGTAATAATTAGTCATTTTACGTTACTCACAAATCTTCTAAACTTTATCATAATCTTTCACCATATGCCCATTTCATAATGTAAATAAGTTATGAATTAAAGGAAAATATAACGAAATAAGTGGCAATTACATACTTTTTCTAATGCTCAACACACCCCCCTGCTTACCCTTTTTCATGCCCTTATGAAAACATTGTAATTGACATGCAAGGCAGTTAGGGAGTAGGCTGGAGAAGGGTTCTTAGTAGGTGGTCGAAAACCATGATTCCTAGATAATAATTCAAAAAATGCCCTGTCTGACCTTCAGGTAATTCATATAGGGCTCTATATCCTGGTGCAGGATACCAAATGATTGGACTTCGAAACCTACAACCTAACCAAGACGGGCCTTCTCTCAGAATGAGGTCACCATAGATACCCAAGTGGTTAGCAGCTAGCTTAAAATTTTCATAATTGAATGGTTCTCTATTTTGGATATTTTGATTAGAAGTCTAATATCGGAATTTGGCTGCTGCTATGGCAAGGTATTTGATGGTAAAGAAGTATTCTACCCCTTGTCGGATGACTGCTGTGTGAATAGGTTCCAATGTCTGGATCACACCTTGAGTTCTCATTAGGCTCCTATGTTTTTTCCATAATTTCAATGGGTCTTTAGGTTCACCCCTCACCCATAGATCTAATCCATTCTCTTGTCTTTGAAAGACATTGTAGGCTTTAAGCCATTTTATTTGATTAATACCAAAAGAAATAAATGCCTACAGTTGGACATCACCCACGAAAGGGCTAGAATTCTGCTCTATTTCTCCATCTAATACAAGATTGTGTAAATAAAATTCACATAACAATCGTTGAACTTTCACCTCGTAATTCTTACAACAGTTTATGAAGTCATCAATGGTTTTTATCTCTATAGGCACTCCTTCCTTGATATTCCGTTAAAAGCAAAGCATAGTTTCTGGCAGGTGCCCTACATGCTAGAACGTTAGTATACAAAGAACATAAGGTATCCATTTGTTTTATGACTATGTCTAGTCTATGGGTTACCTTTTTGACTCTTTCTTCTGCCTTTCACCATCCTTCAAAGGCCTGGATTTTTGATGCGTTAATGTTTTTCAACTGCTGTTGTAATTTCTAGTATTTTTCTTGAGGAATAGTCTGCTCTGTGAGTTTCTCTATTGTTTGCTGGGCTTGTGCCAAATCTTTTGTTGGGTCCCTATAATACTAGTGATTACCCCATTACTGTTCTAGTTATACCGCTTATTTATATTGTTGTGCCCCTATTACCCCCATGTTGTTATTTCTGTGCCCCATAGAATCCCTCTATTGTTATTTTTGTGGCTTTATATTATTATTGTTAGGTCGGCTGGATTATATTGTGACTCCTTAGACTCCTATATATAGAAAGGAGGCTTTGTCAATTGTATCATCCAAGAATTGTTCATTTATGTAATGTAAAGGAGGTTGCCCCCTCGAAGAGGCTGAATTATAAGGCGTTGATCTATCTTTTCTATCTTTTCTTGAGCTGGTTTCATAACATTTGGTATTAGAGCTTTGGATTCTAGGGTTTTGCTGCTCCAAACAGGTCATCGTGGAATTTTCGCTATAACTTTTTTTCTGTGATGTTTCAGAAGTTGCAAAAAAAACCCATTTGAAAAGAAATCATTGCTGAACCTTGGGTTCGAATTTCAGAACTTTTCACATGATATTTTCGGAGAAATGATCTAAGGAAGTTGGTCTTTTGCAGATTCTTGAATTACATTAAAAACAGGTGACCCGGGGAAAATCGTCATAACTTTCTCTCTAGGGATTGGATTGAAATTTCATAAGAAGATACAGAAAGAGGACAGACTGTAGTTTCTTGTATGTGTGTTTTAGATCCAAAGGTTGAAACAATGACTCGTGGCACGTCGTACAAGTTCGCTCTACTGAACTAGTCTAAAAGCAAGTCACTGTGGGAGATTTCACATAACTCTTCCTTGGAGAATCCAATTTGGGTCAGACTTGTGGCATTGGAAAGAGGACACAGAAGGCTACTACAGGTCACAAACTTAGAACTAGATGATCCAAAATTACAGAGATACATCAGATTTAATATCAGGCTTCTATAAAGTGAAAAAAGGTGTGTAGTTTTTTTTAAAATTTTTGTGTAAGTTTGGTTTAACGGAATTCAAAGGGCATAGTAAAGCATTATTATCGGTAACTGATGCCCCGAGGAAAGAAAATGCAAACACCTAGTAAGGAACCTGAAAGCTCTAGCATGACTCATGAAGAAGAGGAAGAAATGCTACATGATATATCAAAATTACAAGAACAAGTGCAACAAATGTCACGCTCACAAAAGCTAATAGAAGCTAAGATAAGTGGCGTGGAATCTAAGATAAATGGCGTGGAATCTAATATAAAGGGCATGGAAGCTAAGATGGATGATTCGAAGACAGATTTGAAGAGAGACATGGCAGATTTGAAGACAGATTTGAAGAAAGAACTGGCATATTTGAAGACAGATTTGAAGACAGATTTGAAAACAGACATGGCAGATTTGAAAACAGATTTGACAAATTTTCTACAAGAAATACTTACTAATGGTGAAAAGGTTGTAAAGGAAACTCATGATGTGAACAAAAGAAATGTTAATCATGATTCCATAGACTCTAATGTTGGATCAAAGACCCACCATATTCCAAAAATCGATATGAGGAAGTTTGATGGCAAGGATCCCGCCACATGGATATTACAGATGGAGCAGTTCTTCGATCTCAATAATGTGCAAAACACACAAAAGGTACGTATGGAAACTGTATATTTGGAACCAAATCAGTTTGTATGGTATCAATGGCTTTGCTCTCGTAAACAATTTATCACTTGGGCAATTTTTACGGAAGAATTGATAGCACATTATGAAGATACAAAAAGCAACACTTTTTTTAGCCAATTGATAAGTCTCAAACAAAAGGGTTCAGTAATGGAGCACATTGAGGAGTTCCAAAAATTGAACATAAGGGTAAAAGATATTCCAGAGGAGCATAGGATTGATGTGTTCATAGGGTCTTTAAAGGATAATATCCAACATGATGTTCGCCTTTGGGAACCTGATTCATTAGAGAAGGCATTCAGGTTAGCAAGAAAAATGGAAAGCAAAATTATGGCAACTAGGAAGCATACCACTCACAACTATAAAGACGGAAGTGTTGTTGCCCCTAGTCTTCCACAACCTATAAGGTTGACACCACAACAATTGGAAGAAAAAAGAGCAAAAGGGCTTTGTTACAGTTGTGATAGCAAATACACTAAAGGTCATAAGTGTGCTGAGAAGAAATTATTCTACATAGATTGTGAAGAGGAAGAAGAAAAGGAGCAAGAAAGGTCAAAAGAAGAAGATATACTCCAGGAACAAAGCCTAGATGAAGAACAAATAAATCCGACCATATCTTGTAATGCATTGGCAGGAATTACCACTCCTCAAACCATCAAGATAGAAGGACAAATCAAGAAGAAAAAGGTAATAGTGTTGATTGATTCAGGAAGCACCCACAATTTTATTCATTGTAAGGTAGCAAAAGAATTGAATTGCTTCCTATATCCAGCACCAGAGTGTCAAGTGATGATTGCAAATGGAGGAACAATAAATTGCTCTGGAAAGTGCCATAATATCAAGCTATCCATGGGAGAATATGTATTGACTAGCCCAATGCTTTCCATTCCAATGGGAGGTGCTGATGTTGTACTAGGAGTCCAATGGCTACAATCCTTGGGTACAATAGCTTTTAATTTTCAAGAACTTTTCATCAAATTTTCTACGAAAGGAAAGGAAGTTGAATTAAGGGGTATTGCAGGGAAACCAGGAAAGATAATCAGCTCTAATGGTATGACAAAGCTTCTAAAAAAGGAGCAAAGAGGTGTAATTGCACAATTATGTTCGCTAGATGTTTCCACATCGGAATCATCTATTTCTCCAGATCTCCAAAAAGTCCTGGACAATCATTCCAAGGTATTTGAGACTCCCAAAGGTCTCCCACCTATGCGTGATCATGATCATGCTATTCATCTGATTCCAGGAAGTGTTCCTCCAAACATCAGGCCGTACAGATATCCCTATGTCCAAAAAAGTGAAATTGAACGTATGGTTGCAGAAATGCTAGAGGCTGGTATAATTCAACCAAGTCAAAGTTCTTTCTCTGCTCCAGTAGTATTGGTGCACAAGAAGGATGGATCATGGCGCATGTGTCCGGATTATAGGGAGCTCAACAAGCTCACTATTAAAGATAAGTTCCCCATTCCTGTCATTGATGAATTACTGGATGAATTGCATGGATCAATTTACTTCACCAAGTTGGATCTTCGTTCGGGATATCATCAAATCAGAATGAAGATTGAAGACATTCCGAAAACGACATTTAGAACTCATGAGGGTCATTATGAATTTTTGGTCATGCCTTTTGGCCTTACCAATGCACCTTCAACATTTCAAGGTTTGATGAATTCAATTTTCAAACCATTCCTTAGAAAATTTGTGTTAGTATTTTTGATGATATACTAATCTACAACAAGTCTTGGAAGGATCATGTTGAACATGTTGACAGGGTGCTACAACTATTGGAGGAGAAACAATTATATGCAAAAAGATCCAAATGTTTCTTTGGAGTCCAGGAGGTGGAATATTTGGGTCATATTGTATCTCATGAAGGAGTTAAGGTAGACCCTAGCAAAATTAAAGCCATTAAGGAATGGAAAATCCCCACATCCATAAAGCATCTGCGAGGATTTCTTGGTTTGACAGGGTATTATCGCAAGTTTGTTAAGAATTATGGGAGAATAGCAGCACCTCTAACAACATTATTGAAGAAAGATGCATTTTCATGGACTCCGGAAGCAACAAAGGCCTTTGAACATCTTAAAGAGGCAATGTGCCAAGCACCGGTCTTAGCTACACCGGACTTCACAAAAACCTTTATTGTGGAATGTGATGCTTCAGGAAATGGAATTGGTGCTGTTCTAATGCAAGATGAAAGACCCATTGCTTTTGAAAGTCGTCCAATCAAAGGAAAGTTTTTAAGCAAAGCTATTTATGAGAAGGAAATGTTGGCAATACTCCATGCACTTAAGAAATGGCGACCCTACCTAATGGGAAGACACTTCAAGGTAAAAACGGATCATGATAGCCTTAAATACTTTTTAGAACAAAGATTATCCTCTGAAGAGCAACAAAAGTGGGTCACAAAGATGTTGGGTTATGACTTTGAAATCATCTACAAAAAAGGGAAGCAAAATGTGGTGGCAGATGCACTCTCAAGAAAGGATGAGGATGTGGAAGCATTGTTGTGCGCCATTTCTATTATCCAACCAGATTGGATAAACGAAGCAAGGGAGGAATGGAAGAATGATGAAGAAGTGTGGGCACTTATTCGAAAGCTACAACAAGATTCCAGTACGTCTGATACATTTAGCTGGCAAAATGATTCGTTATGGTACAAAGATCGCTTATACCTCTGTAAGAATTCCCAGCTAAAACAAAAGATTCTTATGGAATTGCACACTTCTCCCTTAGGAGGGCACTCAGGATTTTTAAAAACTTACCACAGGGTTAAGAAGGAATTTTTTTGGGATGGCCTTAAATCAGATATTCAAAAGTTTGTGGCGGAATGTTTGGTTTGCCAACAAAATAAAGTTGAAACAATTAAGACACCGGGTCTATTACAACCTTTATCCATTCCAAGCCAACGTTGGGAGGAGGTTTCAATGGATTTTATCACAGGTTTACCCAAGTCTGAGGGAAAGAGTGTCATCATGGTGGTAGTTGACAGACTTACCAAGTATGCACACTTTTGTGCATTATCACATCCATTTAAAGCCAGTACAGTTTCTACTGCATTTATGGAAACAATTCAAAAGCTACATGGAAACCCAAAGATTATTGTAAGTGACAGAGATCCCATTTTCACTGGAAATTTTTGGACATAATTATTTTCTTGTCTTGGTACTCAGTTAGCTCATAGCTCATCTTATCATCCTCAATCTGATGGGCAAACTGAGATAGTAAACAAATGTTTGGAAGGATATCTTCGTTGCTTTGTATCTGATAAACAGACACAATGGGTCAAATGGTTGCCTCTGGCTGAATGGTGGTATAACACTTCCTTCCATACAACAACAAAAATGACCCCATTTATGGCACTTTATGGGTATCAACCACCATCCATCACATCATATTTAAGAGAAAATTCTAAGGTTCAGGCAGTGGAACATCACATCGAACATCAACAACAAGTCCTCCAACTCTTAAAGGATAACCTCGTGTTGGCACAAAATAGAATGAAACAACAGGCAGATCAACATCGCAGTGAAAGAAGTTTTGATGTAGGTGATTGGGTATTCCTACGGCTACAACCATATAAGCAAATGTCCCTAAAGCAAGCTAAGAAGGATAATAAATTATCACCAAAGTATTATGGTCCATACAAGGTGTTGCAAAAGATTGGTACTATGGCATACAAATTGGAGCTTCCTGCAGCTTCTCGATTGCACCCAGTTTTCCATGTTTCATGTTTAAAGAAGGTTATAGGTGACAAGCTCCCAGTTCAAACAATATTGCCAAAACTTGACAAGGAAGGAAAAATTATATTGGAACCGAAAGAAGTCACAGAAACAAGAACTCGACAACTACGAAATCGATCAATTTTAGAGTATCTTATCAAGTGGAAGAACTTATCCGCTGAAGATTCCACATGGGAGGATGAGAATTTTATGCAGAAGTATCCAGAACTACTCAAGCGTTGAGGAAAACACCTTTTTGAAGGAGAGGGGCATGTTGGGTCCCTATAATACTAGTGATTACCCCATTACTATTGTAGTTATACCCCTTATTTATATTTTTGTGCCCCTATTACCCTCATGTTGTTATTTCTGTGCCCCATAAAATCCCTCTATTGTTATTTTTGTGGCTTTATATTATTATTGTTAGGTCGGCTGGATTATATTGTGACTCCTTAGACTCCTATATATAGAAATGAAGTTTTGTCAATTGTATCATCCAAGAATTGTTCATTTATGTAATGTAAAGGAGGTTGCCCCCTCGAAGAGGCTGAATTCTAAGGCGTTGATCTATCTTTTCTATCTTTTCTTGAGCTGGTTTCATAACATCTTTTCATAGAGTTACTATCCTCGGGTCATTATCCAACATGATAATTTTGGGTTGGAGATCTACTTGGATCTCCTTATTACAACATCTCATCTTTATGGTCTAAGTTTCCTTCTCGCTAGAGGATAGTGCCTCTGTCTGGATTTCCTTATCACAGGCCAGTGTGTCGTCTGTTTGTACTTCTACATTTGTAATAGCCAGATGTTGTTCCTTTCGATTCTGAATGATAGGTTGGACTTGAGTCCTCTTGGTCTTTTTCTTAAGGGGTTTTTCTTGGGCAGTTGCATGCTTTTCCACAAAGGTTCTTGTTGATTTCTTCCCCATTTTCAAGACTCTTATCTGTTGTCAAAGTTGCTTAATCACGTTAAGCAATCTCTGTTGTTCCTTTCACAATCTTTTAATTTCCTTTATTTTCTTAGAAGGAATAATTGTTCGTTTATTGAAGCCTGGGCATTGTACCTCAGGTATTGTACCTTCGCCTTGGCCAATTTCCTTATTTTCTTCTTGGGATACTTCTTCAGTGTTCTACTGATCAGGTTTTTCAGGGGTAGAAACCCTAGTTTTCTCTGCTGTTTCCTGGGTAGCTTCGTCTTCTACCTCTTCTTCATCGTGGAATTATTCGGGTGTATTTTGACTAGGAATAGATTGTTCCTCTTCCTTATCCTCATCACTCTTCTCCCCAGATACACTCTCATCATGAGTAGAGTGATCCTCTTCTTCTTCCTCCTCATCACACAGTTCCTCGAATGCACTTTTATCATGAGCAGAGTGCTCCTACGGTTCTTCTTCGGTATGGGGGTTGAGTGGGTTGGGAGGTTGGACATATTTGCCCATATTGTCTAGAATTTGGGCCAATTCATCTTCTTGTAGAGGGTTTTGCAGTGGACTTTCGCTATGTTGCTCTATTTCCTCTTGTTCTTCTTGACTGGATTGCTCAGTCTCCTCCTCTAGTTCTCCTTCATCATTTTCCTCCAATTTTTCGTTCTCCCCACCTTCCAATTGTGGGGTTTGCTTGTCTCCTGAATCATGCATTTCCACTGGTTGACTAATATTTCCCTAGGAATTTCTCAGCATTCCTCTGATCCTTACCAATCTAACAGTTTTTCTTCGTTTCAGTGGTCTGCTCGATGTACTGGCACTATGTTTTCGTTTCAGGGCTGGCAAAGCCAGTTCCTCGTCTATGGAGAAAATTAATTCTTCCCATCTACTATGTTGTTGGGCAACACTGTAGCTGACTATTAGTCATATTAACCCATGGTCGCTTACTACTGACTCTACATGGCGAGATTTCTTCATGCTTCAAGCAACATCATGCAATAAATTTTTTTAAAAAGTAGGCAAATTCACAGCACATTTTTGCTTTAACACGGCTAAAAGTTTGAGATGGCGTGGTATTACCATGTCTTTCCTGCCATCGCAACTGATGTAGCTCTAGATAATTCTCGCCAATTCTACCCACGACTCTCCTAGGGTTGCCGATAGAACTCCTTATTCTTTTACAGTAAGGTTTTGTTCATCCTGGAAGATGGTCATGGCGTCTCGTAGTCTCACCTTTTTCAGAGTCCACGCAGGTCCAGTGGCTGGCAGTCCCGAAACTTTTGCAATTATGTCATCAGTGACTGCTATCTGTCTCCCTCTCACCATGGAATGATTTTCTTGCAAGTTCTGCAGAAACTCAATTGCTACCGTCTCATTGGATTGTTGTAGACGGTTAAGATAAGCTATCCATCTTGCCCTTGCTAGGATTTCTTGTGCAGCATCGGAGACCATCAACACCTGTGGCTCACTGCGAATTGATCTTCCTCCCATCTTATTCATGCTTAGCACACTGTAAAAAACACAGAGATGACAATGGAACAACAAGTTGTTCAAATTTTTAGCTCACTGTTAGGAAAGCACAGAGAAGGTGATGGAACAACAAGCTATTCAAATTTCTAACTTACTTCTAATTTTTACAGAGCAAAACACGGAAATGGTTTCGGAACAGCAAGCCATGCATATTGGAAAACAAAATATCGTTAAGTCTTGCTATTCCCGAGTCATAATTCTTCCTAATGATGAGCTGACACGTATGCCAGTGAATTATGGAGATCACCCTACCCCCCTATAATGTGATAGGTCGTCCTCAGCCATCAAATAAAGGAGTAGCGTGCTAAACTTCCATAATACAGAGTAATAAAGGAACAACGTATAGAGATATGCCATGTTTACAAAAATGAGCAGATTACTGAAATCGAGGTGTATGATATAATCGCTAATAAATATGGAAATGCCATGATATGATGCGAGAAATGGAGGATAGGACAGCTGACATGAATAAAAGTTTTTATGTGGTCATTATCGACTTTTACCGTCATAATTGATTTGTAAATGATTTTCATGTATCAAAGGTTCAAAAGGGTTATATACAAAATCTCATTTGAACCACTTATAAAGATATAAGAAGAAGAGTTTTATAGTTACTATTGGTGTATAAGAAATATGACTTCAATACTATCAATTTAGCTCTGTTGCCCATAGGTGTCCATAACCTTGACAAAGTTGTTTATTTCACCCTTGGAACCATAATCCTTTGTGTATGCCTAGGAAAGTACTGTTGCAATGTCAAAATGGAGGCCATTGTGCTGGCTTGGTAACCAGCTGAATCACAATGCCATTCACCAGGAAGGAGTGAAAGGTGGGCAGGCCGGCTCATGATGAGACCTCCTGTTCCAAGGACTTTTTATTTTTCTAGTGTGCCTCTTGGATCATATCCCTGGTGTGGTGGCCATAGTGGGAATGCCACTTCACTTTCTTCCTTATGATCATGGTAGGCTGGCTCTTGATGAGACCCCCTATCCTTCATCTGACAAATCATGTTAGTAATCATATAGATAAACATTTTTTTTTCTTATTTTCTTTTATATAGCACTTTTCCTATTTATACACAGAGGGTGGCTCAACACTCCTTAAGAGTAGGGATGGTGGAAGAAGTCTGAACATCTCAATAGAGAAAAAATATGCCCTTATTCTTATTCAATAATAATGATCAAAGAGAATTATGGGGATTTAGAAAGAACCATCATGATAAAAATAATCAATCATATTGGTATTAGTGGAAATAATGACAGCAAGGTGATATAAATATTTGTGTCCTTTCCTCTTTTCTCTTATCAATTCAAAGCAATTTCTTCTAAAGATGACGATTTTTCTTTGATTTGCTAATTTCAGTATCCTCTAGTTTTTGTATTCTTGCATAAATGTATAGTTGTGCCTTAAATGACCATCGCTCACAAAAATCCTCTAAATGGTAAAACACTCATACACAAAAAAAGAAGAAAAATGCACTCAAAAAGTGTTGTTCTCAAGATGGAACAACTGTTGTTTCTTTAGAGGGATGGAAAAAGAATATTTTCACACAAAAAACACAAGCAAAAAGGAAAAAACATGCTCGAAGTTGCTGTTCCTTGAGAGGAACAACAACTGTTCCTTAATCAGAACAACAAATAAAGCAAGCGTAAACAAAATATGCGAAAATGTTGTTCTTTCGGAAAGGAACAACAAAAAAATGAAAGTACCATACCTTCAGAAAGGAACAACAGAAAAATGAAAGTGTTGTTCCTTTGGAAAGGAACAACAGAAAATGCAAGTGCTGTTCCTTTGGAAAGGAACAACAGAAAACGAAAGTGTTGTTCCTTCGGAAAGGAATGGCAGAAAAGCAAAAGTGCTGTTCCTTCGGAAAGGAACAATAGAAAATGAAAGTGTTGTTCCTTCGGTAAGGAACAACATAAAAAATAAAGTGATGTTCCTTCGGAAAGGAACAATAGAAAATGAAAGTGCTGTTCTTTCGCAAAGGAACAATAGAAAAAAGAAAGTGTTGTTACTTCAGAAAGGAACAGTAAAAAAACGAAAGTGTTGTTCCTTCGGAAAGGAACAAAAAAAATGCGGATGTGTTGTTCCTTTGGAAAGGAACAACAAAAAGGTGGAAATGTTGTTCCTTTTCGAAGGAACAACAAAATGCAAAAGTGTTGTTCCTTCGGAAAGGAACAATAAACGGTGAAAATGTTGTTCCTTCGGAAAGGAATAGCAAAATGCAAAAGTGTTGTTCTTTCGAAAAGGAACAACAAAACGACGGAAATGTTGTTCCTTCGGAAAGGAACAACATAATGCAAAAGTGCTGTTCCTTCGAAAAGGAACAGAAAAGTGGTGAGAATGTTTTTTCTTCCGAAAGGAACAACAAAATGCAACAGTGATGTTCCTTCGAAAAGGAACAACAAAGCGGTGAAAATGTTGTTCCTTCGAAAAGGAACAACAGAATGCAAAAATTGCATAAATCTGTACAAAAATTCATTTACACAATCAAAACAAAAAGAATTATGTAGAAAGTTTAAAAGCAATCAAGTCACTTAATGAACCAAATGTGAGGAAGAGTTCTCTTCCTCAGCCAGAATCTGCATGTCGAAGTTTTCCCGGAGTTGCTGGTAGAGGGATTCCCAAGTAAGTGGTTTGCGATACAATCGAACTCGGTGGCCATTTTCTTTGAAGGTGTGTCCAGATCTGTCAATGGTGGTTAAAGTAATGGTGCCACTATCATGTACCTTCTGGATTCATATGGTCCCAGCCAGCGAGTTTGAAGTTTCCCTGGAAAATCCTCAAACCTCGAATCGTATAGGAGCGCTCAATCTCCTTCGTGGAAGACTTTATTTTTTATGAGGGCATCATGCCATTTTGCTCTTTTTTGTTGGATTAATGGGGTATGTTGAAGAGCGGAGAGCCTGATTTCATCTAGCTTGTTGATTTGTTGTAATCTATTAATCTGGGCATCATTTAAATCTAAACCAAGGGTCGTAACTTTGGCATACAATCTCTGTTTGATGTGCACAATACTGTCGAGCAGTAAAAAGGGTCTTTTTCACCTCTATTTACCCTGCATTAATTATCAATCCAGGTACGATTTGTTATCTCAAACAGTGTACTTAGTTTGAGGCGGTCACTTGTCAAGAGTAATGCTAGTAGTATAGTGCTTTTGCAAAAGTAAATAAATGCTGGAAAACAAACTCTAAATGTAATGACAAGAACTTGAAATTCTTGTAACTAAATTACTTATTTAAGGAACTACAACACTTCATCAATCAAGGGTGCAGTAATGATAACTCTTCCCTTTGTAAACTGATGTAATTGAAAAGAAATCAAGTAAAAGATCATCAATCTGGGAAGCGGACAACAATAGTCAAAGTTCACTACAATTTTAGATCGTTTTGTTCACACCAAAACAATTACTTGAAATGGTAATTCAAATGACAGGAAAGGGAATAGAAACTAATCTATTTAAAAAGATTGAACAACAAAGCTTTAAACTATAGGAATGAATGAAGCAGCAGTCGTAATCTATAGGAATCAAGCAACAAACTTTACCTCAGAAATGATTTGAATAACAAACCGAAAATGGAACATCAAACTAAAGTGAGTTATGAAATATTGAACAACAACCCGAATCAAATGTAAACTAAATTGAATGTTACACACAACGCATCTATACTGAGGGAAGCAATAATATGAGTTCCGACATAACAATTATTGATTACGGTTGTGAAGAAACAACAATTAATGTTACCATGGAACAACAATCCCAATGAACAACAATCACTCTTAGAGGTAAACCATAGATAAATAGGCAATAGTACCGATCTATAAATACAAAACGCTGTTACTTTGTAAACGAACAGTGATGGTAATCTGTAAGGAAAAAAATGTTATACAATAATATCAATCTGTGAAGGAACGACAATGCGATATAAATTTAGAATGAACAGCATAACATTCAAGTTGCAGAGGATAACTTTGCTATTCAAATATGGATGAAATATAACAGAGCCAATACATGAGATAATAAGGAACAACAGATTACTGAACAAAGAAAATAAAAGAAATCAAATCGTACACGACTTGGAATTGGAAAATAGTGGTACAGGAAGTAAGTGATCCACCAGGGTCGGGCCCTTAGCCTCCAAGGACGCATTGTTGTGATTACTCTAGAATCAAAGACGGAACAACAACAAAGTTTATGTATTAATCATGAAATAGAGTTACAGTGATTGCTCTTTAAAGTGATTCGATGATCAAAGTTTAAGTTACAATAGTGAATTTCATAAAACAACAATAATCCGCCCTTTGGACTAGCAACGATGTCCCTTTTTATAGCAGCCAAGTGGAAATAATAAAGATACATATATTCTTTAAGGTATCGATCCCTCAGGATCAAAGGATCCTGAGGGATTCGCCATATCGTTATTTCTCAGTTATATCTTCATTCTCTTGCACCGATTTGATATCTCCTCTTCCTTTTTCTGGCCTATGTGCTCCAATCTGGATTGCCTCGTTTGGATGCGGTTCCCTGTCAAAAGGATAACAGTTGATTTCGTCTTGTCTTTTCCTTTGGAATGGTGATCTTCAAATTTCTTCCTTTTCTGCATAGGAAAAGGTAATAATTAGTCATTTTATGTTACTCACAAATATTCTAAACTTTATCATAATCTTTCACCATATGCCCATTTCATAATGTAAAGAAGTTATGAATTGAAGGAAAATATAATGAAATAAGTGGCAATTACATACCTTTTCTAATGCTCAACAAATACCTCATTAGAAAGATCTATATGAGGGCTACAAATTTTAAATGCAAAAATGAGTCTTTAACTCACATTTTCTTGGTTTTTTTCCCAAAAAAACATTATTTAGGGCGTCAAAACAACTCCATAATTTCAAGACCTGAAAAGATTACCAAAAATAGTAAACTGAGCTACAATTAAGGAAAATGAAAAACTAAAAGAGAGAGTGGTGGGGTTCCAAGTGGAATAGGCAGGTGGCCACCAATATCCATCTGGATCAATCCTCCCCCCTTAGGAATTAATGGTTCCATTGCATTGAGTGGCTCTATGAGATGGGGAAACTTCTGCTGAACTTGGTCCCAGGTGAGCCACTTTCCTCGGTGCAAGAGTTGGCTAGCTTTGACAACCCGATATAGTTGGACCTTCTTCTGGTGAGTGTTCTTGATCTATGTGTCCATGATCCGATTAGTTGTGGCATGTTCCATGTAGTCTGGGTTTAAATATGTTGGTATGAGTTGTTCTGCAATGTCTGATGTGTCTAATAATGGTGGAAAGTAGGTCGAAGGCGGACCACATTGAACAGTGGGTGCAGGCCACGGAATGGGGGAATGATGACCTAAAAATAATTTTCTCGCAAAACCTTGGTAATGGTGTATTGAACATATTGGAGTGGTCTAAAATTTCGATGGGATCTGGTAAGGCGTTCTTTCTGCATATGAAACCCAACTTTATCGCCCACCTTAAACTTGTGTGGCACCCGATGTTGATCATGTCACTTCTTGTACTTGGCATTTGACTTCTCCAAGACGTCGTGAACCTACTAGTGGATGTGTTAGATGCGTTTAATAAATTTAGTTGCTTTATCATCCTCAGAAAATACATGTATGGTTTCTTTTTGTGTAGTCACATGAGGCATGGCAACATCAATCAGACACAATGATCAAAATCCTAGACCCACTTGAAAGGGACTATGACCAGTCAAGCTATGGAGATATCTGTTATAAATGTGCTGCACATAGGGAACACTCTCATCCCAGGTTTGTGGGTTATTAGAGTTGTACATGCAGATACGTGCACTATTTTCCTATTGACGACCTCCGTCTCGCCATCATTTTGGGGATGTAATGCAGTCGACTTGGTGAGCTTGGTTTCCAATAGTTTCTACAGGCTTGAATAGACTGTGCTCAGGAATCTACTATCTTGATTTGATATAATGGTCTATGAGATGCCAAAATGTATCCACACTTGTTCAAAGAAGAGTTTGGTAGTGTCCTCTGTTGTGATACTCTTCTTGCAGGTCACCAATATAGCCATCTTGGAAAATCTATCCACGACCACAAATACACGGTCATTACCATGCTTGGTAGAAGGGAGGCCAGACATATAGTACATGGAGATGGATTCCCAAGGTTGTCTAGGAGTAGGCAGAGGAGTGTACAGGCCTTGCTTCTTGATGGTTGGCTTGGCGATGGTGCAGGCAGTGCAGGATCTGATATTTTTCCCAACATCTAGTTGGAGTTTTCGCTAATAAAAGTACTTTTGTAGTACAACCATAGTTTTATCCACACCAAAGTTTCCTACGACCCGACTGTAGTGCGCCTCTCAAATTAGCTTGGCACGCTCGCTTGAAGGAACAAAAAGGTGGCCTAGGTAGCATAATAATGCATCCTGGAGGTGGAAATTAGGAACTTTCTTACCATATACTAGTATCTGGTATGTGGAGGTGAACTCTGGATCATTTTTGTATAGTTTCGGCCATCTAAAGATCTCGTGGCCACAAGAGTTGAGAATAGTAGTCAGTGTTGCAACTGGGGGCCAGCTGAGGCAGTCTGCAACATGTTTGGTGCTGCCCTTTTTGTATTTAATGTTCAAGTGGAGTTGCTGAAGATATGTAGACCACTTCTGATGGCGATTGTTCTGCAACTTCCCCTGTGTCTGTATAAACTAAATAGGTTGGCGATCGATGTGGATGACCATATCCTTCCCCATAATGTAATGCTTGCATTGTCGTAAAGCTTGCATGATGGAATACATCTCTTTATCATAGGTGGGGTACTTTCGAATTGTATTAGAAAGTGTCTCATTATGATAGGCCACTAGATGCCCATGTTGGGTGAGGACTACACTAATAGCATAGTCGGAGGCATCTGTGTTAATTTCAAATGGTTGTTCTAGGTTTGGCAATGTGAGTGTCGTGCAGAAAAGAGGCGACGCTTCAACTCAACGGACGTCTTCTATTGGGACTTGGACCAGGAAAATTTTTCTTTTGCTCCACCCTTGGTAATTTGACTCAAAGGCCAAGTGATATGGAAGAACCCAATGCGAACCTACAATAAAAATTTACAAGGCCCAAAAAGTTACGAAGCTCTGTTAGAGTGGTCAGGGTTGGCCAATCTGAATGACTTGGATCTTAGTTGGATCCACATGCACACCACACTCATCTATGATGTAACCCAGATATTGGACTTGAATCATGCCAAAGGTGCATTTCTCCAATTTGGCACACATGTTTTGCTGCCGAAGGGTTTGAAGGACCTGCCGAATGTTTTGCAAGTGTTCTTCTCAACTCTTGCTGTAGGTGAGGATGTCATCCAGATAAACAACTATGAATGAGATGGTGAAGGGCCACAATATGTCATCCATTACCCTCATAAAAGTAGGAGGGGAATTTGTCAACCCGAAGGGCATAACCAACCTTTCAAAAAGTCCTTCTTTGGATTTGAAGGCGATCTTCCATACATCTGTGGGCTCTATTGGAACCTGGTGATAGCCAAACTTCATATTGATCCTGCTAAAATTATTTGCCCCCTTGATTTGGTCTAGAAGGTCATTAATCCGTTGGATTGGATACCTATTCACAATGATTTTGTTTAGTGCCCAATAATCAATGGAGAGCCTCTAGGTACCATTGTTCTTCTATACAAGTACAATCGGGCTCCCACAACACAAGGAAATTGGTCGGATGTGCCCTTTTGTCTAACAATTCTTGGATTTTCCACTTGATCTCTTCATTTTCCAGAAAGGAGCGGTGATATATCAGCCCGCTGGGTAGAGGTCCTTTGCATAGGGCACGAATTTGAGGAGTGTAAAAGTAATCTTTTCCCTACTGAAAAAATCATACACCGAAAAATACCCTTCCAATAGATTTAACCATCTATCTAAGGTGTCAGCATATATTTGGATTTCAAATATGGGAATATCAAAGTTGACTTGTACCTTGAATGAAGTGGTGTCTCCAAAGTGGCTAATGGATGAAGATGCGTCGCCTGTGGGTATTCGCTGAAGGATCTGGGAAAAGTTGTCCATCATCGCATTCCTTTGTCACTCGAGGGATTCTTCTTGCAATATTTTGAAGGGATCTCCTTCTCCCTGTCCATATTTTCTTCTGCCATGGGAGGTCATTGGGGTTTGCGAGGCTGGTGTTGCAAAGGTTTAACCAGTTCAAGCCCTAACTCCTTATACCCTGACCTCATAGGGGACATGCAAAGAAAATAGAGAAAGAGTATACCGCTTTGAAACCACTAATACATACTTATGCAGGAATGGAATAGAATATAGATATAAACATAAACATGAAGATGCAACAGGAATAAAACTCTGTTTCATTAATATCAAATAACTGAAATATGCTTACATACATAATGGAAATAAACTAGCTCGGATGACAGTAGGTTATCTCTGAGAAGAGATGTGGCGGCTACATGCCTCTGAACTGTCTTACAATGAGGCTCGAAGGCCTATTTATTATTGAGAAACAATGAATAACCCTAAAAATCCAAAAACCTAACCCTAGGAGATGAAGCTCCAAAACTATGGGCCCTGTTTCGGTAAATTGGTACATCAACTTCTCGGGGTCATAACTTTGTCATACGATCTCCATTTGATGCACACAATACTTCACTAGAAAGATCTATCCGAGGGCTACAACTTTCGAAAGAAAACATGAGTTAAATTATATTACCTTTGAAAATTAGATTACACATTGATAACCAATAGAAAAATAATACAGACCTCACTCTACCAAACTAGAAACTAGATCTATTGGTTAATATTTGATAATACTAGGTTTCTATAAGAAAAAAACAATTAATAAAAAAATTAGATATAACCAAATGAGATTGCGAAAGATAACCATTACATATCCTCCAGTTCAAGTGCCTAAAGTTGTCATTGGAACTGGGTCTTTCTCACTCATGCTAGGGGACACTGGGAGCTTAAATTCACATAGAATGTTTTTTTCCATTTGAGCTAAGCGAGCTTCCAACCTTTATATACTCGCTTGGATATTCCACTAGTTGCATGGAATGTTATTTAAAAATGAAATGATTTCATTTGAATAATTGACCGGAGAATCCACAGTTTTATCATTTTTGAATCGACGTTTCGAATCCCAAGTGGGATCCATCTTCAGGATGAGAGAATGATGATGACAGAAGAGCAGCGGAGAAGTAATAAATAGTGATGAGGATGAAACATTTAGGAAAAACAAACAAGTCGGCTAAATTAATAATTTTATTATTTTTATTTTTAATTTTTATAATATTAATATGTTATAAATTATTTATTTATTTATTTATTTTGATATGATAATTAATATTAATCTTAATAAGAAAATAATATCTAAATAATTTAATTAAATTATTAATAATATTAATAATACTAATTAATTATATTATTAATATTAATTAAATTGATTATATTAATATTAATATTATTATATTAATTAATTAATTAATAATAATTATGTTAATAATATTAATTATTGTTATTAATTATTTATTGTTATTGAATATATTATTAATCCTAAATATATTAATTAAAATATTATTAATATATTATTAATACTAATTATTATTAATTATATATTATTATTATTAATATATTAATTAATTAATATTTAATTATATTAATCATATTATTAATTATAAAACTAATCATATTACTTATATTATTAATATTAAATAAATTTTTAATTTGTTTAAGTATTAATTTTGTTATGAAATTAATTTAATTTTATACCTAGGAAGGAATAATTCTAATGAGAAATTGATATAAACCTAGGGTAATAATATTATTAATTATTTATTTATATTAATAATAATATTAATATTAATATATTATTATTATTAATGTTAATTATTTTAATTATATAATATATTATTATTATTAATATTAATTAATTATATTAAATTATATTATTGTTAATATATTAATTAATATTAATTATAATGATTATATTAATTATTATTATTAATTATTTAATTATATTAATTATATTATTATTTATAATTATAAAATAATTCCTCAATATATTAATTAAATTATTATTAATATATTATTAATTATATTATGATTATTAATATATTAATTAATATTAATTATTTATTTATTTATATTAATTATATTATTTATTAATTATAATATTATTAATAATAATTCTTATTAATAATGTTATTATTAATATTAATTTGTTTTTATATATAATATTAATTCTAAAGTGAGATTAATGTTATACCCAGGGAAATTTTTATAAGAAATAGATTTTAACCTAGGGACTATTAATACCAAAAGGAAAATAATATCTAGGGTTAGAATATTCTAGAATTTTACCAAAATCCTATACCTAGATTTAAATGAAAACAAAGACTAAAGACACAAGAAAGGAGAGGGATAACTTACCTGCTTGAGGCCTTTACCTATTACCAGGGGAAGTGCTTACGCTTTTTATTTCCTTGATCAAGGGAAGCCAGCTCCCGCTAATCTCCACGCCATTATCTCTGTTCAGATTATGAGGATGTTTGATGATTTCAAGCGCTTCTCTGATCTTTCGTCTCTGATGTTGCTCTTCCCTAGCAATAATTGATGCGCTTTCGAGACAGATATGGTGCTTTGTCTTTAAGGAGTGCTCTGCCAGGGCTGAAGTATGAGATCTTTCTTTCTTAATATCCGCGCCATGTTCTTTGAGTCTTGTCTGGAGGGAGCGACCTGTTTCACCAATGTAGCATTTTCCACAGGAACACTCTATTTTATAAACTCCTTTAAGCTGCTGCTTGTCGATATCATCTTTAACGGACCTCAAACTTTGTCTGATAGTACCTGGGGCAGAGAAATGAGTGATAATGTTTTTCTTTTTTAGGACTTTGGCGATTTTGTCCGTAACCCCATGGATATACGGAAGAAAAACAATACCACAGTTAAGCTGGTCTTGAGCCTTAGGTTCAAGGGACAACAACTTCCTTTCAGCTTTCTTTATGGCCTTATTAATTTCCTGCTCCTTGTAGCCTATACTTTTAAAAGTTAGGATTAGGTGCTTCTTCTCTTCCTCTAGGTGCTCTGAGTCGGAAATTCGAAGGGCTCTGATGGCCAGCGTGTTTAGAACACCAATCTTTTGCGCAGGGTGATGGTGGGAATCGGCATGGAGGTAACTCTCTGTGTGGGTTGATTTCCTGAAAACCTTGTGGCCCAAAGAGCCATCTTCTTTTCTGATGATTAGGACGTCTAAAAACGGAATGCTCTTGCTTTCTTCAAGTTCCATTGTAAACTTTATGTCTGGAGAGATCGAATTTAAGTGAGTGAAAAACTTTTCGAGCTCTGCTTTACCATGAGTCCATTTTATATTGGTGTCATCGACAAATCGCTTCCACCAGGCTGGTTTCAAGGGATATGAATTCAGGGCCTTCTTTTCAAAGTATTCCATGTAAAGGTTGGCCACTATTGGCGAAAGGGGGGACCCCATTGCCACACCGGATGTCTGTTCATAAAATACTCCTTGGAAGGTGAACACGGTCGACCTTAGGCAGATCTCAGCTAGCTTTGCAGTCCCTGGATCAGCAACTTCATTTATAACCTGAATGGCTTCATCAAGAGGGATCTTAGTGAATAAGGATACCACGTCGAAGCTTACAAGGATATCATCATGTTCCAATTTTTCATTCTTAATCAGGTTCACAAAGTCTTGGGAGTCCTTGATGAAGGAATCAGTGTTTCCAACAAGGGGCTTGAGAATTTTTGCAACATATTTCGCAAGCTCATAGGTTGGGGAACCAATAGTATTAACTATTGGTCTAAGGGGGACTCCTTCCTTATGGATTTTGGGTAATCCATAGATTCTGGGAACAATTTCACAGGAGGGGGTCAACTTCTTTTTTAACTTTTCGTCAAGGTTTGAACTAGAGATAATCTTTTTTACATCCTTCACGATTTTGGGGATGGGATTGCTGCTTAGCTTCTTATAACTGCCACAGCTTAGGTGATCATTCATCTTACAAACATAATCTTCTTTGTCGAGAATGACCGTAGCTCCTCCTTTGTCAGCTCTAAGAACCACGACCTTGTCATTGTTTCGCAAGGAATTGAAGGCTTTTTGTTCTTCTTTGGTGAGGTTGCTTTTGGGGATTTTGGTTTTCCTCATGATTAGAGAGCATTCTTGCCTCAATGTTTCTTTATCCCCCACATTAAGGTTGCTGATCCCTTCCTCTATGTGATTTCATTTATTTTCTTGTGCTTCTCCTTCAAGACTCATCTTAGTACTGTCTTAAGATACTTGTGGAGAATAATAGAATGCATATACTAATTCCTACTTCCCCTAGTATGACCAGGATCAAGAAGCTAGCAAGAGACCCCCTTTATCAATTCTAAATTTGAAGAGGCTTATCTATCTTTGGTGATATGCTTCTATAGCCTCCAAATATCCTCTTGAGTTCTATGAGTCACAATATGATAGATACAACCACCTCTTGAGCCCGCACCCCAACACATGACCGACTTTGTTGGCCACATCCCCCAGCCCCACGATGCCCACACATGTGCTGGCATGGCATACTGGTCGCAGTGACTAAAGAAACAATACAATAACAGAGATACAAACACCCTTATATCCACATGCTACAAACAAGTGATAACCCGTTAAAAACAAGTGAAATTGCATGAGAAACAAGAACGTCTCTTTCTTAAATATCTTCCACAAACCAAACAACACATAAGATCCAAAAGAAATAGCCACCCTGACCAAAAGGAGATGAGGTAAGCTAGAAAAATAGGCTAAAAAAAGTATGCCCTGTAGGTCGATTAAAAGGATGAGGGATTTCCATGACATGGAAGAGACCATCTCCTAAAGTAATAGGAAACCCAAACTCACCAAATATAAAACAATCCCCAACAGAGACTCCATTACAAAAATCATCCACATCAATGGAAACCACAAGTTGAGAAAACCAATGCACAAGGCCAAGGGGTAAATATTACCTATTTATAACTGTGAAAAAGGACCAAGGCCATTAGAAATTAGGAGAAAAATACCGAGACCATCTTTGCAAGACCCCACCCGTTATCTAGAAAGACATCACAATTACCAAATTCATAATTTAGCTCTTCAACTGGGGCATCACCATCATCATTGGTGAGATAAACATCACCTACACCCACAGAGAAAAGTAAGGAATTGAGATATCTGTTGCCGTAGATGAAACATAAACTTTGACATGCCAACTCAAATCCTAAAACACTCTTCTCATACCCCATGATTTGAATTTCCTGACATCACTCCACAATAGAGGCATAATACAATGGGAGTATGAATATCCCACAAGTAGTAGGAGGATTACAGTGCTAGGGCACATAAGTCTGCCTAGTTGCAAAGTAGCAAGTGAAGAACTCTCCAGAAAATAACAAGCCACGTGTCCAAGAAATTAAAACATCACATGCTTAATACATGCGGGGAGAGGGAGAGAGGGGGATTAGGCCACACTACCCCCCTCTTAATTACATCAAGGGTCAGTGGGCCCGTCCTCTTGCACCCCCCTCACCCCCCCGCCCCTTGATCCCATTTACTTGATGAGCCTCCACCTCCATTGGGGGGATAGACATGTCTATTTTGGAATAAGGCTTTTGGAAATTTAATTTAATTATGAACAATTATTATGTGGATGACCTGGATTTAACCTCAAAGGAATATTCTATATTATTCTTAGTAGTATACACAAATTAAAGGTTGATATTTATCTCCGAATTGGTCATGTCCTTTTGTTTTTTAATTAAATTGATTAATTAAAAAAATTGTAATATGAAGAAGTCTCATATGAAATGAGTTATGGTTTTTTGAGAATGTGGTATTGATAAACCATGGTATTGCCCAATAGTATTGTAACGATCTATATTTATAGAGTAATAATCTCTATGATAAAGTGGGTATATATATGGGTGTAGTTTAACTTATAGACAAAATGACCTTTTTTCACAATATTTTTCTAGTTAATTTTAACCAAATTCCGGTAGATATTTTTAAAAGCTTGAGTTTAAGTTGTTTAATTTGTAGAAATTGAGTGCTCTAGTTGGTTTTTTAGTGTGCTAAATCTATTTATGCATTCAAAAATATATTTTAAGTAATGAAAAATCACATTTTTTCTCTTGCTTGAAATTGTATGGCCGGATTCCGATGAAAAAGACTATTGTCAAGTTAGACTACGCCATAAATATCCATGAATAAGAATCTTGTTCCATGGTTTTTCAAATACATATATCTTTAACTTCTATATTAATTATTTTTAATAATAATAATAATAATAAATTTATCATTGTGTTAGTTGATGGGCCTCTAAATTAGACATAAATTAAGGCCCATGCCTTTAATTTAAAACATAAATTAAGGCCTATGACCATCCTTCAGTACATTAAACCTCTATTTTTGCATTAGATAATTTATTTTTAACTTTAATATATTCATTAGGAAGGTTTATGAATAATTGAATATTTGTGCCTAATATTATTTATTTTTGTAGAATATTATGAGAATATTGGGCAGATTATGAAGAGTTGGAGGAGGAGATAATTTAGGGACTTGTTCCCTACTACTGCAGGATCAATAATAAATAATAAGTCAACAAGATATTATGGAATTATGGCACAAATTGTGGAACTCCAATGATTGAGAAAATCTAGGAATGTGTTCCACTAATCAAGGAAGCAGATCCACCAATCAAGGGAGAAGATCCACTAATCAAAGGATTTAAGTGGGAAAAGCTTCCTCCATCCATGGGGAATGATTCTTAATCATTTTGTGTAATTATCAAGTCGAATTTTCCTCTAGGGAATGATTGAGAAAATCTAGGAATGTGTTCCCTGCCATTTAATGCAAATTCCCAGTATTGGGGGCTAGATCCACTAATCAAGGGATTTTAGTGGGGAAAGCTTCATCCATTCATGAGGAATGATTTCTAATCATTTTGTATAAGTACCAAGTTTAATTTTTCTCCGGGGGGAGATTTTTCATTAGTGTTATTGTGGAAAGAGCTTGTATTTTTGCAGCTCCATTGTATTTTCTTGCAGGGATGTAATTTTATTGATGAAAATAATGAAGATTGGTATTATGATCAACTTCTAAATCTTGTTCTCCTCCATAGGTCCTTGAGTTTCCTTGGGCTTGGCCATCCTAGGAGCCTCAAAACCCTTTTTTATCATCTTATTTCTTTCTTTTTATTGTTTATTCACATGCATCTCTTGTTTTTATTTCTTTCTATTTCTGCATTTAGTATTAATGATTTCTTGTTGCAAGATTGAGTTAAATGGTTGATGTAAGCTATTTTGCAGGATAAAAAGCATTATTTCATCCTTGGAAAAGCTTTGGAAGTTCATAGTAATCATTGAGCTTCTTAGATTAGTTTTCTTATTCCAAAATCTAGATTGTTGGACCTCCTTTTTAGCAAAGAACAATAAATTTTTGCTATTTATTAGAACATTCTAATGAGTTTCAATCGAATTGATTCCAATTGCATTAGATCACAAAAACATTCTAGTTCATAACAAAAACTACTCCATTTCATTTTCACTTGATTTGGTTAGTCATTTCTTAGATTTATTAGCTCACTAGTTCTCAAATTTCTAGATTTTCGACTAGTAATGTTTTTCATTTTTTTTTGCATGGTGTTGAGTCTTGAAAATGTCATTCATTTCCATTACACTTTCACTATTATGCCCATTATATCACCTCCATTTCACCTCCATTTCACTACTATGTCACCACATTCATCCCACTTTCATTATCATTGGGCCACCTTTATGTTTTTCCAATCTTTATTATTTCTAAGCCTTTTAAGTGAATTTGTGGTTAAACATTAGAAAATAATGTGCATATGCTTATACCTAACAAATGGGTTGAGATTGTTGACATGTGTAGGTTGAAAGGAGGCTTCTAGAAGACCCTTATGTGGCACCCCAAGGCCAAATTCGAATTTGAGTGGAAAGAATCATGGGATCATGAGGATATGTGTCACATCTCCTAATTGTATTGTAACTCTAAGAAGACATGTGTCTTATCAGTTCCTATTTTGATTAGGACTCTAGAGGTAGATGGAGAGATTCATGGACTATCATTAATGAGATGACTCTCATCTTTTTGTATAAATAGGAGATCTCTCTCCTTCATTTGTTAGTCTTCCCTTTTAGTCTTTTCTTAGTCCTTTTAGCTTGTTAGTCCCATGGCTTTTGAAAGCTTTTGTACTTTGTACTTTTGAAGAAATTGAATAAAGCTTTGATGTTCTCAACATGGAAGGAGATGTGAAGTAGATGTCATGGAGCATATTAGGATGTAAGTAGAGTAGATTTCATTTTGTAAATATTGCTTTGTAGAATGTAAGGTAGATTAGATTTTTCATTCATGCAAGTGTGTTTAATTTTGCTTTGATTTCATGACTAATGGCATATGTGATCATCTTGTCTATATTGCTGACCTTTATTTTTCTAGTTTGATTTTCATTAGTATCATTTCTTTAACTTGCACTTTACTTTCTGCTCTTAGATATCAAGTTGTTCATCTATTGATGGTTCTTTTTCCATAATCAAATAACTTTATTGGAGCCAAAATATCACTTAGTACAGCTTGGTTTAGTTTGCTTTAAGACTCACATTGCTGACTTGTTCATAACTGTTATCACATGATAAATCTAGCTGAAAGGCAAAAAGGTTAAGAAAAGGTTAAAGTAGTGTGATTTGTCTCCTTTATGTAGTGTCACTTAGATTTCATATTTCATTTTCATTTTAAATCAGCAGCATAGATACTGGGCCGATGTCATTAGTTCTTTATTTGATGTCTTTATTTTCCTTTAAGCATTTGATTTCATAGGTGGTAGGGGGCCCCTGCCTTGTATAGTTGTCACTTTAATTTCTTGTATTTCTTTTTCTGATTTTCATGTATATTAATGTACAGTTTGAATTACTGCATTTTATTTTATTTTTAACATGTATATTATTGTACATAAATTTCTTTCAAGTTGATTGTAGATTAGTGATGCACATAGCCTTTTAATGAACTAATGACGTGATAGAATCATCTTGTCCTTTTGCTGAAGCAGCAAGGATACTGGGTCTTATAGTCATTCTCTCATTATTTGATTATTGCATTTTATTTTGATTGAACTAGTTGTATATTTACACTTTTGTTTAAATACTAACTCCATCAATAACATGTTTTAAGTTCTTTTGAAGTGCTAAGTTTTGGAAGTTACCATTAAGGACATAGGCATTGTCTTGAAATCTTTATCCATACTTGTCATTTAAAAGTATTCTTAAGACCTTATAAAACCAACAAGAACAAAACCCCAAAAACAAAATAAACTATAAAACAACGAAGTAAGAGAAAGGTTAACTAAGCACATATAGTGCACCACACTTCATCAGTTTACGATACCCGGATTGATAATTTATGTAGAGCAATTTAAGACATTAAATTGACTAGACATTTTGGCGCCGTTGCCGGGGAAGTGTAATTAGGAGACCTTATTTCTTACATCTGAAAAAAAAAGAAGTTAATGATTCTTGAGTATGCTCTCCTCTTGCACTTTGTGTGATCTGGAGGATCAGAAAAAGAATTGCTAAAAAAAAATAAAAAATAGGAGACAAAATAACTTCATCACTTCAATTGATTGAAGAAAAAAAAGAAAAAAAAAAAGAAGAAAAACAATCTATGGCCTAGTTTTCAGTGTGTCTTTCCTATGGTTGGATTGGAATTTCTTGTCTCCCACATAGATCTCTGATAAGGGTCAACAGTGTGAAACTACCACCATCTTCTTCAGCTTCTCATTCTCATCTCGCACCTTCACAATGCCTTCTTCAACATGAGTATTTTCCCCCGCTCCTGTACCTATTACCTCCCGAGACTCTTCACAGTCCATGCTTTCACCCTCTCCATGCTGTTCAGGGACTTCATTTGTCTCTGCCATGGTGTATCATCATACCGAGTTCTGCTGAAATCTGAATCTTCAACTGGTGAAAGAGATTGTCCTCCTACATTCAATCTAATCATGGTCTCTAATGTGATGCTCGAGTCAATATTGTATGGTACATTCAGTCCAGCGAGCATTGGCTGTGTCATGATTAACAGGTCAGGAATAGATACAATCTCAATCCCATTCACAAATGCATAAGATTTGTTGTCCATTATGAAAACCCTTCTCACATAAAGCTTAATATTGTTGAGCTTCTTCTTTGTATCAAAGAGATCGAATGGAGCCCTCTTCGGAACAAAGAGAACAGCCTTGAACTCCAATTGACCCTCTACAGAGAAATGCTTCACACCAAGGTATACTGCGGTTGCAGGTGGATTGTATCCATCTTCCTATGTTCATAGCAACATTACAGGTCTTGTCACCTTGCTAGAAGCCTGTAAAGCAGCCAATCCTCAACCAGCTATTGTTTGGGCTTCTTCTAGTTCAGTCTACGGCTTAAATGATAAGGTGCCCTTTTCTGAGATAAATAGAACTGATCAACCTGCCAGTCTCTATGCCGCTACAAAGAAAGCAGGGGAGGAAATCACTCACACATACAATCATATATATGGACTCTCTATCGCAGGTTTGAGATTTTTCACTGTATATGGACCATAGGGACGGCCTGACATGGCTTATTTCTCCTTCACAAGGAATATTTTGCAAGGCAAACGAATAACTATATACAAATTGTATTAGTAGGGTTGAACCTGTCTAACACACCTGCAAAACAATAGATCAAGCAAGAAAAACGAATGCAAATTCATAACAGAGAGAACAGTAAAACTCAGAAAACGTAACAGCAGAAAAAACGTCAAACTTCAAACGTTCGATTTGCCCAAATGGAGATGAATTTCAAAAAAATAAAACATGGGTTTTTTTTCCAGGTGGGTTAATTAGATAACCCAGAAACCGTTTGAGGAAATTCGTGGCGGTCTGGGAGAAATCTTCAGTTCTTTGGAGCCTCTTTCTTGCTGCCGCGTGAAAAAAAAACTGGAGTTGAATTGATTAACAGATAATTTGAATGTGTTCCGCGTGCTTGAGGAGGAGAAATCTAAATAGGAATCTCATGTGCTGGTATTCAAGCTTAATTACACGTCTTTAATGACTGATAGTCTCATGCAACGCACGACTCACAGCAAGACGTGTCCAAAATTTTTTACGGCAGTGGTGTTTATTGTGATGAGATATACAACCAAAGTAAAGAGAAGACTTGGAAAATCAAACCATTTATTATCTTTTTAAATAACTTTGTTATATTTGGTGGAGGATTAATGGGTTCAGGAATAGCTACATCTCTTGTTCTCATTAATATTCCAGTCGTTCTGAAGGAGGTAAATGCTAGTTTTCTTCAGCAAGGTATCAATAGAATTTCAGCAAACCTGAAAGTCGTGTAAAGAAAGTAACATGCCGGATCCTGGATGAAGGGATTACGATTAAAGCATCAGATCTTGATGTTTCATCTGTCCTAGGAATGGGTTTCCCTGCATACAGAGGCGGGATAGTTTTTTTGGGGAGATTCTGTTGGTGCAAGGCATATATACTCTAGTCTTAAGAAGTGGTCTGAATCCTATGGTGGAATTTTCAAACCATTTGCTTATCTGGAAGAATGAGCTGTAAGAGGCATTCCCCTGAGTGCACCCGTTGCTGCTAAAAATTTTGAATCACGCCTGTAATATGCACATGCATGTTAAACTTCCCAATTATTTTGAGATTGATTTGGGTGTTTCTGTTACAGCATGCATAGGAATTACTCTGATCTATTTCCATCTTTAAAACTGTTTTGCTCCATTCACAGAGTTCCTACTTGCAAACAATGAATTTTTTTTTTTTCAAAATTGATGATAAACCGTTTTAGCCACTTTCTGCAGCCAATACAGCGTTTCCGCAGCCAATACAGCGTTTCCGCAACCAATCCCAGATTCCGCAGCTGTTTTGTTAAACTCTAGGTTGCAGGTGTCATCAAGCAAAACAAGTCACATGGGTAGCTGGGGAAATGTTGGTACATGGATGGTGTCCTATTCATTCGATCAAATTTGATGAAAAAGACCCCGGTCAAAGGGAAGTCAAAATGTGTGTTATCCCAAAGTCGCCACACTGAGTCGCCACACTAAGTTGCTGCATGTCAAGAAAAAATAATAATTTTGAATCAATGAAATGAACAAGTTATTTTCTCACTTTTCTGAAGGTATTGATTAATTTTGGACTGATAATGAAAGATGAATGGCTAACTTTTTATTCAAGATTTTTAGCTACAGAGCTGTTCCCCAATTCCGCAGCCAGAAAAACCTCATTGTTCAAATCAGCCTATCTTTCTCATACAAAATCAGATTTTGATGATTTAAGTACCATTGGAAAGATCTCAACAAGATCTATAAAATGAGAAATATATCATTAGAGTTTGAAATGGCAAATAATGAAATAAATTGCTGAAAAGAAGCAACATCAACTTGAGGCACTAATTCCAAAGCAGGTATAAATTCTTTTGATTTTTCCTTTGAGAACTTGTTCTATTAATACAAATTCTTTGTTTTGTGTGTGAATATCATAACTAGAGAGATTGATCACCTCTCTCCTTTGATAATCTTACATTCCATTGCAGAAGAAGTATTAGTTTTTTTGCAGGTTCCAGGAGGAAGGACAAATGACTACAAGAGAATGGTGTCTCTCTAAGAGACCAATTTGTTTCATAAGAGGATGATCAGCAACAAAGAGGAAATATGCTGATGTAAAATCAGATCCAAACATTTGAAAAACTTTCAGATACTATTGTCTCCATCACATCCATCCATCCATCCATACTTCATAATAAACCATTCACCTCATTCCACTCCATACTTTCCACTTACATTCACATACACTTTCCATCTCTTTTTGTCCATTCATAACCCACAAATAAAAGCAAGGGGCTCATTCATATGCTTATTGCCCATTGCCATTTCTACTCTCTATTGCCATTTTCCATTTTCATTTTCCATTCCTTGTCATTTTCGTTCCACAAATAAGCCCTGCTTCAATGCAAATTATTGAGTCCATAGTCCTTTGAGTCTAAGTTCTTTGTAAAAACACCTTGAGGCTTGCATGCCTTAATGGCAAGTCCTCATGCTGACAAACAATGGGAATACATTAATGTCCCTTGTTCGTTAGATCTTCTAGGTGACTCGACATCAGCAAATTCATTCGTACCTAGCAAGATGTGTTTGGGCATCTTGACTCTCATTGTCATCAATGGTGAGAGTTCTCGTGTTGACTAGTGGCATCCATTAATGGCCACTAAGCCAACAATTTCCTATTATGTTCGACATCAGAACATCTTTTCACATAGTAGGAATTGTGCCTGAGTTTTGAAGACATGAAGACTATTATTTTCAGCATTTTGGAGCAGATTTAGCAAGTTTTAGTAGAAGCAATAAAAAGTCATCTTATCTCTCTATCCATAACTCCTCTTGATCAACCACTTGAAGAAGAAAATGATCAGAAATTTTCAGCCACCACACATACAACTCATCCATTCCAAAGGGTAAGTGAAGGTACGGAATTTTCTAACTTTTAACCATAGAATTCCATAAAAAGCTAGAATGATAATTGTTGGAAAAACATTTCTCTTCCTCATTTCATAAAATTGCCAATACCATCAGTTGGGGGGGAAATACATTCATATTCATATCTTGCCATGTCCATATCATATTCAAGGGCTCACATACTTCCAACATATATTAATTATTACATTGTTATTATGAGCATACAATGGCTTTTGAAAAAGTGCTTACAGGATAAATTGGATACAAACAAAATCATGGTTGTCACACAAGAACCAACCATCATGTAATCCAATAATGATATACTTTGCAACAATAATCAAAATATCATTATGCAAAGTTCAAAGATCAAAATAGAAGGCAACAATAAAAAAAAAAAAATGGTTGTAACACAAGAACCAACCATGTTGCAATTCAAGTAAAACACTTTGCAGAAATATGAAGTTATCAAATGATATCATGCAAAGTTAAGCCAAAGCTCAAGGGTCAAAAGAGTTAATGTAATATATATTGCATGAGGACATGCAATAGCTTCAGTTGGGGGGTATGTTGAGTCTTGAAAATGTCATTCATTTCCATTACACTTTCACTATTATGCCCATTATATCACCTCCATTTCACCTCCATTTCACTACTATGTCACCACATTCATCCCACTTTCATTATCATTGGGCCACCTTTATGTTTTTCCAATCATTATTATTTCTAAGCCTTTTAAGTGAATTTGTGGTTAAACATTAGAAAATAATGTGCATATGCTTATACCTAACAAATGGGTTGAGATTGTTGACATGTGTAGGTTGAAAGGAGGCTTCTAGAAGACCCTTATGTGGCACCCCAAGGCCAAATTCGAATTTGAGTGGAAAGAATCATGGGATCATGAGGATATGTGTCACATCTCCTAATTGTATTGTAACTCCAAGAAGACATGTGTCTTATCAGTTCCTATTTTGATTAGGACTCTAGAGGTAGAGGGAGAGATTCATGGACTATCATTAATGAGATGGCTCTCATCTTTCTGTATAAATAGGAGATCTCTCTCCTTCATTTGTTAGTCTTCCCTTTTAGTCTTTTCTTAGTCCTTTTAGCTTGTTAGTCCCATGGCTTTTGAAAGCTTTTGTACTTTGTACTTTTGAAGAAATTGAATAAAGCTTTGATGTTCTTAACATGGAAGGAGATGTGAAGTAGATGTCATGGAGCATATTAGGATGTAAGTAGAGTAGATTTCATTTTGTAAATATTGCTTTGTAGAATGTAAGGTAGATTAGATTTTTCATTCATGCAATTTTAATTCATGCAAGTGTGTTTAATTTTGCTTTGATTTCATGACTAATGGCATATGTGATCATCTTGTCTATGTTGCTGACCTTTATTTTTCTAGTTTGATTTTCATTAGTATCATTTCTTTAACTTGCACTTTACTTTCTGCTCTTAGATATCAAGTTGTTCATCTATTGATGGTTCTTTTTCCATAATCAAATAACTTTATTGGAGCCAAAATATCACTTAGTACAGCTTGGTTTAGTTTGCTTTAAGACTCACATTGCTGACTTGTTCATAACTGCTATCACATGATAAATCTAGCTGAAAGGCAAAAAGGTTAAGAAAAGGTTAAAGTAGTGTGATTTGTCTCCTTTATGTAGTGTCACTTAGATTTCACATTTCATTTTCATTTTAAATCAGCAGCATAGATACTGGGCCGATGTCATTAGTTCTTTATTTGATGTCTTTATTTTCCTTTAAGCATTTGATTTCATAGGTGGTAGGGGGCCCCTACCTTGTATAGTTGTCACTTTAATTTTGTTAGGATATTCCGACACATAGGATATAGTTAAGTTCAACTTGGTCTAGTATAGAGTTAGGTATAGAGTTAGGTAAAGTGTCTTTCTTTACCGTTGTACATTTTGTAACTTACAATCCGACGGTCACGATATGTAGTGATCCGACGGTTCACTCTCACCTCGGTATTACCGACACTTGATCCGTGGCTTGACATCCGATTGGTCCATGAGTTCTATTTAAAGTGCATGGAGGGTCATTGTTCGGGTAATCCGTGCATGAGAGAAGCTTATGTAAATTTTCATTCTTTGATTAATAAATTGCCTGTAGTACCCACGTTGGGACAGGCCGTGGACTGTTTCCCTCTTTGAGGGTTTTAACCACGTCAAAATACTGGTGTATTGATCTGTGATCTGGTTGTGAGCGGTGTCCTTTTGGTGTTCTTTCTGAGGAACTTACCTTTTAAATTCCTACATGGTATCAGAGTCTGTTTGTATGAAGCCAATGGGTTGTTCCATATAGATTTATTCCTGCAAGTCCCCATGCAAGAAGGCAGATTTAACATCCATCTGATGGACTTCCCATTTTAAAGAGGCAGCAAGGGAAAGAACAAGGCGGATAGAGTTCATTTTGGCAACAGGGGAGAAGGTTTCAGTGTAGTCAATGCCTTAAACCTGTGAAAAGCCCTTAGCAACAAGACGAGCTTTATGTTTATCAACTTTCCCATCTGGTCCATACTTGGTTCTATAAACCCATTTACATCTAACAAGTTTGCGTCCCTTTGGTAGAGGAACAAGATCCCATGTATCATTTGCCAACAATGAATGATATTCTTCATTCATAGCTACTTCCCAATGTGGATGGCCTGAAGCTTCTGCAAAAGTGTCAGGATCATGATTTACTGGAGCTTGAGCCAGTAAAGAAGAGGCTCTTTCAAACTGAGAACGTGTACGTCGCTGATCTGTAGGATCACCGGCAAGATCACCTGCTGCATCCCGAGTAGCAAGGACCCATCTTGGAAGTTGAGGATCCTGAGAAGGTGGGGGAGGATTATCATCCTCACTTTCATCATCTGAAGAAGAAATGTTTTCAAAAGTAGAAGAGATAGGAAGAGGGGGCACATCCGCCGGACTAGGCTCGCAGGCCGATTTATTTTCATCAAATTTTACATCTCTTCTAATGATAACATTTTTGGACTTAAATGGAATAAGTCTATAACTTTTTACATCTTCAGAATATCCAACAAAAGTACATTTCTCACTCTTAGGTTCTAAAGCTTTATGCTTTTCATCTGGAAAATGGGCCCATGCTTCACTTCCAAAAACACGAAAGTGACTTACATCTGGTTTAATGGAACTCCAAGCTTCTTCTGGAGTGATATTCTGTAGAACCTTAGTAGGGGTGCGATTGATTATATAATTTGCACAATTAATTGCTTCGGCCCAAAAACTAAGACTGAGTCCTTTAGATTGCAACATACAATTAGCCATTTCCTTTAAGGTGCGATTTTTCCTTTCAGCTACACCATTTTGTTGTGGAGTGTATGGAACAGTATGTTGCATTTGAATTCCATTTTCGGTGCAAAAGTTGATGAATGTATTTTTAACATATTATCCACCATTATCAGTTCTTAGCTTAAGAATTTGATGTCCAGATTGTTTTTCAACAAAGGCTTTGAAGGCCAAAAATGTGTTAAATACTTCGCTCTTGAGTTTTAAGAAGTATACCCAAGTGCGTCTGGAGAAATCATCAATGAAAGTTAAGAAATACTTGCAGCCAGAGAATGAAGCAACAGGAAGTGGACCACATAAATCACTGTGCACAAGCTGTAAAGGGGCTGAGGCGTGCCAAGAGGCACGTTTGTCAAAACTGTCCCGATGATGTTTTCCAAGTACACATCCGGAACAAACACCATCTCTGCAAGATACCATAGGAAGACCTGTCACCATATTTTCTTTACATAGATGCTGAAGGGAGCGATAGTTTAAGTGACCAAATCGCTCATGCCAAAGTTTTCTCACTTCATCATTATGAGCAACAAATACTGAGGGAAGATTTGATGACCCAAAGTTGTGAAACTTATACAACCTTGTGGAATCATCAGCAATACCAGTAGCTAGAACCTGTTTAGGATCTCTTAGATCCTTGATTACAACATCATGAGGTGAAAATTCAACAATTTTACCTTCACCTGAATGAGTTATCTGATATACAGATAGAAGGTTGCAGCATAAGGTTGGAACACATAATACATCATTAAAGTGACCATTGTCTAGATGAACAGTTCCAGTCCCTACAACATTGAGAGATCTATCATCACCAACATATATATTTTTGGTGTTACAATCATTTAAAGAAGAAAAAATGGCTTGGTTTTTGGCCATGTGATAAGAGGCTCCAGAATCAATGAGCCACTCATGAGAAGGAGAAGAAGAAGATACATTTAATGCATAACCAGACTGAGATGATTGACAACAACATGCAGAAAGTGCCATTCCGGAAGTTGAAGTTGAAGTATGCTCCACATGGATGTTATGTTTCTTCATTGCGGCTTCCAAGGCTTCCATCTTCTTAAAGCATTTAGATTCTAAGTGGCCATCTCGATTACAAAAGTTACAATGTCTATCAGTCTTCTTCCATTTGTTTTTATTGGTCTTATCATTTTGCTGAAATGATCTTTCATTTTGAGGCTGAGGACCATTCTTTTTAGGATATGACTTCTTAGGATTCTTTGAATTTGGTTGCTGCTGGGGATGCAACAAGTGATCTTGCTGGTGATCCTACAGATCAGCGACGTACACGTTCTTAGTTTGAAAGAGCCTCTTCTTTACTGGCTCAAGCTCCAGTAAATCATGATCCTGACACTTTTGCAGAAGCTTCAGGCCATCCACATTGGGAAGCAGCTATGAATGAAGAATATCATTCATTGTTGGCAAATGATACATGGGATCTTGTTCCTCTACCAAAGGGACACAAACTTGTTAGATGTAAATGGGTTTATAGAACCAAGTATGGACCAGATGGGAAAGTTGATAAACATAAAGCTCGTCTTGTTGCTAAGGGCTTTTCACAGGTTTAAGGCATTGACTACACTGAAACCTTCTCCCCTGTTGCCAAAATGAACTCTATCCGCCTTGTTCTTTCCCTTGCTGCCTCTTTAAAATGGGAAGTCCATCAGATGGATGTTAAATCTGCCTTCTTGCATGGGGACTTGCAGGAATAAATCTATATGGAACAACCCATTGGCTTCATACAAACAGACTCCAGCCTTGTATGTCAACTTAAGAAATCTCTTTATGGTCTCAAGCAAGCTCCTCGGGCTTGGTATGCCAAAATGGATAGCTTTCTTTTAGAATCTGGCTTTTCTAGGTGTTATTTTGACAATACTGTCTACACCAAGAAAGTGGGCAACTCTCTTATCATCCTTGTCCTTTATGTTGATGATCTTATTCTTACTGGTAGTGATCCCAACCTTATAAACCATGTGAAGTCCAGCCTTAAAAAGAAATTTGAAATGACAGACTTAGGACACTTACACTATTTTCTCGGTCTTCAAGTCTTGCAATCCAAGGAGGGTATTTCCCTTTCCCAGTCCAAGTATGCTTGTGATATTCTTCGTCATTTTCACATGGAAGACTGTAAGCCAGCCCCTTCTCCCTTTCAGTCTGGAGTCAAACTTTCAGTCTCTTGTACTTCTCCTGAAGTTGATGCTACCTTATACCGTCAACTTGTAGGAAAACTCTTGTATTTAACCCATACTCGTCCTGATCTTTCCTTTGTTGTTGGCCTTGTTGCTCATTTTATGCAAAACCCCCGTGAAAGTCATTGGAAAGCAGCCAAAAGAATACTTCGTTATGTTCGAGGTACAGTACAGTTTGGGATTCATTACAGTGCCAAAGCAACTCCTCTATTAGTTGGTTTCACTGATTCTGATTGGGCTGGTGACCCTGATGATCGGAAGTCTACTGCCGGTTATGTCTTCACTCTTGGTTCAGGACCTATTACATGGGCTTGTAAGAAACAGGCTGCCATTTCTCTTTCGTCAGCAGAAGCAGAGTATCGTGGTGCCATGGAAGCTAGTAAGGAAGCCTTGTGGCTTCGTTAGATCCTATCAGAGTTTGGCTTTGAGCAGCAGCATCCAACCACACTTTGGTGTGATAATCAAAGTGCCATTCAGCTATGCAAAGATCCAGTCCAGCATCAGCGCAGCAAACACATTGAACTACACATGCACTTCATCAGAAAGCTCATTCATGACCATGTTCTTGAAGTGCAATATTGTTCAACAGATGATCAGGTTGCAGACATCTTCACAAAGGCTCTCACAGAGGTGAAGTTCACTCAACTTCGATATATGCTTGGAGTTCAGGAAGTTGTCACTAAGGGGGGATAGGCTCTAGTGCCTCCTTCCTTCTCCTATTGTGTCATATTTGTAAATCCTTCAATCCTATCCCAAGTTGTTCTTAAGGGGGGATGTTAGGATATTCCGACACATAGGATATAGTTAAGTTCAACTTGGTCTAGTATAGAGTTAGGTAAAGTGTCTTTCTTTACCGTTGTACATTTTGTAACTTACAATCCGACGGTCACGATATGTAGTGATCCAACGGTTCACTCTCACCTCGGTATTACCGACACTTGATCCGTGGCTTGACACCCGATTGGTCCATGAGTTCTATTTAAAGCGCATGGAGGGTCATTGTTCGGGTAATCCGTGCATGAGAGAAGCTTATGTAAATTTTCATTCTTTGATTAATAAATTGCCTGTAGTACCCACGTTGGGACAGGCCGTGGACTGTTTCCCTCTTTGAGGGTTTTAACCACGTCAAAATACTGGTGTATTGATCTGTGATCTGGTTGTGAGCGGTGTCCTTTTGGTGTTCTTTCTGAGGAACTTACCCTGTAAATTCCTACAAATTTCTTGTATTTCTTTTTCTGATTTTCATGTATATTAATGTACAGTTTGAATTACTGCATTTTATTTTCTTTTTAACATGTATTTTATAAACTCCTTTAAGCTGCTGCTTGTCGATATCATCTTTAACGGACCTCAAACTTTGTCTGATAGTACCTGGGGCAGAGAAATGAGTGATAATGTTTTTCTTTTTTAGGACTTTGGCGATTTTGTCCGTAACCCCATGGATATACGGAAGAAAAACAATACCACAGTTAAGCTGGTCTTGAGCCTTAGGTTCAAGGGACAACAACTTCCTTTCAGCTTTCTTTATGGCCTTATTAATTTCCTGCTCCTTGTAGCCTATACTTTTAAAAGTTAGGATTAGGTGCTTCTTCTCTTCCTCTAGGTGCTCTGAGTCGGAAATTCGAAGGGCTCTGATGGCCAGCGTGTTTAGAACACCAATCTTTTGCGCAGGGTGATGGTGGGAATCGGCATGGAGGTAACTCTCTGTGTGGGTTGATTTCCTGAAAACCTTGTGGCCCAAAGAGCCATCTTCTTTTCTGATGATTAGGACGTCTAAAAACGGAATGCTCTTGCTTTCTTCAAGTTCCATTGTAAACTTTATGTCTGGAGAGATCGAATTTAAGTGAGTGAAAAACTTTTCGAGCTCTGCTTTACCATGAGTCCATTTTATATTGGTGTCATCGACAAATCGCTTCCACCAGGCTGGTTTCAAGGGATATGAATTCAGGGCCTTCTTTTCAAAGTATTCCATGTAAAGGTTGGCCACTATTGGCGAAAGGGGGGACCCCATTGCCACACCGGATGTCTGTTCATAAAATACTCCTTGGAAGGTGAACACGGTCGACCTTAGGCAGATCTCAGCTAGCTTTGCAGTCCCTGGATCAGCAACTTCATTTATAACCTGAATGGCTTCATCAAGAGGGATCTTAGTGAATAAGGATACCACGTCGAAGCTTACAAGGATATCATCATGTTCCAATTTTTCATTCTTAATCAGGTTCACAAAGTCTTGGGAGTCCTTGATGAAGGAATCAGTGTTTCCAACAAGGGGCTTGAGAATTTTTGCAACATATTTCGCAAGCTCATAGGTTGGGGAACCAATAGTATTAACTATTGGTCTAAGGGGGACTCCTTCCTTATGGATTTTGGGTAATCCATAGATTCTGGGAACAATTTCACAGGAGGGGGTCAACTTCTTTTTTAACTTTTCGTCAAGGTTTGAACTAGAGATAATCTTTTTTACATCCTTCACGATTTTGGGGATGGGATTGCTGCTTAGCTTCTTATAACTGCCACAGCTTAGGTGATCATTCATCTTACAAACATAATCTTCTTTGTCGAGAATGACCGTAGCTCCTCCTTTGTCAGCTCTAAGAACCACGACCTTGTCATTGTTTCGCAAGGAATTGAAGGCTTTTTGTTCTTCTTTGGTGAGGTTGCTTTTGGGGATTTTGGTTTTCCTCATGATTAGAGAGCATTCTTGCCTCAATGTTTCTTTATCCCCCACATTAAGGTTGCTGATCCCTTCCTCTATGTGATTTCATTTATTTTCTTGTGCTTCTCCTTCAAGACTCATCTTAGTACTGTCTTAAGATACTTGTGGAGAATAATAGAATGCATATACTAATTCCTACTTCCCCTAGTATGACCAGGATCAAGAAGCTAGCAAGAGACCCCCTTTATCAATTCTAAATTTGAAGAGGCTTATCTATCTTTGGTGATATGCTTCTATAGCCTCCAAATATCCTCTTGAGTTCTATGAGTCACAATATGATAGATACAACCACCTCTTGAGCCCGCACCCCAACACATGACCGACTTTGTTGGCCACATCCCCCAGCCCCACGATGCCCACACATGTGCTGGCATGGCATACTGGTCGCAGTGACTAAAGAAACAATACAATAACAGAGATACAAACACCCTTATATCCACATGCTACAAACAAGTGATAACCCGTTAAAAACAAGTGAAATTGCATGAGAAACAAGAACGTCTCTTTCTTAAATATCTTCCACAAACCAAACAACACATAAGATCCAAAAGAAATAGCCACCCTGACCAAAAGGAGATGAGGTAAGCTAGAAAAATAGGCTAAAAAAAGTATGCCCTGTAGGTCGATTAAAAGGATGAGGGATTTCCATGACATGGAAGAGACCATCTCCTAAAGTAATAGGAAACCCAAACTCACCAAATATAAAACAATCCCCAACAGAGACTCCATTACAAAAATCATCCACATCAATGGAAACCACAAGTTGAGAAAACCAATGCACAAGGCCAAGGGGTAAATATTACCTATTTATAACTGTGAAAAAGGACCAAGGCCATTAGAAATTAGGAGAAAAATACCGAGACCATCTTTGCAAGACCCCACCCGTTATCTAGAAAGACATCACAATTACCAAATTCATAATTTAGCTCTTCAACTGGGGCATCACCATCATCATTGGTGAGATAAACATCACCTACACCCACAGAGAAAAGTAAGGAATTGAGATATCTGTTGCCGTAGATGAAACATAAACTTTGACATGCCAACTCAAATCCTAAAACACTCTTCTCATACCCCATGATTTGAATTTCCTGACATCACTCCACAATAGAGGCATAATACAATGGGAGTATGAATATCCCACAAGTAGTAGGAGGATTACAGTGCTAGGGCACATAAGTCTGCCTAGTTGCAAAGTAGCAAGTGAAGAACTCTCCAGAAAATAACAAGCCACGTGTCCAAGAAATTAAAACATCACATGCTTAATACATGCGGGGAGAGGGAGAGAGGGGGATTAGGCCACACTACCCCCCTCTTAATTACATCAAGGGTCAGTGGGCCCGTCCTCTTGCACCCCCCTCACCCCCCCGCCCCTTGATCCCATTTACTTGATGAGCCTCCACCTCCATTGGGGGGATAGACATGTCTATTTTGGAATAAGGCTTTTGGAAATTTAATTTAATTATGAACAATTATTATGTGGATGACCTGGATTTAACCTCAAAGGAATATTCTATATTATTCTTAGTAGTATACACAAATTAAAGGTTGATATTTATCTCCGAATTGGTCATGTCCTTTTGTTTTTTAATTAAATTGATTAATTAAAAAAATTGTAATATGAAGAAGTCTCATATGAAATGAGTTATGGTTTTTTGAGAATGTGGTATTGATAAACCATGGTATTGCCCAATAGTATTGTAACGATCTATATTTATAGAGTAATAATCTCTATGATAAAGTGGGTATATATATGGGTGTAGTTTAACTTATAGACAAAATGACCTTTTTTCACAATATTTTTCTAGTTAATTTTAACCAAATTCCGGTAGATATTTTTAAAAGCTTGAGTTTAAGTTGTTTAATTTGTAGAAATTGAGTGCTCTAGTTGGTTTTTTAGTGTGCTAAATCTATTTATGCATTCAAAAATATATTTTAAGTAATGAAAAATCACATTTTTTCTCTTGCTTGAAATTGTATGGCCGGATTCCGATGAAAAAGACTATTGTCAAGTTAGACTACGCCATAAATATCCATGAATAAGAATCTTGTTCCATGGTTTTTCAAATACATATATCTTTAACTTCTATATTAATTATTTTTAATAATAATAATAATAATAAATTTATCATTGTGTTAGTTGATGGGCCTCTAAATTAGACATAAATTAAGGCCCATGCCTTTAATTTAAAACATAAATTAAGGCCTATGACCATCCTTCAGTACATTAAACCTCTATTTTTGCATTAGATAATTTATTTTTAACTTTAATATATTCATTAGGAAGGTTTATGAATAATTGAATATTTGTGCCTAATATTATTTATTTTTGTAGAATATTATGAGAATATTGGGCAGATTATGAAGAGTTGGAGGAGGAGATAATTTAGGGACTTGTTCCCTACTACTGCAGGATCAATAATAAATAATAAGTCAACAAGATATTATGGAATTATGGCACAAATTGTGGAACTCCAATGATTGAGAAAATCTAGGAATGTGTTCCACTAATCAAGGAAGCAGATCCACCAATCAAGGGAGAAGATCCACTAATCAAAGGATTTAAGTGGGAAAAGCTTCCTCCATCCATGGGGAATGATTCTTAATCATTTTGTGTAATTATCAAGTCGAATTTTCCTCTAGGGAATGATTGAGAAAATCTAGGAATGTGTTCCCTGCCATTTAATGCAAATTCCCAGTATTGGGGGCTAGATCCACTAATCAAGGGATTTTAGTGGGGAAAGCTTCATCCATTCATGAGGAATGATTTCTAATCATTTTGTATAAGTACCAAGTTTAATTTTTCTCCGGGGGGAGATTTTTCATTAGTGTTATTGTGGAAAGAGCTTGTATTTTTGCAGCTCCATTGTATTTTCTTGCAGGGATGTAATTTTATTGATGAAAATAATGAAGATTGGTATTATGATCAACTTCTAAATCTTGTTCTCCTCCATAGGTCCTTGAGTTTCCTTGGGCTTGGCCATCCTAGGAGCCTCAAAACCCTTTTTTATCATCTTATTTCTTTCTTTTTATTGTTTATTCACATGCATCTCTTGTTTTTATTTATTTCTATTTCTGCATTTAGTATTAATGATTTCTTGTTGCAAGATTGAGTTAAATGGTTGATGTAAGCTATTTTGCAGGATCAAAAGCATTATTTCATCCTTGGAAAAGCTTTGGAAGTTCATAGTAATCATTGAGCTTCTTAGATTAGTTTTCTTATTCCAAAATCTAGATTGTTGGACCTCCTTTTTAGCAAAGAACAATAAATTTTTGCTATTTATTAGAACATTCTAATGAGTTTCAATCGAATTGATTCCAATTGCATTAGATCACAAAAACATTCTAGTTCATAACAAAAACTACTCCATTTCATTTTCACTTGATTTGGTTAGTCATTTCTTAGATTTATTAGCTCACTAGTTCTCAAATTTCTAGATTTTCGACTAGTAATGTTTTTCATTTTTTTTTGCATGGTGTTGAGTCTTGAAAATGTCATTCATTTCCATTACACTTTCACTATTATGCCCATTATATCACCTCCATTTCACCTCCATTTCACTACTATGTCACCACATTCATCCCACTTTCATTATCATTGGGCCACCTTTATGTTTTTCCAATCTTTATTATTTCTAAGCCTTTTAAGTGAATTTGTGGTTAAACATTAGAAAATAATGTGCATATGCTTATACCTAACAAATGGGTTGAGATTGTTGACATGTGTAGGTTGAAAGGAGGCTTCTAGAAGACCCTTATGTGGCACCCCAAGGCCAAATTCGAATTTGAGTGGAAAGAATCATGGGATCATGAGGATATGTGTCACATCTCCTAATTGTATTGTAACTCTAAGAAGACATGTGTCTTATCAGTTCCTATTTTGATTAGGACTCTAGAGGTAGATGGAGAGATTCATGGACTATCATTAATGAGATGACTCTCATCTTTTTGTATAAATAGGAGATCTCTCTCCTTCATTTGTTAGTCTTCCCTTTTAGTCTTTTCTTAGTCCTTTTAGCTTGTTAGTCCCATGGCTTTTGAAAGCTTTTGTACTTTGTACTTTTGAAGAAATTGAATAAAGCTTTGATGTTCTCAACATGGAAGGAGATGTGAAGTAGATGTCATGGAGCATATTAGGATGTAAGTAGAGTAGATTTCATTTTGTAAATATTGCTTTGTAGAATGTAAGGTAGATTAGATTTTTCATTCATGCAAGTGTGTTTAATTTTGCTTTGATTTCATGACTAATGGCATATGTGATCATCTTGTCTATATTGCTGACCTTTATTTTTCTAGTTTGATTTTCATTAGTATCATTTCTTTAACTTGCACTTTACTTTCTGCTCTTAGATATCAAGTTGTTCATCTATTGATGGTTCTTTTTCCATAATCAAATAACTTTATTGGAGCCAAAATATCACTTAGTACAGCTTGGTTTAGTTTGCTTTAAGACTCACATTGCTGACTTGTTCATAACTGTTATCACATGATAAATCTAGCTGAAAGGCAAAAAGGTTAAGAAAAGGTTAAAGTAGTGTGATTTGTCTCCTTTATGTAGTGTCACTTAGATTTCATATTTCATTTTCATTTTAAATCAGCAGCATAGATACTGGGCCGATGTCATTAGTTCTTTATTTGATGTCTTTATTTTCCTTTAAGCATTTGATTTCATAGGTGGTAGGGGGCCCCTGCCTTGTATAGTTGTCACTTTAATTTCTTGTATTTCTTTTTCTGATTTTCATGTATATTAATGTACAGTTTGAATTACTGCATTTTATTTTATTTTTAACATGTATATTATTGTACATAAATTTCTTTCAAGTTGATTGTAGATTAGTGATGCACATAGCCTTTTAATGAACTAATGACGTGATAGAATCATCTTGTCCTTTTGCTGAAGCAGCAAGGATACTGGGTCTTATAGTCATTCTCTCATTATTTGATTATTGCATTTTATTTTGATTGAACTAGTTGTATATTTACACTTTTGTTTAAATACTAACTCCATCAATAACATGTTTTAAGTTCTTTTGAAGTGCTAAGTTTTGGAAGTTACCATTAAGGACATAGGCATTGTCTTGAAATCTTTATCCATACTTGTCATTTAAAAGTATTCTTAAGACCTTATAAAACCAACAAGAACAAAACCCCAAAAACAAAATAAACTATAAAACAACGAAGTAAGAGAAAGGTTAACTAAGCACATATAGTGCACCACACTTCATCAGTTTACGATACCCGGATTGATAATTTATGTAGAGCAATTTAAGACATTAAATTGACTAGACATTTTGGCGCCGTTGCCGGGGAAGTGTAATTAGGAGACCTTATTTCTTACATCTGAAAAAAAAAGAAGTTAATGATTCTTGAGTATGCTCTCCTCTTGCACTTTGTGTGATCTGGAGGATCAGAAAAAGAATTGCTAAAAAAAAATAAAAAATAGGAGACAAAATAACTTCATCACTTCAATTGATTGAAGAAAAAAAAGAAAAAAAAAAAGAAGAAAAACAATCTATGGCCTAGTTTTCAGTGTGTCTTTCCTATGGTTGGATTGGAATTTCTTGTCTCCCACATAGATCTCTGATAAGGGTCAACAGTGTGAAACTACCACCATCTTCTTCAGCTTCTCATTCTCATCTCGCACCTTCACAATGCCTTCTTCAACATGAGTATTTTCCCCCGCTCCTGTACCTATTACCTCCCGAGACTCTTCACAGTCCATGCTTTCACCCTCTCCATGCTGTTCAGGGACTTCATTTGTCTCTGCCATGGTGTATCATCATACCGAGTTCTGCTGAAATCTGAATCTTCAACTGGTGAAAGAGATTGTCCTCCTACATTCAATCTAATCATGGTCTCTAATGTGATGCTCGAGTCAATATTGTATGGTACATTCAGTCCAGCGAGCATTGGCTGTGTCATGATTAACAGGTCAGGAATAGATACAATCTCAATCCCATTCACAAATGCATAAGATTTGTTGTCCATTATGAAAACCCTTCTCACATAAAGCTTAATATTGTTGAGCTTCTTCTTTGTATCAAAGAGATCGAATGGAGCCCTCTTCGGAACAAAGAGAACAGCCTTGAACTCCAATTGACCCTCTACAGAGAAATGCTTCACACCAAGGTATACTGCGGTTGCAGGTGGATTGTATCCATATTCCTATGTTCATAGCAACATTACAGGTCTTGTCACCTTGCTAGAAGCCTGTAAAGCAGCCAATCCTCAACCAGCTATTGTTTGGGCTTCTTCTAGTTCAGTCTACGGCTTAAATGATAAGGTGCCTTTTTCTGAGATAAATAGAACTGATCAACCTGCCAGTCTCTATGCCGCTACAAAGAAAGCATGGGAGGAAATCACTCACACATACAATCATATATATGGACTCTCTATCGCAGGTTTGAGATTTTTCACTGTATATGGACCATAGGGACGGCCTGACATGGCTTATTTCTCCTTCACAAGGAATATTTTGCAAGGCAAACGAATAACTATATACAAATTGTATTAGTAGGGTTGAACCTGTCTAACACACCTGCAAAACAATAGATCAAGCAAGAAAAACGAATGCAAATTCATAACAGAGAGAACAGTAAAACTCAGAAAACGTAACAGCAGAAAAAACGTCAAACTTCAAACGTTCGATTTGCCCAAATGGAGATGAATTTCAAAAAAATAAAACATGGGTTTTTTTTCCAGGTGGGTTAATTAGATAACCCAGAAACCGTTTGAGGAAATTCGTGGCGGTCTGGGAGAAATCTTCGGTTCTTTGGAGCCTCTTTCTTGCTGCCGCGTGAAAAAAAAACTGGAGTTGAATTGATTAACAGATAATTTGAATGTGTTCCGCGTGCCTGAGGAGGAGAAATCCAAATAGGAATCTCATGTGCTGGTATTCAAGCTTAATTACACGTCTTTAATGACTGATAGTCTCATGCAACGCACGACTCACAGCAAGACGTGTCCAAAATTTTTTACGGCAGTGGTGTTTATTGTGATGAGATATACGGCCAAAGTAAAGAGAAGACTTGGAAAATCAAACCATTTATTACCTTTTTAAATAACTTTGTTATATTTGGTGGAGGATTAATGGGTTCAGGAATAGCTACATCTCTTGTTCTCATTAATATTCCAGTCGTTCTGAAGGAGGTAAATGCTGGTTTTCTTCAGCAAGGTATCAATAGAATTTCAGCAAACCTGAAAGTCGTGTAAAGAAAGGAACATGCCGGATCCTGGATGAAGGGATTACGATTAAAGCATCAGATCTTGATGTTTCATCTGTCCTAGGAATGGGTTTCCCTGCATACAGAGGCGGGATAGTTTTTTTTGGGGAGATTCTGTTGGTGCAAGGCATATATACTCTAGTCTTAAGAAGTGGTCTGAATCCTATGGTGGAATTTTCAAACCATTTGCTTATCTGGAAGAATGAGCTGTAAGAGGCATTCCCCTGAGTGCACCCGTTGCTGCTAAAAATTTTGAATCACGCCTGTAATATGCACATGCATGTTAAACTTCCCAATTATTTTGAGATTGATTTGGGTGTTTCTGTTACAGCATGCATAGGAATTACTCTGATCTATTTCCATCTTTAAAACTGTTTTGCTCCATTCACAGAGTTCCTACTTGCAGACAATGAATTTTTTTTTTTTCAAAATTGATGATAAACCGTTTTAGCCACTTTCCGCAGCCAATACAGCGTTTCCGCAGCCAATACAGCGTTTCCGCAGCCAATCCCAGATTCCGCAGCTGTTTTGTTAAACTCTAGGTTGCAGGTGTCATCAAGCAAAACAAGTCACATGGGTAGCTGGGGAAATGTTGGTACATGGATGGTGTCCTATTCATTCGATCAAATTTGATGAAAAAGACCCCGGTCAAAGGGAAGTCAAAATGTGTGTTATCCCAAAGTCGCCACACTGAGTCGCCACACTAAGTCGCTGCATGTCAAGAAAAAATAATAATTTTGAATCAATGAAATGAACAAGTTATTTTCTCACTTTTCTGAAGGTATTGATTAATTTTGGACTGATAATGAAAGATGAATGGCTAACTTTTTATTCAAGATTTTTAGCTACAGAGCTGTTCCCCAATTCCGCAGCCAGAAAAACCTCATTGTTCAAATCAGCCTATCTTTCTCATACAAAATCAGATTTTGATGATTTAAGTACCATTGGAAAGATCTCAACAAGATCTATACAATGAGAAATATATCATTAGAGTTTGAAATGGCAAATAATGAAATAAATTGCTGAAAAGAAGCAACATCAACTTGAGGCACTAATTCCAAAGCAGGTATAAATTCTTTTGATTTTTCCTTTGAGAACTTGTTCTATTAATACAAATTCTTTGTTTTGTGTGTGAATATCATAACTAGAGAGATTGATCACCTCTCTCCTTTGATAATCTTACATTCCATTGCAGAAGAAGTATTAGTTTTTTTGCAGGTTCCAGGAGGAAGGACAAATGACTACAAGAGAATGGTGTCTCTCTAAGAGACCAATTTGTTTCATAAGAGGATGATCAGCAACAAAGAGGAAATATGCTGATGTAAAATCAGATCCAAACATTTGAAAAACTTTCAGATACTATTGTCTCCATCACATCCATCCATCCATCCATACTTCATAATAAACCATTCACCTCATTCCACTCCATACTTTCCACTTACATTCACATACACTTTCCATCTCTTTTTGTCCATTCATAACCCACAAATAAAAGCAAGGGGCTCATTCATATGCTTATTGCCCATTGCCATTTCTACTCTCTATTGCCATTTTCCATTTTCATTTTCCATTCCTTGTCATTTTCGTTCCACAAATAAGCCCTGCTTCAATGCAAATTATTGAGTCCATAGTCCTTTGAGTCTAAGTTCTTTGTAAAAACACCTTGAGGCTTGCATGCCTTAATGGCAAGTCCTCATGCTGACAAACAATGGGAATACATTAATGTCCCTTGTTCGTTAGATCTTCTAGGTGACTCGACATCAGCAAATTCATTCGTACCTAGCAAGATGTGTTTGGGCATCTTGACTCTCATTGTCATCAATGGTGAGAGTTCTCGTGTTGACTAGTGGCATCCATTAATGGCCACTAAGCCAACAATTTCCTATTATGTTCGACATCAGAACATCTTTTCACATAGTAGGAATTGTGCCTGAGTTTTGAAGACATGAAGACTATTATTTTCAGCATTTTGGAGCAGATTTAGCAAGTTTTAGTAGAAGCAATAAAAAGTCATCTTATCTCTCTATCCATAACTCCTCTTGATCAACCACTTGAAGAAGAAAATGATCAGAAATTTTCAGCCACCACACATACAACTCATCCATTCCAAAGGGTAAGTGAAGGTACGGAATTTTCTAACTTTTAACCATAGAATTCCATAAAAAGCTAGAATGATAATTGTTGGAAAAACATTTCTCTTCCTCATTTCATAAAATTGCCAATACCATCAGTTGGGGGGGAAATACATTCATATTCATATCTTGCCATGTCCATATCATATTCAAGGGCTCACATACTTCCAACATATATTAATTATTACATTGTTATTATGAGCATACAATGGCTTTTGAAAAAGTGCTTACAGGATAAATTGGATACAAACAAAATCATGGTTGTCACACAAGAACCAACCATCATGTAATCCAATAATGATATACTTTGCAACAATAATCAAAATATCATTATGCAAAGTTCAAAGATCAAAATAGAAGGCAACAATAAAAAAAAAAAAATGGTTGTAACACAAGAACCAACCATGTTGCAATTCAAGTAAAACACTTTGCAGAAATATGAAGTTATCAAATGATATCATGCAAAGTTAAGCCAAAGCTCAAGGGTCAAAAGAGTTAATGTAATATATATTGCATGAGGACATGCAATAGCTTCAGTTGGGGGGTATGTTGAGTCTTGAAAATGTCATTCATTTCCATTACACTTTCACTATTATGCCCATTATATCACCTCCATTTCACCTCCATTTCACTACTATGTCACCACATTCATCCCACTTTCATTATCATTGGGCCACCTTTATGTTTTTCCAATCATTATTATTTCTAAGCCTTTTAAGTGAATTTGTGGTTAAACATTAGAAAATAATGTGCATATGCTTATACCTAACAAATGGGTTGAGATTGTTGACATGTGTAGGTTGAAAGGAGGCTTCTAGAAGACCCTTATGTGGCACCCCAAGGCCAAATTCGAATTTGAGTGGAAAGAATCATGGGATCATGAGGATATGTGTCACATCTCCTAATTGTATTGTAACTCCAAGAAGACATGTGTCTTATCAGTTCCTATTTTGATTAGGACTCTAGAGGTAGAGGGAGAGATTCATGGACTATCATTAATGAGATGGCTCTCATCTTTCTGTATAAATAGGAGATCTCTCTCCTTCATTTGTTAGTCTTCCCTTTTAGTCTTTTCTTAGTCCTTTTAGCTTGTTAGTCCCATGGCTTTTGAAAGCTTTTGTACTTTGTACTTTTGAAGAAATTGAATAAAGCTTTGATGTTCTTAACATGGAAGGAGATGTGAAGTAGATGTCATGGAGCATATTAGGATGTAAGTAGAGTAGATTTCATTTTGTAAATATTGCTTTGTAGAATGTAAGGTAGATTAGATTTTTCATTCATGCAATTTTAATTCATGCAAGTGTGTTTAATTTTGCTTTGATTTCATGACTAATGGCATATGTGATCATCTTGTCTATGTTGCTGACCTTTATTTTTCTAGTTTGATTTTCATTAGTATCATTTCTTTAACTTGCACTTTACTTTCTGCTCTTAGATATCAAGTTGTTCATCTATTGATGGTTCTTTTTCCATAATCAAATAACTTTATTGGAGCCAAAATATCACTTAGTACAGCTTGGTTTAGTTTGCTTTAAGACTCACATTGCTGACTTGTTCATAACTGCTATCACATGATAAATCTAGCTGAAAGGCAAAAAGGTTAAGAAAAGGTTAAAGTAGTGTGATTTGTCTCCTTTATGTAGTGTCACTTAGATTTCACATTTCATTTTCATTTTAAATCAGCAGCATAGATACTGGGCCGATGTCATTAGTTCTTTATTTGATGTCTTTATTTTCCTTTAAGCATTTGATTTCATAGGTGGTAGGGGGCCCCTACCTTGTATAGTTGTCACTTTAATTTTGTTAGGATATTCCGACACATAGGATATAGTTAAGTTCAACTTGGTCTAGTATAGAGTTAGGTATAGAGTTAGGTAAAGTGTCTTTCTTTACCGTTGTACATTTTGTAACTTACAATCCGACGGTCACGATATGTAGTGATCCGACGGTTCACTCTCACCTCGGTATTACCGACACTTGATCCGTGGCTTGACATCCGATTGGTCCATGAGTTCTATTTAAAGTGCATGGAGGGTCATTGTTCGGGTAATCCGTGCATGAGAGAAGCTTATGTAAATTTTCATTCTTTGATTAATAAATTGCCTGTAGTACCCACGTTGGGACAGGCCGTGGACTGTTTCCCTCTTTGAGGGTTTTAACCACGTCAAAATACTGGTGTATTGATCTGTGATCTGGTTGTGAGCGGTGTCCTTTTGGTGTTCTTTCTGAGGAACTTACCTTTTAAATTCCTACATGGTATCAGAGTCTGTTTGTATGAAGCCAATGGGTTGTTCCATATAGATTTATTCCTGCAAGTCCCCATGCAAGAAGGCAGATTTAACATCCATCTGATGGACTTCCCATTTTAAAGAGGCAGCAAGGGAAAGAACAAGGCGGATAGAGTTCATTTTGGCAACAGGGGAGAAGGTTTCAGTGTAGTCAATGCCTTAAACCTGTGAAAAGCCCTTAGCAACAAGACGAGCTTTATGTTTATCAACTTTCCCATCTGGTCCATACTTGGTTCTATAAACCCATTTACATCTAACAAGTTTGCGTCCCTTTGGTAGAGGAACAAGATCCCATGTATCATTTGCCAACAATGAATGATATTCTTCATTCATAGCTACTTCCCAATGTGGATGGCCTGAAGCTTCTGCAAAAGTGTCAGGATCATGATTTACTGGAGCTTGAGCCAGTAAAGAAGAGGCTCTTTCAAACTGAGAACGTGTACGTCGCTGATCTGTAGGATCACCGGCAAGATCACCTGCTGCATCCCGAGTAGCAAGGACCCATCTTGGAAGTTGAGGATCCTGAGAAGGTGGGGGAGGATTATCATCCTCACTTTCATCATCTGAAGAAGAAATGTTTTCAAAAGTAGAAGAGATAGGAAGAGGGGGCACATCCGCCGGACTAGGCTCGCAGGCCGATTTATTTTCATCAAATTTTACATCTCTTCTAATGATAACATTTTTGGACTTAAATGGAATAAGTCTATAACTTTTTACATCTTCAGAATATCCAACAAAAGTACATTTCTCACTCTTAGGTTCTAAAGCTTTATGCTTTTCATCTGGAAAATGGGCCCATGCTTCACTTCCAAAAACACGAAAGTGACTTACATCTGGTTTAATGGAACTCCAAGCTTCTTCTGGAGTGATATTCTGTAGAACCTTAGTAGGGGTGCGATTGATTATATAATTTGCACAATTAATTGCTTCGGCCCAAAAACTAAGACTGAGTCCTTTAGATTGCAACATACAATTAGCCATTTCCTTTAAGGTGCGATTTTTCCTTTCAGCTACACCATTTTGTTGTGGAGTGTATGGAACAGTATGTTGCATTTGAATTCCATTTTCGGTGCAAAAGTTGATGAATGTATTTTTAACATATTATCCACCATTATCAGTTCTTAGCTTAAGAATTTGATGTCCAGATTGTTTTTCAACAAAGGCTTTGAAGGCCAAAAATGTGTTAAATACTTCGCTCTTGAGTTTTAAGAAGTATACCCAAGTGCGTCTGGAGAAATCATCAATGAAAGTTAAGAAATACTTGCAGCCAGAGAATGAAGCAACAGGAAGTGGACCACATAAATCACTGTGCACAAGCTGTAAAGGGGCTGAGGCGTGCCAAGAGGCACGTTTGTCAAAACTGTCCCGATGATGTTTTCCAAGTACACATCCGGAACAAACACCATCTCTGCAAGATACCATAGGAAGACCTGTCACCATATTTTCTTTACATAGATGCTGAAGGGAGCGATAGTTTAAGTGACCAAATCGCTCATGCCAAAGTTTTCTCACTTCATCATTATGAGCAACAAATACTGAGGGAAGATTTGATGACCCAAAGTTGTGAAACTTATACAACCTTGTGGAATCATCAGCAATACCAGTAGCTAGAACCTGTTTAGGATCTCTTAGATCCTTGATTACAACATCATGAGGTGAAAATTCAACAATTTTACCTTCACCTGAATGAGTTATCTGATATACAGATAGAAGGTTGCAGCATAAGGTTGGAACACATAATACATCATTAAAGTGACCATTGTCTAGATGAACAGTTCCAGTCCCTACAACATTGAGAGATCTATCATCACCAACATATATATTTTTGGTGTTACAATCATTTAAAGAAGAAAAAATGGCTTGGTTTTTGGCCATGTGATAAGAGGCTCCAGAATCAATGAGCCACTCATGAGAAGGAGAAGAAGAAGATACATTTAATGCATAACCAGACTGAGATGATTGACAACAACATGCAGAAAGTGCCATTCCGGAAGTTGAAGTTGAAGTATGCTCCACATGGATGTTATGTTTCTTCATTGCGGCTTCCAAGGCTTCCATCTTCTTAAAGCATTTAGATTCTAAGTGGCCATCTCGATTACAAAAGTTACAATGTCTATCAGTCTTCTTCCATTTGTTTTTATTGGTCTTATCATTTTGCTGAAATGATCTTTCATTTTGAGGCTGAGGACCATTCTTTTTAGGATATGACTTCTTAGGATTCTTTGAATTTGGTTGCTGCTGGGGATGCAACAAGTGATCTTGCTGGTGATCCTACAGATCAGCGACGTACACGTTCTTAGTTTGAAAGAGCCTCTTCTTTACTGGCTCAAGCTCCAGTAAATCATGATCCTGACACTTTTGCAGAAGCTTCAGGCCATCCACATTGGGAAGCAGCTATGAATGAAGAATATCATTCATTGTTGGCAAATGATACATGGGATCTTGTTCCTCTACCAAAGGGACACAAACTTGTTAGATGTAAATGGGTTTATAGAACCAAGTATGGACCAGATGGGAAAGTTGATAAACATAAAGCTCGTCTTGTTGCTAAGGGCTTTTCACAGGTTTAAGGCATTGACTACACTGAAACCTTCTCCCCTGTTGCCAAAATGAACTCTATCCGCCTTGTTCTTTCCCTTGCTGCCTCTTTAAAATGGGAAGTCCATCAGATGGATGTTAAATCTGCCTTCTTGCATGGGGACTTGCAGGAATAAATCTATATGGAACAACCCATTGGCTTCATACAAACAGACTCCAGCCTTGTATGTCAACTTAAGAAATCTCTTTATGGTCTCAAGCAAGCTCCTCGGGCTTGGTATGCCAAAATGGATAGCTTTCTTTTAGAATCTGGCTTTTCTAGGTGTTATTTTGACAATACTGTCTACACCAAGAAAGTGGGCAACTCTCTTATCATCCTTGTCCTTTATGTTGATGATCTTATTCTTACTGGTAGTGATCCCAACCTTATAAACCATGTGAAGTCCAGCCTTAAAAAGAAATTTGAAATGACAGACTTAGGACACTTACACTATTTTCTCGGTCTTCAAGTCTTGCAATCCAAGGAGGGTATTTCCCTTTCCCAGTCCAAGTATGCTTGTGATATTCTTCGTCATTTTCACATGGAAGACTGTAAGCCAGCCCCTTCTCCCTTTCAGTCTGGAGTCAAACTTTCAGTCTCTTGTACTTCTCCTGAAGTTGATGCTACCTTATACCGTCAACTTGTAGGAAAACTCTTGTATTTAACCCATACTCGTCCTGATCTTTCCTTTGTTGTTGGCCTTGTTGCTCGTTTTATGCAAAACCCCCGTGAAAGTCATTGGAAAGCAGCCAAAAGAATACTTCATTATGTTCGAGGTACAGTACAGTTTGGGATTCATTACAGTGCCAAAGCAACTCCTCTATTAGTTGGTTTCACTGATTCTGATTGGGCTGGTGACCCTGATGATCGGAAGTCTACTGCCGGTTATGTCTTCACTCTTGGTTCAGGACCTATTACATGGGCTTGTAAGAAACAGGCTGCCATTTCTCTTTCGTCAGCAGAAGCAGAGTATCGTGGTGCCATGGAAGCTAGTAAGGAAGCCTTGTGGCTTCGTTAGATCCTATCAGAGTTTGGCTTTGAGCAGCAGCATCCAACCACACTTTGGTGTGATAATCAAAGTGCCATTCAGCTATGCAAAGATCCAGTCCAGCATCAGCGCAGCAAACACATTGAACTACACATGCACTTCATCAGAAAGCTCATTCATGACCATGTTCTTGAAGTGCAATATTGTTCAACAGATGATCAGGTTGCAGACATCTTCACAAAGGCTCTCACAGAGGTGAAGTTCACTCAACTTCGATATATGCTTGGAGTTCAGGAAGTTGTCACTAAGGGGGGATAGGCTCTAGTGCCTCCTTCCTTCTCCTATTGTGTCATATTTGTAAATCCTTCAATCCTATCCCAAGTTGTTCTTAAGGGGGGATGTTAGGATATTCCGACACATAGGATATAGTTAAGTTCAACTTGGTCTAGTATAGAGTTAGGTAAAGTGTCTTTCTTTACCGTTGTACATTTTGTAACTTACAATCCGACGGTCACGATATGTAGTGATCCAACGGTTCACTCTCACCTCGGTATTACCGACACTTGATCCGTGGCTTGACACCCGATTGGTCCATGAGTTCTATTTAAAGCGCATGGAGGGTCATTGTTCGGGTAATCCGTGCATGAGAGAAGCTTATGTAAATTTTCATTCTTTGATTAATAAATTGCCTGTAGTACCCACGTTGGGACAGGCCGTGGACTGTTTCCCTCTTTGAGGGTTTTAACCACGTCAAAATACTGGTGTATTGATCTGTGATCTGGTTGTGAGCGGTGTCCTTTTGGTGTTCTTTCTGAGGAACTTACCCTGTAAATTCCTACAAATTTCTTGTATTTCTTTTTCTGATTTTCATGTATATTAATGTACAGTTTGAATTACTGCATTTTATTTTCTTTTTAACATGTATATTATTGTACATAAATTTCTTTCAAGTTGATTGTAGATTAGTGATGCACATAGCCTTTTAATGAACTAATGACGTGATAGAATCATCTTGTCCTTTTGCTGAAGCAGCAAGGATACTGGGTCTCATAGTCATTCTCTCATTATTTGATTATTGCATTTTATTTTGATTGAACTAGTTGTATATTTACACTTTTGTTTAAATACTAACTCCATCAATAACATGTTTTAAGTTCTTTTGAAGTGCTAAGTTTTGGAAGTTACCATTAAGGACATAGGCCTTGTCTTGAAATCTTTATCCATACTTGTCCTTTAAAAGTATTCTTAAGACCTTAGAAAACCAACAAGAACAAAACCCCAAAAACAAAATAAACTATAAAACAACGAAGTAAGAGAAAGGTTAACTAAGCACATATAGTGCACCACACTTCATCAGTTTACGATACCCGGATTGATAATTTATGTAGAGCAATTTAAGACATTAAATTGACTAGACACATGGGTTAACATTGGTTTTTTTTGAGCGATTACACTTGGAATAGGGACCTAAGACATCTTAGTTAATAAAAAAATTTGTCCCATCCAATTTGGATTTGATTTGCTTAGTCATTAAACCCTCACCAATTTCATCATTTCACAAGGAAACTTCTCTAAGATTTTTGAGCGAATCCATCCATCTCCCGACTTTGGTTTTGAGTTCTGAGTGATCCTAGGAATTTTCCCAATCCATTCCACCCATCACACACCTTTCTTAGGCCTCCTATCACCTCCAACACCTCACATTTTTCTCTCAGCTGTATCTTGTAGATTTCTTGTAATTCCTATAGGATCATCCTGTAGGTTTCTAGTACATCCTATAGGTTTTGCTGAAACAACCTGTTTTGAGCCTAAATTGATGGAAAACCTCTAGGAAGTCACCAAAAGCCTCTCAAAGGTATCCCACACCTTCCAATGATCTCCTAACCCTCCCATTCAACCTCCAACATCCTTAATTCACCTGCCACATCACCAAAGGAAATTAGTTTGCATACTTGATTTTGCATGAAAAAACAAAAAGACAAAAACAAATTTATTTCAATCCCTTTACTTGCACATTAGTGATGTTTGATGCTTCTTACTTCCATGTTTAGATAGTAACATTTGGTTCATGATAATTTAGCATTATTGCAACGCATATTTTCTTGGAAGTTAATTAGGAAATTGTGTGATTTGGCACTGAATTTTCGTCTCTTTTGTTGTACTTTCTTTCTTGCAATAGGTTAAGGTTTCATTTCAAACATTTCATTTTCTGCATTTATTTTAGGATTTTAATTCAGTACATGCACTCCATCACATCATGAAAACAAGAAGAACATATTGTATGCCGCACATATAGTGCCGACACCTCTTGATTTTGTATGAACCCCGGGTTGATAATTGTCGACCGGATAAATCGTTCTTACGGACAAGACCGCTCTCCCTAGTATCAACTGATATCTAGCGACAAGAAGAACAAGCAAAACTACCTTTTTCTAAATATTGCGATTTATAAATAAAAACCAAGAGGTGTTTTAGACCCTACCTTAAGTCCAACGCTAGTTTGTGGCAGCCACGCTTTGACCATCCGAATGAGTTTCCTTTTAAAGAACCTGCAAACACAAACAAGCACACATCAAATAACACCTACATAGCCAATATAATAAATCATATTAATCATGGTGATCAAGGAATCCATGAAATAAACTATAGAAGATAGCTTATTGAGAAAAATAAACTTGATTGTATTAACTTTAAACAAAGAAGAACTTTACAACCTTGGTGCCTTGATGATGTACAAGCTCCTCCCAGGGTCCAAGCAAGAATCTCCTCTACTTTGACAAGTTTCACAATCTTCCTAATGAGATAAAAAGGTATGTAATCTCTCCTCTCAAGCTCAATTAGGAAGTCTAAATTCCAACAGCATTTACCCTAAAAAATATTCATCTTTCAACCTCCTTATTAACTAGCCCAATGCCTCATTTGATAGTGCGGAGGAAGGAAGTTACCAGGTCCACCTATGAAGGGATAGAGTCCTCCTTCAAAGGGATAAGCTCCTCACATCAAGGGGTTAGCTCCTTTAGTTATGGGATGCATGAACATCAAAGGAGCGAATTTTCCACCTCAAGATTCCCTCTAGAAGCTTCCAGAAATAACCCAAAGTGAGTTTTTAAGAATGTACTTGTGCCTTTTTGACTTTTACAGGGGTCCGCACCCTTTACACAGAAACAGAGCGGGAAGGTCCATAGGGGACATGACCAGGGGGTGCGGGACCGTAGGTAATGCTAAGAGAAAGTGCGGAACCAGAGTTTTAGAGATTTTCAAGGACTTTCTCTCATTTTTCAAGGCTTGACATGAAGAGCTGAGGTTTAAGACTTGCATAGGAGGAAAGTATGAGTGGTGATAGACTCATACTGACTGCAGAATGTCATGGTGACAATATTTTGTGCAACAGATTGCCCCCTAAAGTGCGAAGTCTGTAATAAATAGTATTTTTCATCTAAGAAGAGTGAAGTACTTTATCATTTCGAGGATCATCTTGTGGAGTGCTTGGTTGGAACCTGTAAAAACATTCAATACAAAATATATATATGTGATCATATCATTGCTGAAGTAGGCATTCCCATACTCAGATCAAAATTGACTAGAAAACTAACTAAACTGCTCTGATATAGGAATGATATTGTAATACATCACAAGTATAGACATATGTAGACACAGTATGGGCGCAACCATTTGTTTATGAATAGTCCACTGTATAATGAATAACAACATTCCTCGCAGCCTAGATGGTGGAAACTAGATCCAGGGTCTTGATTTCTACTTCCTGAAATAGTACGATTCTATCCATGTGAATGAATGTGTCGAAGTCGAACATGGTAGAAACCACTTGATTACCAGTCAATGATGTAAACTGTTAACAAGTGTAAGAGAAACCACCAATAATGTCAATGGCTCTCAAAATACTCAGTACAATCCATGAAATGTGAATAGATGAGTTGATGTCAAACATGTCACGGAATCCTTTGATTATAGGTCAATGATGGAACCTGTCGTCGAAGGCGAGAAACCTGCCATTGAGGTATGCAGATTCCAAGGTACTGATGATTTCTAGATCATCTTTCTAGATAATGAGCTGAAGTCGATAGAAAGCGATCCGTCGTAGGCAAGCCCACAACACGAAATCATAGATCAAGTTTGAAGAAATATGTTTGCAAGGACTGACTCAGGGATGGTCAAGATGGATGACAGATATTTTGCAGATGAATGGTTTATTTGTACTGACCTCTTGAACACATAACGACACTATAGATGGTTTGGTGACAATTGACCCAAAGGTAATACCCAGAAACCGACTGAAGACTTTCAATATGGTTTGATTAACTGTTAGGCAAAGGATTTCCCAAACCCAGGTGAACAAAAAATGTCGTGTTCAAGAGTGGTTGAATGCTTTTCTGAGACACAAAGTATAACAAACAGGTTCATTTCTCTCTCTTTTCCCCCACCATTTCTGGCAAGTACCTCTTTATTTTTGACAAGCTTGAGGAGGAAACATTTGCTTGGTTATAAGCTCATCCTTCGGATGAGTCCAACTTAGTTTAAGATTCGAACCCTAAGAAGGAGTGGTCTGTTCCTGTTTGTAATTGAACAGGTCCTTTACTGTTAAATTTTAACGAGTCTAGTATAGGAGAAACTCGACGTTTTCAATTTTAGGGAGTCAGAAGAAAAAATTAAGAAAACTCCATGGTTGTCCTTTTTTGTAAATTTGTGTCTCCTAAGCCCGAAAAAGTATAAAATAATACTTGACAGAACCGCTTGACCATTACGATCAAGGAGTACTTTTCATAATTAGTGTCTCTGATCCGAAAAAGTAAAAAAACGATCAATGACACGTCGTTTTATAACCAATATCGAATTTGAAATGACAAAAATCCGGAAATCTTTTCATGTTTATGCAGTCAGAAAAGAGCTGTAAGTGGACCGTCCTTTTAATTCCGTTTTAACGAGCTTAAAAAGAAAAACTCGGCAATCTCTTCATATTTTAGAAGTCAGAAAAGAGCTTAAAGATGACTCTAATGTTTTTTGTTGAAAATGATAAATTTTCCCTGAAAAATCTGATATTCTGCACAAAAACTCAAACATTACCCATACCTGTTTAAAAATAAATAAAAATACATCAAAAAGTTACCTTTTTAAAGTGAAAAATAAACAAATTAAAAATTCATTTATTCAAAAAAGCTTATAAAAAGGGCTTTTGTAAATTCATTTTTACCGTTTGGCTTCAGAGTGAGAAAAGAGAGCTTTTGGGTAAGAAACTTCCCGTGAAGATTGCGGAAAATCTGTCTGTTGGAATCGAAAACCGTCACCTCCAGGTAATCCACATCACTTTAATCTTGCATTTAAACCATTTGAATTTTGATTTTTAGGTTTTTATTTTGATTTTTAGGAAAAATTTAGTTTAAAAGACCGCTCGCGGGGGTCCGCAGGTGCTGCATACGAAGCTTGCGGACCCCGACTTTTTCCCACAAAGGAAAGAGCCAGGGGCCCGCACCTGCTGTTTAGGCAGAGTGCAGACCTACGCACTGTCCCTAACTGGAGAGTGCAGACCCCATGACATAGGTTTTACAACTTCAAATTCTTTCAATTTCCGCCCAAAAACTTTGAATTAAAATGTTCTAATCCTCCTTTTATTTCAATGTAGGATATACATAATGCTCAGTTGGTGGGAACAGAAGCATGAAGATGTGGACCTTGCTGCAATTAATCATCAACCTTTAATAGATGCATTGAAGGCATGCGGGTTATTTAAATTTTGGGCCATACCTGGCATGAGGGCCCAAGTAGAGTTTTTGCAGTGGCTGGTGAACAGATGGAATATACAGGACCAGTGTTTCATTATTGGTGGCCACCAGCTCGGAATGGAGCCAGAGGATATTTTCTTCTTGACTGGTTTGCCCAAGAGAGGCGAACAATTGACTTTATTCGGGACTAGGCCAGGTGGCCAGTCTGCCGATAGTCTCCGGCTAGAGTTTTGTAACGACCAAACAAAGGACAAAGGGATTGATATCAAACCCATCTCCCGTCCTGAACTCAAAGTGATTGCATTTAATGTCACCAGACTCTGTGGAAGCGCAACACTACATGTAGTCACTGGATCCCAAATGCGAATGGCAGTAGACTGCTATCGAGGCACCATCTTCAATTGGTGCGAAGCTGTGTTGGCTAATGTAAAAGGCCAATTGACTAGAGCAAAGAATAGACAACTAAAAAACTTTGGATATGGTTTCTTAGTTGTGAGCTTTGGTCTAGAGAGGGTCCCGATGTTGGTCCCACAACATCTTTCTGTTGGAGCTGGACTTCCCTGAGAGTCCAAGCTAATGCGTTGGGTTGTAGTTATGGCCCGTCATCCTGAGGAGGGTTCAGAGGTTGTTCAATTTCCTCCTGAGTATTTTCATTGGTTGGGGAACAAAGTTTTCGCGATTCAGTATTTTCCTTATGCTGGGATGGATTATCGTGGTAACCCAGACATGGCTCTTCCACCAGAAGAGCAGTGGGATGACTCAGGTAAAATCATTTTCAACATTTTCTAAGTTTAAACTTTTTTTTTGTTTGTTTTTAAATCGTCCAAAACTGATAGTAAAAAATTTCAAATGCAGATGTGGGTCCACGGTGACCAGCCACTCTCCGGCCCTATGAGAGGAGACACCCAGCTGCAGCAGTACTAGCCCCACGGGACGAATCTACAGAGACCCTAGCCGAATTGGAAAACCATCTAGAGCACTTGACAGCAGATATTCTAGAGACTAGCATAGATGACATTCCTCTTAGGTTACAGCGCTATGCGATTGGCATCCTAGGACCTTTCAGGAGGTTCCTTTGTAGGGTGGCCCGAGCAGTGGTTTCTTATCGTGATCATCACTAGTGATAGGATGATCGCCTTTTGTAGACTCATATGACATTTTTGCTTTTTGTACTATCATTTTTGCTGATCATAAGGTGTTTTTCAACCTATGATCGAAGACGATGTATATTTGACACACTTCTATGCTATGCTATATCACTATTACTGGCTATCTTGTAAAACATGTTATGGAATGTTTTTAAATTTACTGTTTGATTATTGCAAATGTCTACTTAACATTCGAGAAGCAATTGCATCTGCTAATGTATTTAAATATCTTCGAATATGTTGATATTCAATGTAGTCAAATTCACGTTCCAAGAGACGAACTCTAAAAAATAATCTTAATAACATTGGATTTCTAATGGCATAAACTCTATTAAGCTGCAATACAACGAGTTCAGGATCTAACCTCACAATCAAACTCTGAATCCCAAATGAAATAGATTCAGATAATAACTAAATAACTGCATTATACTCTGCAATGTTGTTCGTTGTTTGACCGAGGCTTACCCCATGCATAGATACCAGCTCATCAGAGGGTGAATAGATAACCCAAGCTGCGGAAGAAATGTTCCATGTATTATGACAAGCACCATCAGCGAAACCAATGTATGTTTGAAGAGACTTCGACATCTGCAATATCAAGAGTAAAATCAAGATAAGCAGGAATAATGACCAAAACACTCTCTAAACTAAGCACACTTTTCTAATCTAAAACACACCAGCTAGAAAGAAAGCTAATCTAACTAAAATCTCCACACCCAGATTTAAGCATAATACCTTTTCAAATAAAGACCATTACTGGGATTTCCTAAATAGACACTGTCAAAATCTACCAATTCATAGGCCCCTTTTGCCAGCGTTCACTTAACAACATAAGGACCATGCCACATAGGTATGAATTTTCCAGCCCCTAGCTTATCATTTGCTTGATCATATAGTAAACTAGGTCTCCTTCCAAAAAATTATGAGGTGTAACATTTCGATCATACTAAGCTTTAATTCGTTTGGCATGATTTTCGATTGCTAGTGCAGCATCACGTCGATTCTCATCTAGCTGAGCCAAGTACAACAAACATTTTTCCTCTTCAGAAGTGGCTGGAAGTGATTCTATGGCTATTTGCAATGACAAGATTTCGCATTCAATGGGTAACACAGCTTCCAAACCGTAAACTAGTTGGAAAGGAGTGAAACCAGTTGATGTTTTTACTGAGGTTCAATATGCCCAAAGTGCTGAAAATAACATGTTATTCCAATTCGACCTATGAATCCCAATGATTCATCGGATCATAATGACTAGAAATTTGTTGATGGCTTCAACCAGACCATTAGCCTATGGGTAATATGGAGTAGAACTATCGTGACGCAGGCCAAGTTGATCTGTTAGTTCAGTCATCATGATGTTTTAAAAATGACACCCATGATCAGTGATAATCGCTTGTGGAACACCGAATCTAGTAATTATATGATTGAAAACGAAAATTGCAGTAGTTTTGCCGTCTGCCGAAAATGTAGGCATCACCTCGGCCCACTTGGTAAAATAATCTACCCCAAGGATGATATACGCATGCCCCCCAGACGAGTGAGGGTTACATGTAATAAAGTCGATACCCCACTTTGCAAAAGGACCAATGACAATTATAGGGTGGAGAGGAGCAAGTGGAGCACGCATATTTCGATCAAAAATTTGACAATTGTGGCATTTTCAGACTGCGTAAATACAATCTTTAAACAAAGACGGCCAGAAATAGCCAACATGCAATATCTTTTGGGCTATGGCATACCCAGACATATGACTGTCATATGCTCCAGAGTGACAGCCATTTAAAACCTTTTCAGCTTCCTCATGAATTAAACAACGTCAGAAAACAGAGTCTGCCCCACAACGATAGAGTGTATCTCCAATAATCTTGTATTGTTAGGATTGGAAACATATTTTCCATCGCTGAGATCGTGAAATTTCAGGCTGAAAAGATTGGGTTTGGAGATAAAGTATGATATATCCATACCATGGATCAAGAGTGTTGATAAGAAACAAGGATTCGTTCGCAATGGGCTCTTCCACCATAGTTTCAGTATCAGCACGTGGGAAGTCACACAGTAACTCCGCAAAAACTAAAGATTTCTTTGACTTAGATTTTTCAAATTCCAAGTCAAATTCCTGCAGGATAACAATCCATTTGGAATACTTGCCCCATAGCAATTGTTTGGTAAAAATATAGATCATAGGGTTACAGTAAAAAATTACAGTAGTTTTGCGTAGTAAGATGTAATGATGAAATCTTTGGACAGCTTGAACAACTATCAAGGCCAATTTCTCCACATGTGAATATTTTAACTCAGTCGGATTCAAAGTTCGACTAAGGTAGTAAATCACATGTTCACTACCGAATTCATATTCCTAAACTAACACCATTCTGATGGTGGAATGAGAGGCGGCGAGATACAAGAAGTAATCTTGGTTGTAGTTGGGAGGATGCAATAACGGTGCATGGGTCAATGCGTGTTTAAGTGCATCAAAAGATTTGTCAGCTATCTCATCCCAAAATAATGGAGTATTCTGTTTCAACAACCTGGTAAAACCCTTTGTTATCTCGGTGTAGTTAAGAATGAATCGACGTAAAAAGTTTGCTTTCCCTTGCAAACTTTGGAGTTGGCGAAGAGTCGAAGGAGGAGGAAATTTGACAATAGCTTCAACCTTCGAGGGATCGACACAAATGCTAGCTTTCGAAACAACAAATCCCAGTAACCAACCCGTTTCTATACAGAAAACACATTTGTGTGGATTCAACCTAATTCGATAATGCCTACATCTCATAAAGATTGCTCATAAATGAGTGAGGTGATCGGCTCTACGTAATGAATGAGTAGGTAAATCATCGAGATAAGGTTGCACAATATGCTTGATGTCATGAAACGTGTAAGACCTAGCTCTTTGAAAAGTTGCTCCGACATTCTTCAGTCCAAAAGGTAATTTGCAATAGGAAAATGTCCCCCATGGACAAATGAAAGTCATTTTTGGTTGATCGTCCGGTAGAATGTTAATTTGATTGTAACCTGAAAAACCATCCATAAAGGAAAAAATTTCACTGCCGGCACAATCATCAATGATTTGATCGATTTAGGGAGTTGGATAATTGTCTCTGGGACAAGCTCGATTAATATCCCTATAATTGATACATATTCTTATCATTCCTTGCTTTTTGTTAACATGAACAATATTCAATACCCAATCCGTTAAGGGAATTGGATAAATGAAACCTGCTTTAAGTAATTTCTCAATTTCTACTTTAATAGTAGTAGCTTTTCACGGGTGGATCTGACGCAAACGTTGCCGGACGGGTTTAGCATCCGGGTAAGTTTTGATTTCATGAACAACAATTGTTGGATCAATTCCTGGCATTTCTTCATATGACCAGGCAAACACGTCGTGGAATTCTTGAAATAGGGCCTTATAAGTTTGGAGTTCATTTTCCATACAGGAGGCACCTATATGAATGTTTTCAACAATTCCAGGTTTAACTGAAATGTCAATAGGAACCGTTCGAGAAATATTTCCCAAATTTAGCTCAGAATCAGGATTTTGCAATGGATTCTATGGTTCTTTGACATAATCAATAGTAAAAATAGTTGAAAAATCATTTTCAAAATGATCAATCTCAGGTAAGAACGAAGATCGATGATGGAGATCTTCCCATGGTAAGTCATCAATAGACGTAATTTCATGAATCTGCTCATCAGTATGAACAAGTTTGGAAAAAGTTGTTGAATCTGAGTTTGATATTGAAAGTGATTCTCCATGGACGACATTCATTAGATCAATTTCAGTTGAAGAAGGGTCGGAAAACGACTGTACAGCCTGATATGCAATTTCATAGGGACTCAAAGGCATCGCATCACAAAATGAATCCGCCTCAGATTCAGAAGGTACGATCCAAGGATCATCATAAACAATAGTGTCTGATGAAATCATATGAATGGTTGCAATAGAAGGCGATACATTAGGAGGAGGAAAAGAAAAAGTTCCTAGTAAACCAGAATGTTTAACCAATCCTACCCCAACATCCTTATAATGGATAGTTGTTTTGCCGACATGCTGGATACTTTTAGAAGAGGCTAGGTCAAATGAAACGTATGTTAGTTGGTCTATAGTTATGATCTTTCCATTATGAGGAAACTTTATAAGCCGAAATACCGATGAAACAACAACAGTCATAGCGTAAGACCAACTACGACCCAAGAGAAGGTTGTAATCTAGAGGGGCATCAACCACTTCCACATCTAGATTAACAGTTTTGCCTTCAACCCCTATAGGTAAATCCTGTAGAATTCCAAAAGGATGGAACACATGGCCATCAAAAGCCTTTAGAATCGTCGGGGATTGATTGAGTGTAGGAGAACCAAGTGATCTCCAACACTGAATCGACATAATACACGTAGAAGCTCCCTCATCAATTACAGTCCTAAAGCAAGGTCTGTTTTTGACTAACACTGGAATCTGGAAAGCCATTTGATGAGGTAAGCGAGGTGTACTATTTTCTAAATCGAAGATTATAAGGTTTGAGTCTTGAATATAAATAGCTCCATTAGCCGACAATAGCAATTTACGCTGTGCTGGACATGATTGCAACACCTCCAAAGCTGACATTGCTAAAGGGGAAATAGCTAAATCTTCAACAATGTTATAGTTCTGAGTAGCTCTCACATGCGGATTGAAAGCTGACTCAAAACCAGAGATTCTGGGTTCGATCCCCAGCAGAGTCGCCATTTTGTCGGCTGGATAAATCGTTCTTGTGGACAAGACCGATCTCCCTAGTATCAATTGATATCTAGCAACAAGCAGAACAAGCAAATCTACCTTTCTCTAAATATTGCAATTTCTAAACAAAAACCAAGAGGTGTTTTAGACCCTACCTTAAGTACAACACTAGTTTGTGGCAGCCACGCTTCGATCGTCCGAATGAGTTTCCTTTTAAAGAACCTGCAAACACAAACAAGCACACATCAAATAACACCTGCATAGTCAATATAATAAATCATATTCATCATGGTGATTAAGGAATCCATGAAATAAACTATAGAAGACAACTTATTGAGAAAAATAAACTTGATTGTATTAACTTTAAACAAAGAAGAACTTTACAACCTTGGTGCCTTGATGCTATACAAGCTCCTCCCAGGGTCCAAGCAAGAATCTCCTCTACTTTGACAAGCTTCACACTCTTCCCAATGATATCAAAAGGTATGTAATCTCTCCTCTCAAGCTCAATTAGGAAGTCTAAATTCCAACATCGTTTACCCTAAAAAATATTCATCTTTCAACCTCCTTAGTAACCAGCCCAATGCCTCATTTTATAGTGTAGAGGAAGGAAGTTATCAGGTCCACCTATGAAGGGATAGAGTCCTCCTTCAAAGCGATAAGCTCCTCACATCAAGGGGTTAGCTCCTTTAGTTATGGGATGCATGAACATCAAAGGAGCGAACTTGCCACCTCAAGATTCCCTCTAGAAGCTTCCAGAAATAACTCAAAATGAGTTTTTAAGAATGTACTTGTGCCTTTTTGACTTTTACAAGGGTCCACACCCTTTACATAGAAACAGAGCGGGCAGGTCCGCAGGGGACATGACCAGGGGGTGCGGGACTGCAGGTAATGCTAAGAGAAAGTGCGGAACCAGAGTTTTAGAGATTTTCAAGGACTTTCTCTCATTTTTCAAGGCTTGACATGAAGAGCTGAGGTTTAAGACTTGCATAGGAGGAAAGTATGAGTGGTGATAGACTCATACTGACTGCAGAATGTCATGGTGACAATATTTTGTGCAACAATAATTAAAGTCGGTAGCTTTGGGAGTTGCAGCATTCTTGTTGTAATACTGAGGCTCATCACTTTTTGGCGCTGTTGCTAGGGAGGTGTCAAAGTATGCATTGTTTTCTTCCCTAGTCGATTCATTTATTTTTAATTTTTGCAAAAACAAAAAAAATATATTTTCATTAGGCATATTTAATTTCAAAAGTAGAAAATTGCATTGCATTATAGCTTTCATTCAATCATCAAAACAAAAACAAAATTCTCCAACACCAACCCACCCCCCATTTGATCACATGGTGCAGTAAGAGCCATATCACCATTCACTTTTGCAGGTAGAAGAAGAAGATGACGAAGAATGTAGAAGAAATTGATGGCGATGATAACAATGAGGAAGATCCTATCGGATTTCCCATTCTAGACACCGATGGAAGTGTGCACATGAAAAACATCCCTCCATCTTTTCTTCCAAAATTTCACTATCTAAGGTCAGAAGATCCGGAAACCTTTCTCTTTGAACTTGAGATTGTTTGCAAATCTTATGGTTACTTATTAAAAACTCAAAAATTGAGATTGTTTCCGGAAACATTGAAGGATAGAGCTCTTAAATGGTTCATGAGTTTAGGGACTAATTCAATAAGATCATGGAATGATATACAAAATATATTTTTAGAAAAATATAAAGATCATGATCTTAAAGAAGAAATCTTTAGAATGAATCAAAGAGAAGATGAGAGTCTAGAGGATCTAATAGAGAGGTTCATGTATAATCGTAAGACGACAAAACTACATCATTTAGGATCCGACACACTAAAAACCCTCTTACTTAGAATAATTAGGGATGAGTGGATTGATCTCTTTAATCTCACAAGTAGAGGTGATGTATATCAATTATCATTTGAAGAAATTTGTGAAACATGCAAACACATATCAAGAGGAAAAGCAAGAATAGGTAGTTTTGTAGCATTTTTTGGTTTTGGTAAGTTAAAATAAATTAGTCCCAAAAAAGAAAATATTTTAAAAAAAATGTTAAGCTAGGATATGAACAAAAAGAATACTGAATAAAAATGTTAGGGAATATTTTGATAAATATGTCCATATCAAAGAAAATCTTAAAATAGATGCCCTAAAAAATGAAGGCAAAAATAAAATGTTAGGTTAGAGAGAAAAGCAAAAAGCAATAAACTCTGAAAGTGTTGTAAATCTAAATGCCACTACTTTTACTCTAATTCACTTCTAAAAATAATAGTTGTGTGCAGTTTGTTTAGATGCCACACTAGTTTATTTAATCCAATCATACAATTTAATCATAATTGGATTTGTTTTAAATTGATTGTCATAGGTAGAAAATAAAATTGGCTCAACAGTTTAATCTGAGCCAATGGAGAGAATAAGGTATAGAGGTAGATTATTCATGAAAAGAGATATTGGGTTGCTAGCTTAAATGCACTCTGAAAAATAAGTAAAAAATATTAGGGTAAGTAAAGGGTAGGTAGAAGAAAGGTTTCAGAAATACAAGGTTCTTAAAGCATAAGCACATTTATCATGCTTGATCTAATGTTTCAGTGTGCAAGAGTAGTTATGAAAGTGAAAAGGTGTAGAATAACTGATTTGATTAACTTTCCCTCATTTCATTTCACCCCCCCACTACATACTTACTAATTTCCCATAATCCCATCATTTCTTATGAAAATACCCTTTTCCCTTCATTTTCACACTTGCCCTTTGGTTTCACACATTTTCCTAGCAAATTACCCTCCAAACTCATTCCCATACCCAAAAACCCCTTTTCCCTACAGTGAAACCTTTTCCCCTTGAAAAATACCCTTTCCCCTCATTTTAAGATTTTTTTTCCCTAGACATTTCCCTTTGAAAATCATCCCCTGCATTACTTAATTAACTCCACCACGCCTAAAAAAACCATAAAACCCCTATATCCTAAGTTTTGTGCCCCCCCTGAATTACTTAACAAACCCTGTCGCATCTAACCCTGGTCCCAGTCCATAAACCCGCTCATTATATTTTTAACCTGCTTTATTCATTAATTAATTACAAATCCATTGTAATTATCCCCCAGGCCAGGCTAATATCTGCCCGATTTCCTTCCATGCATTTCCACCACGCGACAGCTGTTAGATCTTGCACCCCCAGATCTGACGACATGCATCCATATCGCGTTGATTTATTTTTCGAGCTTTACCCACCCGAGAGCACGCAAGATTCGTGGTTTTGCTCGGGCCCCTTTCGGTTACGTGTAGATTTATGTGAACTCACGTGCTCTCATGGAAAAACCGCCCGACTGCCAAAAGCGGTGCGATGAACCTTAATACCGCCTCCCTGCATGGGCCGAAACCATCGACTATTCATTATGAAATTTCGCGCCAATTCTAGCCATTACCTGTTAAAATGCCAAAGACCCTCGTTTTCACTATTTTTGCTCGTTTTTTCACTGAAAGATGCATAAGCTTCCCTGCACCGCCCTGAGCATTTGCAACCCAATTTCAGCGTTGTTTACCTCCCGAACGTGCTCCAGACTCCGTTCACAGACTTTCCTGTTCCCTGAAACCATTATCACCTCCCTGCCAACTTGTGTTTTTATTAATAAATTGTTTTATTTTCCAGGTGATTAGAAGGCCAAAATCTTGGATAAATAGTTTTGATACTAGTTCCAAAACCTATTTACTCCAAGATTCGCAAAGAAATCTACTGAAAGGCTTTATTTAGAAGGAAAAGAAAATTATACACATAGCAAAAGAAATCATTTACACAGAGGCAGTAACTGTTAAAACAAAGATAAATCAGTAACAACATATCACATTTTCACATGAAGTCAAACAGATCTTTAGTGAAATTCACTTTTACTAAAGACATAAATGCATGATAAGAGTAAAAGATACCAAATGATGTGATTTACTGTGATTGGTAAAAGTAAAAGCATGTGACAGAGCATTCATGGTAAAAGACTAAATAGAGGAGACAGATAAAGAAATACAAGTTAAAGTGTATCAGATGAAAGGTCATCAGTAAATATGACATCTAGCGTGAAAATCGAACAACATTTAGCTTTTGGAGGAACAGTCAGCCAACTTCAACAATTTTCAGTTTTTTCAACGAGACTCACCAACAGTGTAGCATCAAAATTGCACCAGATCAACTAGCATACTTTATTTTTATTTTATAATAATCTATTTTTGTAAAAACAGTTTAGGATATTTTCTTAGTTCTACTGTTGTATAAATAACTCTTTTCACGTGTTGCACCCTTGAAGAAGCATTTCTAAACATTTGATGTACTTGACTTTTCTGGATCATCAATACAAAGCAAAGGATTCTGAATTCCGTTTTACACAGTTTGTGTTTCCTGTAAGTTTTTCTAGTATTACTCATTATGTTTTTCTTCACATTATTATGTCTTACAGAGATAACTAGGTAGGAATAATTGGGTTTCAATCTATTCCTATAAGCATCTGAAGTGATAATCTATAAAGAGAATGAATTAATGGACTGTATGTTTAATTAATTCCCTCTGAATCAATAAATCATCAACATATTTTGTAAGCTTAAGCATATTCTCTTAAACCATCTGAACATAGTTAAAATGTTTTCATACTTATGATTATTTAATTTTCAATTTGAAAACTGTGATAATCATATTATTTCTCTGTTTCTGCTCGCCACCATACAAGCTATATCACCGTGTGAAATTTTATAGCAGCCTCTGCTTTGATATTAATATTATTCACAAGGTTAGGCATTACAGTGTTATATATGTTTCATACATTGGTCCTCCAAATTTAAAAAAAAAAACCCCAAAACAATTATCTTAGATGCTTTGGCATGATAGATGAGCATTATCATCTTAGAGATACAACATCAATCTGGCGCTGTTGCCAGAGATTCGAATTTCATTAAGTTTTCCTGGGGAAACAGTATTCATTCTATTCCTTTAAGGTGATTAAAGGTCTAGAAAGGTTAAAATATTTCACCTGGCAACTCCACTAGCCCAAACTAGCACCTTTTAAGCACACCAGATCTCATTCGGAATCTGACTTAGTTAATCCTCTGTCAGATCCTGAAAAAATTATGAGAAAAGCCAGTTCTAAAAGGAGACATCAACCATCTTCTTCTTCCTCTTCAGCCTTGCAGTCTGAAGATTTAGTATCATTTGATCCTTTTAGTAATATTCCATCTGATCTTGATTGGACACAAATACCTCCTAGGGTTTCTGAACTATTAGATATGGGAGTTGATTTAGATTCATCTTTCCTCATTCATTCTTTTGAAACACATCAAGAAACCCCACTACCACCAAGATCACCTAAAACTGAGTCTGACTTGGGTGTTCATTTACCTGAATACAAACTCACATATTTCATATTCCCTACCACTTATTCATTTCCTTCCACTTTTGAATGACCTGAAGCTTCTACTTCTGAACAACCTAAGGAGACCCTCTCTGTATATTCAAATTCACTCTTTGAAACAAAAGAGAGTATTCATTCATAGGTCCAAAAGTTAGTTCTTAAGACTCCTTTAAAATTGTTTAGGGGATCCCCTCCTTCTTCACCTCTGCATAGTCACAGACCCCCTCAATTACCTTCTTCTACCTTTTCTTCATCCATCCAAACACCTTACACCACCTTCTACTATGGCATTCGTACCTATTGTACATGCTAAATATGCAACTTTAGTCTTACCTGCTAACTAGTGGGCCCCAGTATTGCAGCAATAATGCTGCAACTCCTGGAACTCCCTTCTTTAATTTTATCAACCTGGTAGTTCATAACAAACTTGGAAGCGACGGTGCTGTATGCACAAGTACTAGCTCTTGCCACAACTGTCACTTGGTCAGCTGGCACAAGTCCACTAGGAGCTTAAGCCAACTTCTATGAGCTCTTAGAAGAAGCTTTTTAACTGATGAATGAAGGCTAACTCAAAGAGGCTAATTTACTTGCAGAAAGAAACTGGAAAGCAGAAAGGAAATGCAAACCTTAGCAAACCCTAATTTTAACAGCTAGCCCTACTGATGCGAAAAAGAGGATGCAAGCTACTGAAAGAGATGCCATTGACTTCTAGGAAGGTAAAATGCATGTGTCTAAGTTATCACTATCTGAAGAAAACATCTTTTTGTATTTTTGAATAAGTTGTCACAATTATCATGCATACAATTTAACTGTTTTTGACTGTGCAGAGGTAGATTGGCGAGAGAAAATGCTTGGAAGAGGTCGGGAAGGTTCATAGAGGGCCTAAGGGGTCCCTAACACCCTTTCAGAGAGTTTCACAGAGTTTTTCTATCAAGAAACCTCATTCGTGAGCTTCTACAGGAAGTCTGCAGGGGTTCTACATGATGTTTTAGGAATTTCTACAGGATGTTCAGAAATTTCTACAAGATGTTCAAAAATTGGACTTTGGACGATGGGTGAGTGAGGGAAGATGCATGAATGGATATGGAGTAGGATAGGGGTCTGAAGTGGCCCAGGGACTGGTGGATGGAGTGGTGAGAAGGTGTAGATAGCTAAGTTGGCTCAAAGAAGGCTGAAACAATGATGTACAAAAACTAGGGTTATGTGAGCAAATGTGGCAAACGTGAGGTAAGGATTCTAAGTAGAGGGTGGAGTGGATGGTGCTGATGGAGAATAAGTAGATGAAGGAGTGGTACAGGTGCTCTGCAAGTCGTTTTTCCAACCTGAACCAACAGAGACTTATAAATTCAAAGACCTAGTTACATTGACCTAATTTGCTAGCTGTCAGTAAAGAGAATGAACAAAAGTGTGACCTGCAATGAAACCATGTATTTTAACTCATGCAACTAAGCAAACGAAAGTCTGAACTTTTAACCAACTTCTACACATGAAGATCAAACACTAGTGATTGCATGGTGAAGCAAAATCAGTGTTTTTGTGGGCAGCAAAGTCATCCTAGTCACAGCTCCTGATCCCACTGAGGGAGAGGTGAAACCACAGATGTTTGTTGGCCATTTTCTTGAAGCTTTTTCTGTTAGCAACCGATCAACTAAATCTGAGCATGAAAAGTTATTTTACTCATCAAAAACAACCTAAATAACAAAACAAGATTTAAATCTAAATAGTATATTTTATTCTAAGAATGCAACAAAGACACATGAAACAAAGGAGGTACTGGGCACTTGAGATGTGCCCAACCCCAAGAGCTACAGCCTCCTAAGCGAGATTTAGAGCTGATGCAAAGATGGATTTATCTTTATTGATCAAAAGAAATGTTACATTCCAAAAACTGTCCACAAGGAGAACTTGAAATGTGCTGAAAGCAAAGCTAATCTACTGCCTAAAAATCGAACTACAAAATGACTACGAAATGAGTACAAAATGACTAATAAGTGACTAACTACTGGCTACAAAATGACTAACCACTAGCTAACCCAAATGAGGCCCTAAGCCTTCTTATTTATACAAATTGAGGACCCCAACAGTCCTCCTAAACTTTAGGGACTCGGCTACCCAAAACTTGTAGTTAACAGCAGTCCTACTTGACTTGCTTGGCTGCCCTTGTGCTAATTGATTTGGTGGCCCTTGAACTCCAAGCTGATGGTGGAGAATTCAAGGTAAGGGCCCATAAATGAAGGGGACACCTTTCTAAAAATCCTCTCCCTTCTTCTCCCACGAATTTGGCTGCCAAGTGCTCATTAAAACCTTCAATTTTGTCTCCAAATTGACCAAAAAGGCTACACAAAGCACACATTAGACTTGTTGGCATAATGACTAACCCAATTCACTCTATTAGCATAAATATAATAAAAAACATGCAATAAACTAATGAGAATGGTGGATTAAGTCGAATTAGGAGGTTGAATGAGCCCAAATAATTATCCATTTTTGGGGCTCATCATCACTCCCCTACTGAAAGTGTTTCTCATCCTCTGAGCAACCAATCTATCTCCTCATCTTTGATGGCCTTGGTGGCCTCCCTGTCATGCCAAGATTCTGAAGTGATGCCCTCTTCTCTGTCATGAAACCATGCTTCTCTCTTTGCTTCTTCCCACTGCCTGTGCTTCTTTTCTTAGAGAATTCTCAACTTCCTGTAGAACTGTCTTTGTGTCCATTATCTGAATTCTCTCTCTTCCAGTGAAGGTTTTTGGCTTCTTCATTCATAGGTGATGGACATCCTTGAAGGAGGCCCCTCCTTTTGTTTAGCTTGTGTGTCCTCAATGACAATTTGCTTCCTTGACTGTGGTTTGGGGTCTGCCAATTCTTATCTGCATGCCCTTTCTTGCCTTAAAATATAGTGGAAGCTCCCTCTTTCACTTCTCCTTCGGCTTGGGAGAGGTACTTAGGGCGGCCAGCACAGCTGCTGCCTCCCTAGCTAGGATTTCGGCCGAGTTCTCCTTCTGCTTCCCTTTTTCAGGACTTCCTGTAGAAAGTCCTGTAGCTGATTTCTGGCTTCCTGTAGAAATTGTTTCAACTGTTTTGGTCTGCTTGGCTGGGGGTTCCTTCTCCTTGACCTGTGCTGTGGTTGCCTTGGGTGTGTCCCTACTTGTTTGTACTTTTTCAGTCCTCTCTGCCCTGATTTGCAACCGTTTCTCCCTTGGCATTTATGCCTTTATTCCACCCACAGCTTTGGCCTTGGTAGCTTGGCCTTTGTTTGTTTCTCTTCTTGCTTTTCCTGTGGTGGCCTGTCCTGGGTCTTCTTACCCTTAATTTCCTTACCCTTAGTTAGCTTCTCTGCCTCAATATGCTCCTTTTTCTCACTACTGGATGAAGTGTAAGTTCACATGACAACCATGGATAATGCTGAATCATGAATCCCCCTGGCATGGTAAGAGTGCTCCCTTTTTCTTATTCTTTTTTCAGAAACAGAAATGTTGTTTATAGTTTCCCCCTGGACTCAAGGAAGAATTCCTCAGCTGTTTGATATCAATGAACAACAATTCCCTCGTTTCAAGACTTTTGCTGCCCAAATACTCGACTGTCAGAAGGGAATTAGGCTCCCACAGACAAAGTGTAGAGCTTAATTTTCATCCCCAGCATGCATACAACCACATAAATTTCACATTCTTCATGCACATGTTAGTCCTCACAGTGCTTTAACTTTTGTATAGGAGAAATTTGTTAATAGGACCCGTGGAGGGGAATGTGATGCAGAACCAACTGAAAATTTTCGTGTATCACACAGGAAAACTACCATTCTTGACCCACAGGCAGATTTGTTTCATACTTTCTTATTCAAAAACAGTTTTAATTCACCACCTTTCAGATGTATCATGCATGGAAGAGTGTTTTTTTCAAGCCTACCACTTTCAGGACTCCCAATTTGTCGAAGAAAAATCTAGGCTTTTCTACTCTGGAAGGCTCTGCTGTACTTTCCTGTAGAACGTCTTCCTGTAGAAACGCCTGTAGAGTGCCCCTGCGCCTCTGAGCGAACCTGATATGCGAGATAATTTCAAAAACAGGTAGAAACCAATGGAGGATGACTAGTTCATCATTTTGTGGAAGCGGAGGATGCATACTTCAGTCAAGTGCAAATGGACAGCAGGTGGTGTGAGTTTCAGCCGAGCATTTTACATTGCGGTGTGATTCTTGGTGAGGGAGTGAAGTGGCCAGGTGTACGTGGCCACATGCAGACTGCAATTCTATTTATTAACTGTATGTTTTCTTCTTGATCAGTTGCACTAGAGTTCAAACGGCTAACACTCCCTGTTTTTTTTTTTTTTTTTAATTTCACGTGAGTTGTCTAACACATACATTGCATGATTCCTGGCTGATTGACAGAGAATTGGACAAGGAACTATCAACTTAATCTTTCTATATTCGTGGCTCAATTCCACCATTCCATTCATTCATGCAGTTTTTAAATTAGATTTGTGCAATAGAAGAACGAGTTTCAGTCACGTACCTGAAGTCAAATGGCTGCTGGGAGGTGCTGTGGCTAGTCATTGCTGCATGCACTGGTTTCTTTGGTTGCATGAGGGCTTGGCTGATGATTTTTGGTTGTTTTCCTTGTGCAGGTGTCCTCTGGCCGGATGCATGCTGCAGGAGTTCATTTCCACGCTCAGATCTGCACCCTCAAGCTGCTGCCACTGAATTTTCACAGGACCGAAACTTGTTTTCACCATTGCTCCCAAACGATAGATCGGATCGATTTGAAAATTGCTGAGCATGTTCCTATCATCATGATGCACCTCCCATAGAAAAATCGTGATCAATGGATGCACATATTTCGAGAAAAACAGAAAATAGCTGAATATTTCAGAGATCAATTTCTCGGAAACCGTGCAATGGAATTGGCTGAAACTGCTTGGGTATGTTACTATCACCCATATTCATCTCCCCATGAAACAGGTTTTGAAACGGATGCACAGATAGGGAGAAAATACAAAAATGGCTGATGGTGATGGAGGCTAATTTCTTGGAAACTGTGCACCGGAATAGGCTGAAACTGCTCAGGCATGTTGCCATCACCCCTGTATAATTCCCCATAAAATGGTTTTTCAAATGGATGCATGGTTTTCATGTTAGGGCAAAAACAAATTCTGTTCTAGGTATTTTTGCTTCAAGGCATTCTGCAGTTTTTGTTGCATGGTAAGAAAAATGAACTTGGGATGTGATGCAGGTATGGAGATGATGGAGGAGGAGTTTGAAGATTGCAGGAGGACTTCTGAACCCTTGAGGAAGCTACCATGTTAACCAAACCGCCTCTTTGAAATCCATTTCTAGCTTCCTACAATTTCTACAGGAACTTCCTGTAGAAGCACAATGAGGTGGAAAAATGATGGAGAAAGGCGAGGGATGGACACAGAGGTGCTTGCAGGCCTAACCAACAGATTCCAAGCTTTAGATCCCCTTCCAAAATCGAATCTGGCTCGCCTGAAGGTTCTACAGGATGTTTCCTGTAGAAACACAGAACTTCCTGTAGAAGGCACAGAAGTGCCTTTGTCTTTGTTTAGAGCGAGCCTCCTGACCTGCAATGTCATTGCTGTAACCTAAAATTATTCAATGGAAATTAGCTTTATTTTTCTTTTTCTTTTTCTCTTTTTTCTTTTGGAAAAGCAACTAGGGCGCCTCATGGAGGTTTTCACCCAAATTGCCTGCCCTGGGCGCCTCCAAGGGAGGTTTTCACCCAGAGATCTTATTCTCTTTTCTCTTTTTTCCCAACCCATTGACCGCCTCATGGAGGTTTTCAATCAATGAGCCAATCTAAGGCGCCTCCGAGGAGGTTTTCACCTTAGATTTTTATTTTCATCTTATTTTCATTTTTCTTTTTCTTTTTTCTCTTTTTTTCTACCCTACCCTACTTGAAAAACATAATTATTTTCAAGTATAAGAATACTTCCAATGGAGCCATGTGCACATCGATATTAGAGATAAAATGATGTGGTGGCTTGAAATGCATGCTTTGAAAGCTATCCGGATTTCAGAGACCAAATGATTTGACTTTGAAGGGATCAAACATAGCTGAAGAAGAGAGTACTGCTGCAACTTAGTGACCGTCTGAAACCATATTTCAATATAGCTCTGATATCCTTGGTTCTTTTGTTGATCTGGATCATGTTTCATGTCACCTTCTAACATGACTTCCTCATCTTCCTCTTTTTGCTAATCTTTCTCTTGAATACATGGAAGATTTGATGGTAACCATGAAGGATCTTTCTTTATCTCTGCTTCTGATGTCTTCTCTTCATCAAGTAAAGCCCATGGTGCTTTGATTTCCTCTTCTGGATCTTCTTTTGCCTGATGTGGTCCTTCAATGCTTTCAATATAGTCTTTTTTTTGCAATACTCTTGCTGAGCTATGGTGAAGATCATTGAGCTCAAGAGCAGTTGTTTGGACATGTTATGTCTCAGCTTTGCAATTAGGTTGAGCTGCTCCATGGTATGGTTTTGGAAATGGTGGTACGGGTAGTTGAGTGGAGGTGTGTATTTGAGATGGATGCGGATGGGGTTGTGGTTGGGTAGGCATTTGGGGTTGCCTTAGTGGAGGAGGAGGTGATGGTTGCGGTTGAGCAGGTGGTGGAGGAAAAGAAGTGGGAGGAGTGTTGTACTGGGGCCTCCACCCCTGATGAGGTGCATTCCACTGAGGCTGTGGCTGAGCATAAGAGTGAAACAAATGAGCAGCTGGTTGGGCATAATATGGATCTATGAAGGAACAAGGAGGAGGTGTGAACCAGGAAGGATGAGCAGGGGGAGCCCGAGAAGGAATGAAAGTGGCTTGATAGGGGTCATAATAGGTCTCGGATGTCCCTTGCAGTTCCTGCTGATAAGATCTAGGTTCATGTGGCCTCCTTTGGTTCATATAATAGAGTGATTCAGTGGCTCCTTTGGCTCTCTGATATGCAGCTTTGATTCTGGGTAAGGAAGGGCACTGATCTGTAGGATGGTATTCTTCACATACAAAACACACTTCTATGGAGTACAATGGACATTCGTTCCTAGGATGCTTTCTAGTGCACCTAGGACAAAAAATGGCCAAAGCCCTCTTGGCTTCTTCTTGCTTCTTTTGGATCCACAAGGTATCCAGTTGCATGGCAAGAAACTGCCTCATATCACTCTTGAAATCTTCGATCTGATTTTCAAATTCGTCTTTGGACAAGGTGCTTCTCCCAACATTTCTACTTGTAGCCATTTGCTCCAAAGGAATGGTTTCTTCTTCTTCTTCCCTTGAGGTTCTTCAAATATGTCTCGTTGTCCACCTAAGGGTTCTTTAATCACAACCATCGAAGAAGAGAGAATGTTGGCTATGTGAAGCAGTGGGGTGTTGTGCAATCATTTTTCTAACTTATCTCTACTCCTACAAGGCATGAAATGAAATCTTTTTGGTTGATTTTTTCTTCTTTCTACTTCTACCTGCAAAACTGAAATAGATTGAACTGCAACTAACTATCTTGCTAAAATGAAAATGCGGAATTGAAATGAAAGCATGAAAGGACTAATCTATTTTGCTCAAATGAAATTGCAGGAATGAAATGCTAGTCTACGCTTGCGGAATTGAAATGGTAATCTACGTTTGCAGAAATGAAATTGTGGAATTGAAATGCTAATCTATGAAAGTGGGAAATGCTAATCTACTTTTGCATAAATGAAATTGCATAATGGAAATGAAATAAACTACTTAGCAGAAGATTGTAGTGGAAAATAGAAGAAAAACAACAATCACCAATACTGTAACGCTTCCTCGGAAACGGCGCCAAAAATATGGTGGGCCCTAGTATTGCAGCATAAATGCTGCAACTCCTGGAACTCCCTTCTTTAGTTTTATCAACCCGGTAGTTCGTAACAAACTTGGAAGCGACGGTGCTGTATGCACAAGTACTAGCTCTTGCCGCAGCTGTCACTTGGTCAGCTGGCACAAGTCCGCTAGGAGCTTAAGCCAAATTCTATGAGCTCTTAGAAGAAGCTTTTTAACTGATGAATGAAAGCTAACTCAAAGGGGCTAATTTACTTGCAGAAAGAAACTGGAAAGCAGAAAGGAAATGCAAACCCTAGAAAACCCTAATTTTACCAGCTAGCCCTACTGATGCGAAAAAGAGGATGAAAGCTACTAAAAGAGATGCCATTGACTTCTAGGAAGGTAAAATGCATGTGTCTAAGTTATCACTATCTGAAGAAAACATCTTTTTGTATTTTTGAATAAGTTGTCACAATTATCATGCATACAATTTAACTGTTTTTGACTGTGCAGAGGTGGATTGGCGAGAGGAAATGCTTGGAAGAGGTCGGGAAGGTTTAGAGAGGGCCTAAGGGGTCCCTAACACCCTTCCAGAGAGTTTCACAGAGTTTTTCTATCAAGAAACCTCATTCGTGAGCTTCTACAGGAAGTCTGCAGGGGTTCTACATGATGTTTCAGGAATTTCTACAGGATGTTCAGGAATTTCTACAAGATGTTTAAAAATTGGATTTTGGAGGATGGGTGAGCGAGGGAAGATGCATGAATGGATATGGAGGTAGGATAGGGGTCTGAAGTGGCCCAAGGACTGGTGGATGGAGTGGTGAGAAGGTGTAGATAGCTAAGTTGGCTCAAAGAAGGCTGAAACAATGATGTACAAAAACTAGGGTTATGTGAGCAAATGTGGCAAACGTGAGGTAAGGATTCTAAGTAGAGGGTGGAGTGGATGGTGTTGATGGAGAATAAGTAGATGAAGGAGTGGTACAGGTGCTCTGCAAGTCATTTTTCCAATATGAACCAACAGAGACTTGTAAATTCAAAGACCTAGTTACGTTGACCTAATTTGCTAGCTGTTAGTAAAGAGAATGAACAGAAGTGTGACCTGCAATGAAACCATGTATTTTAACTCATGCAACTAAGCAAATGAAAGTCTGAACTTTTAACCAACTTCTACACATGAAGATCAAACACTAGTGATTGCATGGCAAAGCAAAATCAGTGTTTTTGTGGGTAGCAAAGTCATCCTAGTCACAACTCCTGATCCCACTGAGGGAGAGGTGAAACCACAGATGTTTGTTGGCCCTTTTCTCGAAGCTTTTTCTATTAGCAACCGATCAACTAAATCTGAGCATGAAAAGTTATTTTACTCATCAAAAACAACCTAAATAACAAAACAAGATTTAAATCTAAATAGCATATTTTATTCTAAGAATGCAACAAAGACACATGAAAGTAAACAAAGGAGGTACTGGGCACTTGAGATGGGCCCAACCCCAAGAGCTACAGCCTCCTAAGAGAGATTTAGAGCTGGTGCAAAGCTGGATTCATCTTTATTGATCAAAAGAAATGTTACATTCCAAAAACTGTCTACAAGGAGAACTTGAAAATGTGCTGAAAGCAAAGCTAATCTACTGCCTAAAAATCGAACTACAAAATGACTACGAAATGAGTACAAAATGACTAATAAGTGACTAACTACTGGCTACAAAATGACTAACCACTAGCTAACCCAAATGAGGCCCTAAGCCTTCTTATTTATACAAATTGAGGACCCCAACAGTCCTCCTAAACTTTAGGGACTCAGCTGCCCAAAACTTGTAGTTAACAACAGTCCTACTTGACTTGCTTGGCTGCCCTTGTGCTAATTGATTTGGTGGCCCTTGAACTCCGAGATGATGGTGGAGAATTTGAGGTAAGGGCCCATAAATGAAGGGGACACCTTCCTACAAATCCTCTCCCTTGTTCTCCCACGAATTTGGCTACTAAGTGCTCATTAAAACCTTCAATTTTGTCTCCAAATTAACCAAAAAGGCTACACAAAGCACACATTAGACTTGTTGGCATAATGACTAACCCAATTCACTGTATTAGCATAAATATAATAAAAAACATGCAATAAACTAATGAGAATTGTGGATTAAGTCGAATTAGGAGGTTGAATGAGCCCAAATAATTATCCATTTTTGGGGCTCATCACTAACCTCGATGCATTCCCAGCTAGGTACTTGAAATACCTTCCCAGGTATAATGGATAAACTGGTCCCTCAGCTAAGGACCATCTTCAAGCTTTTCTAGACTTTGTAGAAAACATGAATATAGAAAAAGAAAATGTTTACATGAGATTTTTTGTATAGTCACTAGAAGGAAATGTAAGAATCTGGTTTAGGCAGTTACTTGTAAATTCCATTAGAAATTCGGAAGAGCTTACAAACATATTTAAAAATAAATGGGGTGTAAAGAACGATCCTATTTACTTTCTAACTGAGTTTGAAGAACTTAAAAGAAAATTTGGTGAACTTGTATCAGATTTTATCAAAAGGTTCAATAAGATTTATCATAAGATGCCCCTTGATTGTAAACCTCCTGTAGCAGCAGCTAAGTCTAGGTTTTCTAAAGCTTTTGACAATGATTTTGTTGTAATGCTAAGAGAGAGAACTTCAAGAACTCTTGAAGATATGCAAACAAATGCTATAGAGGTGGAAGAAAATAAGGTTGCTTCGACTTCCTTGAAAGCTAAAGAGGAAAAGGCCCAAAGAAAACTCAAATCTATTCAAGAGGCCTCTAGTTCTTCTAAGACTAAAACAAAAGATTCTAAAATAGATGAAATAACTTCTCTTCTTAGAAATCTATCTAATAGAATTTCCAAGATTGAGACTCAACCTAGGACAGTTCAACAAATAGTTACTAGACCCCAAAATCAAAATCAAGGTCAGTATAAAAGGAATCCACAATTACAAATTCTTCAGAGACCTAGTAATGATCAGCAGGTTCCCACTCCTTTACTGATAGATGACCAACAACCTGATGAAAATACTATGACTATTACTAAAGATATCAATAACATGGATACTTCTTCTAATCAAACAGTTATTATTCCTCTCTCACAACAAAATCAGGTTCAAGAAGATCAAGAATCCTCACAGGTTTCTAAATACCATGCCTTCTCTGAATTTTTAATTGCAGAGTTGAACAAGAGATATGATCTTAGGCCTAGACCTGGCCCTGGAAGACCTCCTAAGGAAACTCCAATAATTGAACCTTGTATCAAATCTGCTGAAACTCAAACAACTATTATTCGACCATTAAATCAGTCAACTGATACTGCTCAAAATGATAAAAATGCTTTGACTACATTTAATGTTGAAAAAGATTTAGAAAGAGTTAAAATCCCAATTCCACTTTTAGAACTTTCCAAAAACCCTGGGTATAAAAATAAAGTCTCCAAATGGATACGAAACACCTCGGTTGATGCTGAAAGTGATATCATTAATCTGCAAGATGAAAAACCAACAATTGTATTTGGTCCTAGCTTAGATATGATAGATGACATATGCCTCCTTTCTCTGTAACTCCTAAGACAAATGATTCCATGTTATATAATTGTATGCTTGATTTTGGAGCATCACATAACCTCATGCCAAAAACTATCATGGACCATTTGAAACTTGACATAACTAGATCCTATCATGACTTGTACACCTTTGATTCTAAAAGGGTGCCATGCTTAGGATTGATTAAGGATTAAGTATTCACCCTTGCCCAAATTCCAGCGAAAAGTATAGTGCTTGATATAGTTGTCACATATATTCCTCCCAAATTTGGAATGCTCCTTTCTAGGTCTTGCTGTGCCAAATTAGGGGGAACTCTTCAGATGGATATGTCTTATGCCACTAATCCAGTTTATGGGGGAGAACAACTAAGGTTATATAGAGGTAAGATTTGTGCACACTGTTTGCAAAATAGACCAGCCAAGGAACCATCCCATTTATGCAATTCAAGTTAAAATAGAAGATGTAATCGAAAGTCCTGTACCAAATCAAACTGATGTATGGAAACTACTTTTTGATGGTTCTTGTACAAAAGACGGAGCACAAGCTGGAGTAGTTTTAATTTCACTAGAAAAGAAAATATCACCCAATCACGCAAACTCGACTTCGAAGTTACAAATAATGTGGCTGAATATGAAGCTTTCCTTTTGGGACTGTAATTAGCCAAAAGCTTAAAGGTTCAAGACTTAAGTGTTTTTACTGTTTCAGAAATTATTATCAAACAAATGAGAAATATTTTCCAGACTAAGCATCCTAGACTTAGGTCTTATCGAAATGAAGTTTGGGATTCATTCGAAAACTTCTTTGATGCTTTTAATTTGACTTATATTCCAAGAAATCAGAATATTCATGCAGATGCCTTAGCTATTTCTGCTAGTTCATTTAAAATTCCCGATCAGACAAATGTATTCTATAAAATACAAGTCAAGTATAGATCATCCATCCCAGACAATTTAAAACACTGGTAGATATTTGAAGATGATGAACATTTGAAATTTTTTCTGTAGGTTATAGATGAATTTTCAGTTCTACAAATTGATGAAGATAGCACAGAAATAAATGAAAATACAAATGGAAATGATCCTTCAAATTTCAATTCAAAAATTGCTGATCATGACATTATTCAATTGTCTAACAATTTTATTCCCAAAGGCCTCATTCCTTTAGAAAAATTGTTTGATCAAAATGATGTCCTCCAGAACCCTCAGTCCATTTCTTCACAAGTTGACATAGAAGAAATTAATATTGGAACAAATGAAGATATTAGAAACATCAAAATCTGTGCATCTCTAGATTCTAAGATCAAATCTCAATATCTTAAGCTACTTCAAAATTATAAGGATGTTTTTGCATGGACCTATGCTAATCTAAAAACCTATGATACTTCATTAATACAACATAAGATTCCTTTAAAGTCAAAAGCAGTTCCTTATCAACAGAAACTTCTAGGAGGATCAATCCAACTCTTCTACCAACTGTAGAAAATAAAATTAAGAAAATGATAGATGACCAGATCATTCTCCCTCTTAGATATTCTAATTGGGTTGCAAATTTAGTTCCTGTTAGAAAGAAGAATGAAGAAATCAGACTTTGTGTGGACTTTAGAAATTTGAACAAAGCATCTTTAAAGGATAACTATCCTTTGCCAAAAATGGACCAGTTACTTCAAATGGTTTCAAGAGCACAAAGACTTTCTATGCTTGATGGCTTTTCAGGCTATAATTAGGTAAACGTTGACTCAATAGACACAGAGAAGACAACCTTTACTACACCTTGGGGTACATTCATGTATGCTAGAATTCCATTTGGATTATCCAATGCTGGAGCAAAATTTCAGAGAGCTATGGACGTAGCTTTTGTGGGTCAGAAAAATAAATTTGTGGTCATTTATCTTGATGACATAACTGTTTTTACTAAATCTGATCAGAAACATCTAAAGCACTTAATGAAGGTTTTTGACAGGTGTAGAAAATTCGGAATATCATTGAATCCTAAAAAGTCTTTGTTTGCTATCAAAGAAGGAAAACTGCTGGGCCATATAATTTCAAAAAAAGGAGTAGTGATTGATCCCAAGCGTGTGTCTGCCATTAAAACATTGACCTTACCTAGAAACAAGAAGGAGATTCAAGCTTTTCTAGGCAAGATTAATTTTTTAAGGAGATTCATCCCAAATTATGCTGAGATTGTAAAAGATATAACTGACATGCTCCGAAAAGATCATGAAGTTAAATGGACTGTCTCTTCCAGGCATGCATTTGATCAGATCAAGAAAGCTATCTCTAAAGCTCCCACCTTGGCCAACCCTGATTACACTAAACCATTCAGTATCTTTTCCTTTGCCTCAGAAATAACCCTTGTTGTTGTTCTACTACAAAAGAATGAAGATTCCCATGACCAACCCATAGCCTTTTTTAGTAAGGTTATGAGAGATGTCGAGCTTAAGTATGACATAATTGAGAAGCAAGCCTATGCCCTTATTCAAGCCCTGAAATCATTCAGGATGTATGTCCTACATTCTCCTATTACTGCTTATGTTCCTAACAGTGTTGTGAAAATCATTTTAACTCAACCAGACACTGATGGAAAGAGAGGTAGATGGATCACTCAAATACTGGAGTTTGATCTAACTATCAAAACTACAAAGCTAGTAAAAGGCCAAGGATTAGCTAAGCTTCTAGCTGAATCCAACTGTAAAGTGCTTAGAATCAATTCTATTTTAGAGATACAAGGGAAGAATCCACAATAACCTTCTCAAACTTAAAATAAGAAGAATACACAAGAACCTTCTGTCTTTGTAGAAGGGGAGAATCCAAAAGAACCTTCTGTCCTTGGAGAAGGGGAGAATCCACAAGAAACTTCCCTTCATCCTAAAGAAAATAATCCATAAGAACCTTTACCTTCAGATCAAATCCGACCTTTATACATTGATGACAAATTTTTGTTGTCAGATTGGTACCAAGTCATTGTAAATTTCTTGATCCATTTTGAATGTCCAGCATCATTCTCCAAAAGCCAGTGTAAAACTCTCAAACTGAAAGCAGTGAAGTACTGTACCATAAATTCAAATTTGTATTGGAAAGACCCACTAAATATTTTGTTATTATGTTTAACAGAATCAGAAACTGAAGGAATCATTGACCAGTTTCATATAGGATTTTGTGGAGGACATTATGCTTAGAGAGCAAAAACGTATAAGATATTAAGGGGAAGAGTTTATTGGCCAACATTGTTCTCACAAGTAGGAGCAAAGGTCAGAGGTTGTGTTCATTGTCAAATGTTTGTTGGTAAGAAAAAATTAGCAGCTCTTCCACTGGTTCCATCAATAGTCTCAGAACCTTTTTTCCAATGGGGATTAGATTTTGTTGGAGAGATTCATCCCGCTTCAAGTAATCAGCATAGATGGATCCTCACTGCAACAGACTACTTCACTAAATGGGTGGAAGAAATTCCAGTGAGAAATGCTACTAATTCAGTAGTAATCAAATTTTTTGAAGAGAACATCTTATCTAGATTTGGTTGCCCAACTCAAATTGTCACTGATAATGAAACAACTTTTTTTAGTGTTAGAATGATTGAGTTTTGCCAGATATATCAGATTATGTTACATCATTCAACTCCATATTACCCATAAGGTAATGGCCTTGCAGAATCCTCAAATAAAATTCTGGTAAAGGTAATAAAAAGGACTCTAGAAGATCATAAAAAGAGTTGGGACTCTCATTTAATTTATGCAGTATGGGCAAATAGAATTACTCCAAAGAAATCTACTGGAAAATCTCCTTCCTAGTTAGTTTATGGGAAAGATGCAATCTTCCATACCAATTTGGCCTTCCTTGTTTTAAAATTTCTACAGGATTCAATAGATGAACCTGATGATTTTTCAAGGAGAATAAATCAGATTATTGAACTAAATGAAAACATAGATGAAGTTCAATACAAATTGAAAAAGTATTAGAATAAGATGAAGAGCTTGTTTGACAGAAGAGCCAGGGAAAGGGACTTCAAGGAAGGTGATCTAATTCTAAGATGGGGTGCCAGGAGAGAAGAAAAGGGAAAACATGGCAAGTTTGACAATCTGTTGTTTGGACCTTTAGAAATTGCTGAAGTGAAGGGAAACAACACTTTTTTGCTTCAAAATCTTGAGGGGCTATATTCCACTTATCCTGTAAATGGAAGGTTTCTCAAACATTACATTTAGTATTGAGAAGTTGAAGTAGATTTCATTACTACCATTGTAAAAACTCCAGTTTCTTTTACTTTTCAAGTTGTCAGTGTGTTTTTTTATAGCAAAAGACTCCATAGCCCAAGGAGAAGGCACATGGATCTACAGGTTCTCTGCATTCTATAGGAGAAAGTAGTCCCCAGATGGAGCTGATGTTGTAGCATTTTTTGGTTTTGGTAAGTTAAAATAAATTAGTCCAAAAAATGAAAATATTTTTCAAAAAATAAAAATATTTTTCAAAAAATATTCAGCTAGGATCTGGACAAAAAGAATACTGAATAAAAATTTTAGGAAATATTTTGATAAATATGTCCATATCAAAGAAAATGCTAGAATAGATGCCCTAAAAAATGAAGGCAAAAATAAAATGTTAGGTTAGAGAGAAAAGCAAAAAACAATAAACTCTGAAAGTGTTGCAAATCTAAATGCCACTACTTTTACTCTAATTCACTTTTGAAAATAATAGTTGTGTGCAGTTTGTTTAGATGCCACACTAGTTTATTTAATCCAATTATACAGTTTAATCATAATTGGATTTGTTTTAAATTGATTGTCATAGGTAGAAAATAAAATTGGCTCAACAATTTAATTTGAGCCAATGGAGAGAATAAGGTATAGAGGTAGATTATTCATGAAAAGAAATATTGGGTTGCTAGCTTAAATGCACTCTGAAAAATAAGTAAAAAATGTTAGGATAAGTAAAGGGTAGGTAGAAGAAAGGTTGCAGAAATACAAGGTTGTTAAAGCATAAGCACATTTATCATGCTTGATCCAACGTTTCAGTGTGCAGGAGCAATTATGAAAGTGAAAAGATGTTGATTAACTGATTTGATTAACTTCCCCTCATTTCATTTCACCTCCCAGTACATACTTACTAATTTCCCATTATCCCATCATTTCTTATGAAAATATCCTTTTCCCTTCATTTTCACCCTTACCCTTTGTTTTCACACATTTTCCTAGCAAATTACCCTCCAAACGCATTCCCCTACCCAAAAACCCCTTTTCCCTAGTGTGAAACCCTTTCCCCTTGAAAAAATACCCTTTTCCCTCATTTTAACCTTTTTTTTCCTTAATTTTAACCCTTTTCCCTAGACATTTCCCTTTGAAAATCATCCCTCGCATTACTTAATTAACTCCGCCATATGCCTAAAAAAACCATAAGACCCCTATATTCTATGTTTTGTGTGCCCCCCGCATTACTTAACAAATCCCGCCACATTTAACCCTGGTCCCACTTCATAAACCCGTTCATTATATTTTTAACCCGCTTTATTCATTAATTAATTACAAATCTTTGTAATTATCCCTCGGGCCCCACTAATCTCCGCCCGATTTCCCTCCGTGTATTTTCATCGCGCGACAACCGTTAGATCTTGCACGCCTAGATCTGATGGCGCGCATCCATATCGCGTTGATTTCTTTTCCGAGCTTTACCTGCCCGAGAGCACGCGAGATTCGTTTTGCTCGGGCACCTTTTGGTTACATGGCAACTTTATGTGAACTCGCGTGCTCTCATGGAAAAACCGTCCGACTGTAAAAAGTGGTGCGATGAACCTTAATACCGCCTCCCTATGTGGGCCAAAACCATCCACTGTTCATTATGAAATTCCACGCCAATTCTAGTCGTTACCCGTTAAAACGCCGAAGACCCTCGTTTTCACTATTTTTGCTCGTTTTTTCCCTAAAAGCCGCCTAAACCTTCCTGCGCCACCCTGAGCATTTGCAACCCAATTTCATTGTTGTTTACCTCCCAAACGTGCTCCGAACTCTATCCACAGACTTTCCTGTTCCCTGAAACCATTATCACCTCCTTGCCAACCTGTGTTTTTATTAATAAATTGTTTTATTTTGCAGGTGATTAGAAGGCCAGAAGCTTGGATAAATAGTTTTGGTACTAGTTTCAAAACCTGTTTACTTCAAGATTCACAAGGAAATCTACTCAAAAGGCTTTATTTAGAAGGAAAAGGCAATTATACACAGAGCAGAAGAAATCATTTACACAGAGGTAGTAACTGTTAAAATAGAGATAAATCAGCAACAACATATCACATTTTCACATGAAGTCAAACAGGTCTTGAGTGAAATTCACTTTTACTAAAGATATAGATGCAGGATAAGAGTAAAAGATACTAGATGATGTGATTTACTATGACTGGTAAAAGTAAAAGCAGGTGACAGAGCATTCATGGTAAAAGACTAAATAGAGGAGACAGATAAAGAAATACAAGTCAAAGTGTATCAGATGAAAGGTCATCAGTAAATATGACATCCAGCGTGAAAATAGAACAACATTAAACTTTTGGAGGAACAGTCAGCCATCTTCAACAATTTTCAGTTTTTCCAATGATAGTCACCAACATCACATCATCAAAATAGTTCCAGATCAACTAGCAGTATTTATCTTGATTTTATAATAATCTATTTTTGTAAAAATGGTTTAGGATATTTTCTTAGTTCTACTGTTGTATAAATAGCTCTCTTCATGAGTAACTGAGGGTTGCACCCTTGAAGAATCATTTCTAAACATTTGATGTACTTGACTTTTCTGGATCATTAATACAAAGCAAAGGATTCTGAATTCTGTTTTACACAGTTTGTGTTTCCTGTAAGTTTTTCCAATATTACTCATTATGTTTTTCTTCATATTCTTATGTCTTACATAGATAACTAGGTAGGAATAATTGGGTTTCAATCTATTCCTATAAGCTTCTGAAGTGATAATCTATAAAGAGAATGAATTAATGGATTGTTTGTTTAATTAATTCCCTCTGAATCAATAAATCATCAACGTCTTTTGTAAGTTTAAGCATATTCTATTAAACCTTCTGAACATAGTTAAAAGGTTTTCATACTTATGATTATTTAATTTTCAATTTGAAAACTATGATAATCATATTATTTATTTGTTTCTGCTTGCCACCATACAAGCTATATCACTGTGTGAAATTTTATAGCAGCCCTCTGCTTTGATATTAATATTATTCACAAGGTTAGGCATTACAGTGTTACATTTGTTTCATACATTGGTCCTCCAAATTAAAACAAAACCCCCAAAATAATTATCTTAGATGCTTTGGCATGATAGTTGACCATTATCATCTCAGAGATACAACAAGTAAATCAACATCAAGATCGGTAAGTCAAGCTAAACTTGGAAATTTTTTTGATGACTTTAAAATAGAAATTCTGAGCAATATAACCAAACAAGTAGAATTGTTAAGAATACAAAATGAGCAAAAAAAATATTTTGGTGTTGTCCATGCAGAATCACATGATGTTAAATGTTGCACCCCATTACCAGGTTGAAGGAAGTTCACCAAGAAGACAATGGAGCAAGTCAATTGCCAATGCAACGATGCTATGTAGCTCCAAGAGGACCATGGCAGCCTATTCAACTTAACATGATGCAAGAGCCTAATTCACAATTTCAAGCTTATGCACATCCACCTCAAAGTAATTGGAACACACTCTTTCCTTGGCAACATTGGCCATCTCAACCCCAAAACCAATCTTGGAAACAAGGCTGGCAAGGAACTTATGAGAGCCATCCACAATATCCTCGGTATTTTCCTCAATATCCTCCATACCAAACTCCATGTTATCCTTACCATTCACCTCCACCACAACCATAACCTCATCCACATCCATCTCAAATATACACTCCCACTCAACTACCTGTACCACAATTTCCAAACCCACACATTGAAGTAGCTCAGCCCACTTACAATGCTGAGGTACAACACTTCCAAACATCTCCTCTTGAGATCAATGGTATTCACCATAGCTCAGGAAGAGTATTGAAAAAAATAGATTCTCTTGATATCATTGAAGGACTACATCCAGAAGAAGAAGATTCAAAAGAGAATATCAAAGAATCATAGGTTGCACTTGATGAAGAGCAAACATCAAAATCAAAGATCGAGAGAGCCCCCTCATGCTTACCATCAAATCCTCCATGTATTTAAGAAAACAATCAGAAAAAAGAGGAAGATTTGAAGGTCATGGTAGAAGAAGACATGAAGAATGATCTAGATAAGCAATCAAACTAAGGGAATGAGAGTTATATTGAGGTTTGGTTCCAGACAATCACTAAGTTGCAACATCACTTTCTTCTTCAATTATGCTTGATCCTTTCAAAGTCAAAGCATTTGATCACTCAAATCTAGGTACATGTCAAAGCATACATTTCAAGCCTCCACATCATTTTGTTTATCATTTTGATATGCACATGGCTCCATTGGAAGTATTCTTATACTTGAAAGTGATTTTTTTTTCAAGTAGGGTAGGGTGGAAAAAGAAAAAAGAAAAAAGAAAAAAGAAAAAAATCAGGTGAAAACCTCATTGGAGGTGCCTCAGATTGGCCCATTGATTGAAAACCTCCATGAGGAGGTCAATGGGTTGAAAAAAAAGAAAAGAAAAGAAAAAGATCTTAGGTGAAAACCTCCTTTGAGGCGCTTAGGAAAACCTATTAGTTGAAAACCTCATTGAGTTGTCTAGTAGGCCTAAAAGCAAAAAAAGAGAAAAAATAAAAGAACCCTTTCTCCATGCATGCATGTACTCTCCAACATCTGCAAGCAACAAGAACAAGTTGGTACCAAAATGAAAATTGGTTAAGCCTAGTAAAAAGAAGTAAAATTTTGACTTTCTACTACTTTGCTCAAATGCTCCAACAAGGCCAAGGCCATGCCAATCCATCACCCTCATCTATTTCCAATATCCACCCATCATTCTCAAGCTTCTACCATTCAATTTTCTTGTTGTCCTAAAAAACTACAAGATGTTCTGTTTTACTACAGGATACAAAAATACATAGAGAAGAAATTTGTTTCTTCCATAAATTGAAAACCATGCATCCATTTGCTAAGTTGTTTCAAGGGGAGATGCATATGGATGATGGTAACATGTTCAAGCAATTTCAGCAAATTCTAGTGCACAGTTTCCAATAAATTATCCTCCATCACCTTCAGCCATTGTTGCATTTTCTGAATATCCGTGCATCCATTTAAAAAGCTGTTTCATGGGGAGATGCATATGGATGTTGGTAACATGCCCAAGCAATTTAAACAAATTCTAGTGCACGATTTCCAAGAAATTGGCCTCCATCACCTTCATCCATTTTTAGTTCATCTCGAGATCTGTGCATCCATTAACCAAATTCTTTATATGGGGAGGTGCATAATGATGATGGCAACATGCTCAAAAAGTTTCAGCTCAATCCAGTCTACCGTTTGTGAGATATGGACAAAACAAGTCACTGTCATGTAAACCTACAACATACAGAACAACACCTACATAATTGGCAATGAGCAGTTTTAAAGGAGATCTAGAGGTCAAAGAAGCTCCTCCAGAGCTTAGCAACAACATCAAGATCATCAACATCACCATCCAATGCCTCCACATCAACATCCACTTAGCAGCAGCGTGCATGTCTCTCCAACAACCATCAGGTAAGTACAGGTATGAAATATTCTTGACCTATTCTCTTAAGCATATTATAGTTAGAAATTTGTTGTCAATGCATGAGAGATGAGGTTTTATAAGCTAAGGATGGGTCAGCAGTCTCAGCCGCCTTCAACTAGTTGATTGCATCTCACTCCTTCACTCATGCAATGTTGAAAAGTCAAATTATGAAGGGTGATGATTTCAAGGAATGAGAACAACAGTTAAAAGAATAAATTTTTGCAAAGGCCAAGGCCACCACAACACTCCAAGCCCTCCATACACTTCATATTAACTATCTATTCATCATTCATCCATCCCATTTCATTCTTGAAAAAAGAAAAAAAATAAAGAGAACATCCTCTCCATTTTTATGAAATTTCTATTTGCAGGTTAGCAAGAAGGACAGTCAAAGAGAAAAGAAGGATCACAAAGAGACCCCTATCACTGACATTTTTATTTTATCACTCGTTACCATTCATTCCTCCACCATTTCTGTCATTTTTTCCACTTCTTTACTTCAATTTACAAAGGGACTATTTTTTTTATAGGATGATCTTGTAGGAATTACAGTGACCCAGAAATCCTACAGGAGGAAGTCCTAAGGAAAATAAATGATGGAACAAGATAGCAGATGGTTGATAAGGGTGTGGAATACCTTGCCAAACTAAAAAAATATATTTAAGAACTCATCTTGAATAAGGGAAAGAAATCAAGCTCATAGTCTCAAGAAACAATGATTTTTCTTTGAACAAATATGTTTTTTGGCTTGTCCTTGTAGAACTTACAACTGAGATTCTTAATGCACAAGAGAGAGGCCACCAAGGCCATGGATGAGGCACAATGAGGTCACTAAGTTGTTCAGAGGATGAACAACACTTTCACCAAGGGGGTATGATGGGCCTCTAAATTAGACATAAATTAAGGCCCGCGCCTCTAATTTAAAACATAAATTAAGGACTATGGCCATCCTTCCACACATTAAACCTCTCTTTTTGCATTAGATAATTTATTTTTAACTTTAATATATTATTCATTAGGAAGGTTTATGAATAATTGAATATTTGTGCCTAATATTATTTATTTTTGTGGAATATTATGAGAATATTGGGCAGATTATGAAGAGTTGGAGGAGGAGGTAATTTAGGGACTTGTTCCTTACTACTGGGGGATCAATAATAAATAATAATTCAACAAGATATTATGGAATTATGGCACAAATTGTGGAACTCCAGTGATTGAGAAAATCTAGGAATGTGTTCCACTAATCAAGGGAGCAAATCCATCATTCAAGGGAGCAGATCCACTAATCAATGGATTTCAGTGGGGAAATATTCATCCATCCATGGGGAATGATTCTTATTTATTTTGTATAAGTACCAAGTCGAATTTTCCTCTAGGGAATGATTGAGAAAATCTAGGAATGTGTTCCCTGCCATTTGATGCAAATTCCTAGTATTGGGGACTAGATCCACTAATCAAGGGATTTTGCTGGGGAAAGCTTCTTCCATTCATGGGGAATGATTCCTAATCATTTACTATAAGTACCAAGTCAAATTTTCCTTTAGGGGGAGATTTTTCATTAGTGTTATTGTGGAGAGAGCTTGTATTTTTGCAGCTCCATTGTATTTCTTACTGGGATGTAATTCTATTGATGAAAATAATAAAGATTGGTATCATGTTCAGCTTCTAAATATTTTTCTCCTCCATAGGTCTCTGAGTTTCCTTGGGTTTGGCCATCTTAGGAGCCTTAGAGCCCTTTTGTATCATCTTCTTTCCTTCTTTTCATTGCTTATTCACATGCATCTCTTATTTTTATTTCTTTCTATTTATGCATTTAGAATTAATGATTTCTTATTTGAGGATTGAGTTAAATGGTTGATGCAAGTTCTTTTGTAGGATAAAAAGCATTATTTCATCCTTAGAAAAGCTTTGGATGTTCATTGAGCTGCTTGGATTAGTCTTATTATTCCCAAATCTAGATTGTTGGACCTCCTTTTTAGCAAAGAACAACAAATTTCTGCTATTTTTCAGAGCATCTTAATGAGCTTCAATCGAATTGATTCCACTTGCATTAGATCACAAAAACATTCTAGTTCATAAAAAAAATTACCCCATTGCATTTGCACTTGGTTTGGTTAGGCATTTCTTAGATTTACTAGCTCACTAGTTCTCAAATTTCTAGATTTTCGACTAGTAATATTTTTTATTTATTTTTGCATGGGTTAACATAGGTCTTTTTGAGTGATTCCACTTGGAATAAGGGCCTAAGCCATCCTATTTAATAATAAAATTTGTCCCATCCAATTTGGATTTGATTTACTTGGTCATTAAACCCTCATCAATTTCATCATTTCACAAGGAAACTTATCCAAGCTTTTTGAGTGAATCCATCCATCTCCTGACTTTGGTTTTGAGTTTTGAGTGATCCTAGGAATTTCCCACTCCATTCCACCCATCACACACCTTTCCTAGGCCTCCCATTACCTCCAACACCTCACATTTTTCTCTCGGCTATATCCTTTAGGTTTCCTGTAATTCCTATGGGATCATCCTATAGGTTTCTAGTACATCCTATAGGTTTTCCTGAAATGACCTGTTTTGAGGCCGAATTGATGGAAAACCTCTAGGAAGTCACCAAAAGCCTCCCAAGGGTCTCCCACACCATCCGAAAATGATCCAAGTGGATATTGGTGGCCACCCACGAAGTCCACTTGGACCGCCACCATTGTTTCTTTCAGCTTTTCAATTTCCTTAATTGTAACACAATTTACTATTTTTAGCAATTTTTCGGGTCTTGAACTTTTGGAGTCGTTTTGAGGCCCTAAACAGAATTTTTGGGAAAACTGGGAGCAACATGGATTTGTAAATTAATGTTTCTCTTCCCAAATTTTTAGTTCTCGGATAGATCTTTCTAACAAGATATTGTGCACGTCAAATAGAGATCGTATGCCAAAGTTACAACCCCGGGAAGTTGATGTACCAATTTACCCAAACGGGGCCCACAATTTGGCGTTTCATCTTATAGGGTTAGGGTTTTGGATGTTTATGGTTTTCCATTGTTTCTCAACAATAAATAGGCCTTCGAGCCTCATTGTAACATAGTTCAGAGGCACGTAGCTACCACATCTCTTCTCAGAGATAAACTTCCATCGCCCTAGCTGGTTTATTTCCATTTCTATTTGTAAGCATATTTCAATATTTTACATTAATGAAATGAGGTATTATTTCTGCTGCATCTCTGTGCTTATGGTTATCTATATAATTTGTTGCATTCCTGTTTAAATCTAGATCAATGGTATCAGAGCGGGTATGCTTTTTCTCTATTTTTCTTTACATGTCCCCAACGAGGTTGGGATATAAGGAGTTAGGGCTTGAACTGGTCGAGCCTTTGCAAGACCTGCCTTGCAAATCCCGACAGCCTCCCATGGTGGATGAAAAGAAAGACGAGGGGGCAAGAGATCCTATTAAAATCTTGCTTAAAGAAGCCCTTGAGCGACAAAGGAACGCGATGATGGACAACTTTGCCCAAATCCTTCAATGGCTACCCAAGGGTGATGCATCGGCTTCAAACAGCTACTCTAGAAATGCCACACTATTTAAGGTACAAGTTAATTTTGAAATCCCCATATTCGAGGGTTAGATAGACGCAGATGCCATTGATAAATGGTTAAATATGTTATAGGGTTATTTTTCTGTTCATGATTTTTCCTGTCGGGAAAATATTATTTTTGCTCTTCTCAAAGCAGCCCCCCACGTCAAGGACTAGTGGGAAACCTACTGTGAGCAGAAAGATGAAAGTATAGGCTCACTATTTTCAGACACACCCACTTGGAATTCATTTCGGGATGCCATCAAGGAGCAATACTACCCTGTTGGAAGCTATGAGGATCAATACTTAAAGTGGACCACGTTGCGGCAGGGAAGGGACCAAGACATGCTAGAGTTTACCTATATTTTCCATACCCTTCACACAAAGTTGGGTATCAAGGATTCAAAGCAGCATTTGGTGCTCAAATACCGTGGTTGCCTACACAAGTACATCCAGGAAGAAATAGAATTCCTTAACATCTCCTCGCTCGGCACGACATACTGATATGTCGTCAAGGTTGAGCAAAAGTTTAAATAGAAGAAGCGAGACTTTGGATCTGCAAATCTGAAGCAAGGGAAAGGTGCCCCCAAACCGCAGAACAAAGGAAAAAGCCAAGGCGGGGCAGCCCAAGACAACCAGCCAAAGCTGCCATCAAAAAATAACATTGCGAAGTTGAAAAAAGACACAGGAAAGTGGTGTGAGTTCCCTAAGAGCTCCACTTACAACACAAGTGAGTGTCAGGCCAAGAAGTCACTGGTGGCTAAGCTAAAGGTTTCAGAATCAGATGCATTTTCGGACTCTAAGTCAGAACCCGACAAGGGGAATGACAATGGGAAGCAGATTATCGATGCAGAGCCCAATGCCACCGTTGCCACCACGAAGATCCAGAAGGAGGAACCCGAAGATCCAGAGGAGGAGGAGCGTCTCTTCCATTCCCAGATGTGGGTAAAGGGCTCCCTGCAACAGTTCATTGTCGACAACGGGAGCCAAAAGAACCTCATTTCGGCAGAGGTTGTGAAGCAGTTGGGCTTATCGACCACATCACATTCACAACCATACACCATCAGGTGGCTTCACCAAGGACGAGATCTTCGTGTGAGCTAGCAGTGTCGCCTTCCATACAACTTCAAGCCCTTCACAGATGAGGTATTGTGTGACATTGCTCCCCTTGAATTTTGTGATGTATTATTAGGACAACCATACTTGTGGAAGCGACATGATATGTATGAATCAAGGCCCCGTGCTATTATTATTACTTTGGGAAATAAGTTGTACAAGATACTGAAGGTAGCACGACCTACTGCCATCTCTTTGGTTACTGCAAAACAATGCAGTAAGCTCATTTCCAAAACTGGGAAATTTGTTTTCTTGATGATATGCCCTCAAGGAAAGAAGAAGACAATGGCCACGACCTCCAGATAGGGCCCCTCCGCATGACAACTACTGATGGACAAGGTGGTGGAGGAGTATGAGGACATCTTCACCTCCCCCGCAGGGGTTCCTCTACACTTCAGGTCAAGCACTCCATCGATCTAACCCCAGGTGCGCCGCTGCCCAATGGACCAATCTATCGACACTCTGTTATGGAGAATGATGAAATCAAGAGACAAATTCAGGAGCTACTACAGAAACATCACATCCGTTCGAGTTCATCGCCCTGTGGGAGCCCAATCGTGTTGGTACAGAAGAAAGATGGGACTTGGAGACTTTGTATTGACTATCGGGCGCTGAACAAGATCACTGTCCATAATAGGTACCCGATCCCATGGATGGATGACCTCCTGGACCAACTGAAGGGGGAAAAATATTTCAGCAAGATCAATTTGAAGTCAGGATATCACCAGGTACCAATTGAACCCTCCGATGTGTGGAAGACTGCCTTCAAAGCCAAGGAGGGCCTTTTCGAATGGTTGGTTATGCCTTTCGGATTGACGTATGCTCCTGAAACCTTCATGAGGCTAATGGATGACATCTTGTGGCCATTCACCAACTCATTTGTAGTGGTATATTTGGATGACATCCTGATCTTCAGCCAGAGTTGGGAAGAGAACCTCTACCACATCCGACAGGTTATCCAAACATTGCGACAACACAAATTATGTGCCAACTTGGAGAAATGCACTTTTTGCATGACCCAGGTTCAGTATCTGGGATACATTATTGATGAATAGGGGGTGCATGTGGATCCAGCCAAGATCCAAGTCATTCGGGATTGGCCATCTCCAACCACTTTGACAGAGCTCCACAACGTTCTAGGTCTTGCCAACTTCTACTGCAGGTTCGTGTTGGGATTTTATCATATCACTTGGCCCTTGAATCAAGTGACCAAGGGAGGAGCGAAAGAAAAATTATTTTGGTCTGAATCTCAACATAAGGCATTCACAGAGTTGAAAGATCACCTCTTCTCAGCACCAATGCTCGCATTACCAGAGTTGCAGCAACCCTTCGAGGTCGAGACAGATGCCTTTGACTATTCTATTGGGGCAGTCCTTACTCAACACAGGCATCTAGTGGCATATCACAGTGAGACACTTTCAGACACAATCTAGAAGTATCCCACTTATGAGAAAGAGATGTATTCCATTGTGCAGGTCTATCGACAATGGAAGCATTACATTTTGGGGAAGGAAACGGTCATCCACACAAACCACCGACCCCTGTAGTTCATACAGACCCAAGGGAAATTAAATAATGATTGCCACCAGAAGTGGTCCACATACCTACAACAGTTCCATTTGAATATCAAATATAAGAAGGATAGCACCAATAATGTTTCAGATTGCCTCAGTTGACCACCGATCATGGCATTAACCACCGTGCTCAACTCTTGTGGGCATGAGACTTCTGATTGGCCACTTCTCTACAAGAGCGACCTAGAATTTGGCCACACATACCAAACACTCTTGGAGGGTCAGCATGTTGCAGATTTTAACCTCTAGGATGCCCTGCTATGCCACTTGGGTCACCTTTGTGTTCCTTCAAGCGAGCGTGCCAAGATGATTTTGGAAGCACACTACAGTCGGGCTGCTGGGCATTTCGAGGTTTAGAAAACGGTGGTAGTACTGTAGAAGTACCTCTATTGGCCGAATCTTCAACAAGATGTCGGGAAGTACATCAGATCATGCACTTCCTGCACCATTACCAAACCGACCATCAAGAAGCAAGGCCTCTATACCTTGTTGCCTACCCCTAGTCGACCTTGGGAATCCATCTCCATGGATTACATGTCAAGCCTTCCTTCCACTAAGCATGGAAATGATTGTGTTTTATGATTGTTGATAGGTTCTCGAAGATGGCCATTATGGCGGCCTGCAAGAAGAATATCACAACATAAGCCATTGCTAAACTCTTCTTTGAACGAGTGTGGGTACACTTTGGGATCCCACAGTCTATCATCTCAGATCAGGACAGTAGATTCCTCAGTACATTTTGGTCCAGTGTCTAGTCAATGTTGGACACCAAACTCACTAAGTCCACAACCTTCCATCCTCAAACTGATGGCAAGACAAAGGTCATCAACAGGATGATCGTACACATTTTGTGCATGTACAAATCAAATCATACACACACATGGGACGAGAGCCTCCCCTATGTTCAACACAGCTACAATCGGGCTCTCCATAGCTCGACTGGCCACATCCCTTTTCAGGTGGGCTTGGGATTCCAGCCACTATGTCCCATTGATGTGGCCATGCCAATTGCAGATACTCACATAGATTCGACTCATGCCCAATCCGAAACAAATAAGGCAAACAACTTCATTGAGCACATCCAACATATTCGCCAGCAGGTCCATGACATTTTGGGGAAATCAAATTCCAAATACAAGCAACAACATGATCAACATTGGGTGCCACACAAGTTTCAAGTGGGCAACAAAGTCTAGTTGCATTTGCAAAAGGAACGCCTTACCAGAGCCTATTGGAAACTCAGACCACTCTGATATGGTCCTTACACCATTACCAAGGCTGTGGGAGACAATGCATTTGAGCTCAGCATTCCCCCATTCCTTGGCCTGCACCCATTATTCAATGTGGACCACCTTTGACCATACTTTCCACCATTACTAGACACATCTGACACTGCAGAATAGCTCACACCCACAGAGTTAAATCCAGATTGCATGGAACAAGCTGCAGCTGATCGGATTATGGACACATAGATCAAACACACTCGTCAATAGAATATCCAATTGTATCGAGTTTTCAAAGCATGCGAACTCCTTCACTAGGGCAAGTGGCTCACGAGGGACCAAGTTTAGTAGAAGTTTCCTCATCTCATGGAGGAACTCAACGCAATGGGGACCACTGCTTCCTAAGGGGGGAGGAATGATCTAGGTGGATATTGGTGGCCACCCGCCAAGTCCACTTGGACCCCCACCATTATTTCTTTTAGCTTTTCAGTTCCCTTAATTGTAGCACAATTTACTATTTTTAGCAGTTTTTCGGGTCCTGAACTTCTGGAGCCATTTTGAGGCCCTAAACGACGTTTTTTGGGAAAACTGTAGTTCTCAGGTAGATCTTTCTAACAAGATATTGTGCACGTCAAACGAAGATCGTAAGTCAAAGTTACGACCCTGGGAAGTTGATGTACCAATTTATCCAAATGGGGCCCACAATTTGTCATTTCATCTTCTAGGGTTAGGGTTTTGGATGTTTAGGGTTTTCCATTGTTTCTCAACAATAAATATGCCTTTGAGCCTCATTGTAACACAGTTTAGAGGCATGTAGCTGCCACATATCTTCTCAGAGATAAGCTACCATCGCCCTAGCTAGTTTATTTCCATTTCTGTTTGTAAGCATATTTCAGTATTTTACATTAATGAAATGAAGTGTTATTTCCACTGCATCTCTGTGTTTATGATTATCTCTGTAATTTGTTGTGTTCTTGTTTAAATCTGATCAAACAATCTCCTAACCCTCCCATCCAACCTCCAACATCCTTAATTCACCTGCCACATCACCAAAGGAAATTAGTTTGCATACTTGATTTTGCATGAAAAAACAAAAGGGCAAACAAATTTATTTTAGTCCCTTTACTTGCACATTAGTGATGTTTGATGCTTCTTACTTCCATGCTTAGATAGTAGCATTTTGTTCATGATAATTCAGCATTATTGCAACGCATAGTTTCTTGGAAGTTAATTAGGAAATCGTGTGATTTAGCATTGAATTTTCATCTCTTTCCTTGTACTTTCTTTCTTGCAATAGGTTAAGGTTCCATTTCGAACATTTCATTTTTTGCAATTAGTTTAGGATTTGACTTCAGTACATGCACTCCATTACATCATGACAACAAAGGAATGACACATTATATGCCACACATATAGTGCCAACACCTCTTAAGTTTGTATGAACCCTGGGTTGATAATTAAAGTCGGTAGCCTTGGGAGTTGCAGCATTCTTGTTGCAATATTGAGGCTCATCATTAGTTTTATTATTTGTTTAATTTTAATACCTTGAGTTGTCTTATGAAATAAGTGCTTTGGCGTTTATTGTATATTAATACATATCTATATTTACCAACCATTTAATTTATATGTATATAGTAATTACGTTGTAAGGCGTTTCCCTCTGAAATGAACTCCCCTAAATACCTTTCTGTCTTAACCTTAACCGTTAGATCCATTGTTATACAATTCAATAATGATATGCCACCCAATTTAATTAGAAAATATTAAAAAAACATTAAAAAACTCTTAAGGTAATTACTTAATTAAAAAATTAATTAATTGTCGTTCTGGTTATCCTACCCAACCCGTCCGTCTACCCAGTCGGTCTGTCGTGCACGCGCATATAGCCACGTTTGCTGCAAAGGACGATGGGGGGCATGCAGAGGAGGGTAGGGGGCAAATACCTTTGTTGTAGGAGGATAAGGAGGACGCAAAGGGTGGGGGAAATTCCTTCTTCTTTGTTGCACGAGGATGAGGAGGGCCATGTAGGGCATCTTTTTCTACAGGAGGAGGAGGGCCAGAAGGAGGATTAATCAGTTGGAAGTTTTGCCCTACATCCGAATCTAGTGGCCTTTGCATCAGAACCTGTTATGGTGGTAGTTATTAGGTTATGGCATACATTATGGGGTTATTGTTCTCATTTCTCATCTCATATTAGTGTTTGCAGTATTTGTAGCCTTCACATAGTAGCCTTCGGCAAATTTGCAGTGTTCCTCCTGTCAGGTTAGTTAATTTACCTCCATATTTCCCTTTTCAAGTTGCTAAGCTTTCTGTCGGCACTCATCAACACCTTAATATTACATATCTTGATGATCTAGGTATGTATATGTCTCAAGCAAACAATTTATGGAACTGGAACTTTCAGCTAACTTTGGTTTCTAGACGACTAAATATTTAGTTGTATTTGATAGGAATTTGTTCTACTATGTCACTTCTCTTCATTCTACCATCCTTATTTTCTTCCTGTTGCCTTCCTTTACTATTTTCAACCACTGTTCCATTTTGATTATATGCATTGTTGTTCCTAAGAACCTGCAACTCATCTATATGGAGTGTTTTCTTATCCGACTTATTTTTGGGTCCAGTATGTCTTCATTCTACGATCCTTCTTTTCTTCCTGTTGTTTGCCTTTACTATTTTCAACCACTATTCCATTTTGATTATATACATTTTTGTTACTGAGAACCTGCAACTCAGTTGTATGGAGTGTTTTCTTATGTGGCTTATTTTTGGGTCCAGTATGTGCGTTCACTGTGACTGTAGATGGAAAATAGTGTTACTGCTGCCTTTGGAACTCTTCATTCCCAAAAGTCAATTTGAGGGAATGGAGATTTTGGGACAACCTCTGAAGAACATCAGGCTTGTCTTTCCAAGTCCTGGCAATGCTTGCTTTCGAGCTCTGCTCCACTCCTACCATGGTTCTTTTTCTTGTACCAGGAATGACAACACTTGAGTCCCTTGCATTTTTCTGAACCTCGGCCTGACTGTGATGACATTGAGACTTACCTCAAGATTTCCCTCTTCATGTTTCTGAGCTTTCTATTAGCACTCATCAACACCTTAATATTATTTCATGGTCTTGTTTATTTAAAATTTCGTTATATTGTTGTTTGAAACCATTGAAATTCATTATTAAACACGAGGTTGCCATTCGATCTGTTTCCTAGTTGTGGGTTTTTTTATGCGGCTTATTTTGGGGTCTAGTATGTGCATTCATTATGACTGTAGATGGAAAATAGTGTTACTCACTACAAGAAAAAAGGTCATTGGTGAGGGTCATGCCTGTGACGGACCTTTAAGGTTGGTCACCAATGTCGCATATGGTGACGGTCCTTAAAAAAGCATTTTTGTAAGTGTATATAGTGATGGTCCTTTAAGATTTGTCACCAAAGCCATTTTCAATGGCACTTTTGGTGAGGGTCATTAAAGGCCCGTTACTAATTCTCTCTCTGGTGACACTTTTGGTGAGGGTTGTGAAAGACCCATCACTAATTCTCTCTTTGGTGACACTTCTAGTGACGATATTTTATTGACCCTCACCAATGCTCTTTTTGGTTACTTTTGGTGACGGTAAAAAAAATGTTCGTCATCATTGATCATTCCAATGAGTTTTTGATGACACTATGTACCTGTTAATATATTTTTTGTCAAAAGATAACAATTTAAGGCTATTGTTGTCCAAGATCATAGTGGTTATAGTTAGTCAATTTTTTAAGAAGTAATTAGTGTGTATCATTTCCCTCAAGTCATAAGAATATAGTTTTCCTATGAGTCAACACAGGATTCATCTCTATTAGGTTTATTATCTAGCAACTTTCCTTTAGATAAAGTTACACTAGTGTGTGTAGGAACTATATTATTTAATACATAATAAAGCTCTGTCAATTCTATTAATGAGAGAGATGTAAGGACTCTGGACACCACATATCTCCACAATGGTATGATATTGTCCACTTTGGGCCTAAGCCCTCATGGATTTGCTTTTGGACTTACCCCAAAAGGCCTCATGCCAATGGAGATATTTGTCCATTCTTATATACCCATGATCCTCCCCACCTCTAGTCAATGTGGGACTTTGGTTGTATACCCAACAATCCTCCCCTCGAACAAAGGACCATCGAGCCTCCCCTCAAACGATTATCCATCCGTCCACTCTCTACCAACCAGGATTCTCCGCTCCAATGTGTTGGAAGCACACGCCTTACATGGAGCACCACCTGCCTCAAGAGCTTGCTCTATCCCACGTCAACTCCTCTTCACCGTGTTGGAACCAGGACACGCCCATGAAGAATTCGGAGCACATTGCCTGTCTAACCGAGCTCAGCCACGGATCCTATCTTGATATTACCGGGGCCCACCACCTTCGTTCGGTATTCCGAGGATTCATCCACTTGGCTAACTTCGGGGCATGGCTTTGATACCACTTGTAAGGACTTCGGACACCACATATCTCCACAATGGTATGATATTGTCCACTTTGGGCCTAAGCCCTCATGGATTTGCTTTTGGACTTACCCCAAAAGGCCTCATGCCAATGGAGATATTTGTCCATTCTTATATACCAATGATCCTCCCCACCTCTAGTCAATGTGGGACTTTGGTTGTATACCCAACAAGAGACCTAGCACTTCTCAACACTCATGGAACACCTTAACATGCTTTGGAATAGTACACTAACATTCCTTGCACCTCGCATGTCTTGGAACATATTTGTACCTAGAACATCTTGTAATGAGTAGGAAGCTCAAGCACATGTTGGCATGCCCTAGCATAACATAACACTCCCCTAGCATGTATTGGCATGCCTTGTAGTCCCTAGCATGCCCTGGAACACCTTGGCATAATAGTGCATTGACAAGCATGCCCCTTTTGTAAAAGATAAAGTCTTGACTTATTAACCCTCTTATGTTTTCATTTCCTTACATTTTAGCTTGGTTATTCCTTTTGTTACCTTGAAACTCCTTGATGCATATTGGCATAGTCTGGCACCCTACACATCCTAGCATGTCTTAGCACCTGTTATTCCTTGGCACTATTTGGCACATGTTAGCACACCCCGGAACTACCTAGAACAATATAGCACTTCTTGACATGCCCTTATATTCCCTGGAATGCCTTGCCCGTGCTTAGCATACCTTGTCACTCCCTCCATGGCATGACAACTAGCACTCATTGACACTCCCAGACACACCCTCATATGCATTCACTTCCATGAATTTTTACCTAGTGCTCCCATGTGTTGTCCTAGTAATACTTAACACTCCTCAGCATGCATTGGCACTCTCTAGCACAACTTATCAATCTTCGACATGCTCTTCCACTTCATAGCATGCATCACACTCCCTGACACACATTGGCACTTGGCACGTGTTGGCACTTGGAAAGTCTTAGCATGTTTGGCATGCGTCGAGATGACTTGGTATGCTTTGGCATGGTTTAATATTAAAGTTATTTGAGATCAATTATTGGAAAGTAGATGAGAAGCAACAGAGTAAGATTTGGCACTTAGAATGCATTCACACTTGGCACTTGGCACCTATTGGCACCTAGTGTTGGTGTGCCTAGCATGCCCCTCATGGAAAAGGTAAATTGATAACTTATTAACCCTATTATGTGTTCATTTCCTTGTAGTTTAACTTGTTCCTCCCTTTTGTTGCCTTGACAGTCCCTGGCATGCATAATTGTCACACCCTTGCACATCCTGGCATGCCTTAGCACTTGGCACATCTTAGCTTGTTTGACATGCCTTCGACTATCTGGCACATGTTAGCATGCCATAACATCCCCTAACACACCTTGGAAATCATGCCCTCACAGCTAGCATTACATTTTTCCACGACTTTGGAACCTTACATTCACTAGAACACCTTGACACTCCCTAGTTGTCATGCCCTCATAGATAACCTTACTTTTTTGTGACTTGGGAACCCAACCAATTCATTAGCAAAACAATATTGTGCCCAACCCAAAGTCTCCCTTTCTATGAAATTTCTTTGTCCACGCCTTATCACAACCATAGGCTTGCCTCTTGCAAGTCCTATTCTGAAATTCTCCTAAAACACTTCATCCTTGGGACACCTGGAATTCACTGACACTCCTTGGCACACACTCTTATTTGTTCATTTCCAAGAATTTTGACCTAGTTCTCCCTTGTGTTCCCCTGACACTCCCTAATACTCCTAAACATCCATTGACATTATATTCCATGTGCTATCATGCCTTTTCATTCCTTGGCATGCCTTGTCACTCTCTCCTAGCATGACTTAGCAGAACCTAGCATACCATGTCATGCTCTCCTTAGCACACTTGGAACTCGCTAACACTCCCTATCACACACTCTTATTCATTCATTTCCATTCATTTTTATCTAGTTCTGCCTTATGTTTCCTTGGAACTCCCTATTACTCCTTAGCACGTGTTGACACATCTTGGCGCTTGGCACATCTTGGTATGCTTCCCTATCACTCTAGCATGCCTTGGCACTGCATAGCATACATTGTCACTCCCTCCTTAGCACACCTGGAACTTGCTGACACTTCATTTCCATGCATTTGAAACTAGTGTTGCCTTGTGTTTCCTTAGCACTTGGCCCTAACACTCCCTAGCATGCATTTGCGCCACACCTTGGCACCTGGCACATCTTGGAATGCCTTAGCAGTTGGCTTGTCTTAGCATGCCTAACATGCCTTGGAATTATCTAGCATGTGTTAGTACTTCCTGGCATTCCCTGACACACCTTGGCACTACCTAATTGTAATGCCCTCATAGATAGCTTTACTATTTTTGCGACTTGGGAACCCAACCAAGTCATTAACAAAACAATGTTGTGCCCAACCCAAAGTCTCCCTTTGTCTTAAATGGCTTTGACCAACCCCTTATAATTGTAACCATAGGATTGCCTCCTACAATTCCTATTATGACCTTCTCCTAACACACTTTGTCCTTGAGACACTTGGAATTCATTGACACTCCTTGGCACACACTTATTTGTTCATTTCCATGTATTTTGACCTAGTTCTCCCTTGTGATGCCCTAACACTCCCTAACATTCCTCAACATGCATTAGCAATGTTCGACATGTGTTAGCATGCCTTTTCATTCCTTAGCACGCTATGAAACTCCTTAGCTATAATGCCCTCACAACTACCCTTACTTTTTTTGGGACTTGGGAACCCAACCAAGTCTTGCCTCAACTACAACAACTTGACCAAGTTACAATTACTACAACTAGACTATGCCTTGTTGACCTATTAATTGACTATAACTCATACTAGGCTACTCATGTATAATTTCAACTTATCCAACTTAAAAAGTTACAAGTTACCATGTCAAGGCTCACATCCATCCGTGGCCATAAAACAACTGAGAAAATAGTTTACATCTTGACATGCATAGCACCTGGTACATCTAACAATCCATTGGCACTATGTGGCATGTGTTAGTACCCCCCTAAATTTCTTGGCGTTCTTTGGCACTCCCTAGCACTCCCTCACATGCCCTAGAAATCTAGCATGCCTTGGCACTACCTGGCATATAACCTTGGCACTCCCTCACATGCCCTAGAAATCTAGCATGCCTTGGCACTACCTGGCATATAACCTTGGCACTCCCTCCTTAACACATTTGAAACTCACTGACACTCCCTATCACACACTCTTATTCATTCATTTCCATGCATTTTGAGCTAGTTCTCCCTTGTGTTTCCATGGCACTCCTTGACACCTGGCACATCTTGGCATGTCACCTTGGCACTCTAGCATTCCTTGGCACTACCTAACATACCTTGTCACTCACTCCTTAACACACATAGAACTCACTGACACTCCCTGTCACGTACTCTTATTCATTCATTTACATGCATTTGAAACTAGCACTCCCTTGTGTTTCTGTGGCACTCCCTAACACTCCCTGTCATGCATTGGCACACCCTGGCACTTGGCACATCTTGGCATATCATTGCCATGACCTCTAGCATGCCTTAGCACTACAAAGAATATATTGTCACTCCCTCAGCACACTTGAAACTCAGTGACACTTCTTGTCACAAAATATTATTCATTCATTTCCATGCATTATTTTGACCTAGTGGCCCTTTGTGTTTCCATGGCACTTTGTAACACTTTCTAGCATGCGCTGGCATAGCTTGACACCTAGAACATCTTTTTCGGATGCTACCCTCACACTCTAGCATGCCTTCACACTTCCTAGGATACCATGTCACTCCCTCCTTAACACACCTAGAACTCGCTGCAATCCTTGTCACACACTCTTATTCATTCATTTCCATGCATTTTGACCTACTGCTTCCTTGTGTTTCCCTAACACTCACTAACACTCAATACACATTGTAACACCTTGGAACTTGGTACATCTTGGCATGCTTCCCTAGCATTGTAGCATGCTTTGGCACTACCTAGCATACCTTGTCACCCTTCCTTAACCTTGGAACTTGCTAACACTCCCTATCACACACTCTTATTCATTCATTTCCATGCAATTGAAACTAGTGCTCCCTTGTGTTTCCTGGCACTCCCTAACACTCACTAGCATGTGTTGGCACCACACCCTAACACCTGGCACATCTTGGCATGCCTTAGCACTTGGCATGACTTGGCATGTGTTGGCACGAAAATGGGAATATGGAAGAGACCCTGGGTTTAGGTACAAGGGGCCAACAAGGCTTTGTTGTAGTCTAGAACAATGTCGACATTTTCACCTTACCCAGAGAGGGTAAGGAGTCTCACCCGAGGCATGCTGTGACTGAAGTGTGAGGGGGTAGAATGAGGCACCAAGGGAACCGCAACCTGCAACTGATCTTAAATCATAGCAATCAAGCACCTATTGTAATCCAACCACACTATTCTACTCACATTACCTTAGGAAATCATATAGCATATATATAGATATTTAAACATTTTAAAGAACGAGTATAAAACTAAACAATACATCATAGGTGCAAATTGTCTCTTTCATTACACTTCATAGAAAGAAATACATAAATAAGTACAGAAGGCTTGAAGCCTAATCATCAACAACAAGAATGACCCAACCCACAGATCAGAGACCAACAGAGCAAAGGTGTACCCACCTTTCACAACTCAGGAAGGTTGCATCGATTCCTGGTGATGAGCCCCAGAAATGAGTAATTATATGGGCTCATTTAGCCTCCTAATTCAACTTAATCCACCATTATCATTATTTTATTGCATGTTTTTTATTATATTTATGCTAATAGAGTGAATTGGGTTAGTCATTATGCCAACAAGTCTAATGTGTGCTTTATGCAGATTTTTGGTCAATTTTGAGACAAAATCAAAGGTTTAAATGAGCACTTGGCAGCCAAATTCGTGGAGAGGATTTGTAGGAAGGTGTCCCCTTCATTTATGAGCCCTTACCTCGAATTATCCATCAAAAACTCGGAGCACAAGGGGGCAGCCAAGCAAGTCAAGTAGGACTGCTGTTAACTGCAAGTTTTGGCAACCAAGTCCCTAAAGTTTAGGAGGACTGTTGGGGTCTTCAATTTGTATAAATAATAAGGCTTAGGGCCTCATTTCAGTTAGCTAGTTTGTAGTTCAATTTTAGGAGGAGTTAGTCAGATGTTAGTTAGATTTTAGTCAATAGGTTAGCTCTGCATTTCAACACATTTTCAAGCTTATTCTTGTAAACAGTTTTTGGGATGTAACTATTGTTTTTGATCAATAAAGATGAATCCAGCTTTGCACCAGCTCTAATCTCTCTTAGGAGGCTATAGCTCTTGGGGTTGGGCCCAACTCAAGTGCCCAATACCTCCTTTGTGTACTTTTATGTGTCTTTGCTGCATTCTTAGAATAAAATCTATTATTTAGGTTAAAATCTTGTTTTGTTATTTAGGTTGCTTTTGATGATTGAAATAGCTTTTCATGTTTAGGTTGATTTGATAGGTTGGTAGCAGAAAATATCTTCAAAAAAGGCCATCAAGCAACCCTTGATCTCACCTCTCCCTCCTCGGGACCATGAGCTGAGACCAAGGTGTTCTTGTTGCCATAAAAACATTGTTCTTGCTTCTTCATGCAATTGCTAGTGTTAGATCCTTAGTTGCAAAAGTTGGTACCAGTTGTGATTATATGCTTAGATCCATTTTTTCTTAGCTTTCATAGTTATCATACATGATTTTCTTCCAATAAACTTATGTTCATCATGCTTATGGTTTCTAGGTCAAATTAGGTCAAGATAGCTAGATCTTTGGTTTGCATAGTCTTTGTTTGATTAGTTTTGAGAAATAGTGTGCAGAGCATCTATGATACATCCCTACCTACCCTTACTCCATAAATACAACCTGCTTCGTCCTCTAACTCAGATTCTTGCCTTTCATTTGCCACATTTTCCCACTTTCCCCTAATTTCTACATTCTTGTGCATCATTGCTTCTCCTATCTTCGAACCAACCCAATCGCCCTAATCACTCCTCAGCCTCATTCACTAAGTCTCAGACTTCTTCACACCCTCATCTAACCTCCATGCCCACTTCTCCACCTTTTTTTCCACCATCAGCCCTTCAAAATTCCCTTTCGGAACATCCTGTAGAAACATCTTGTAGAAGCTACAGTACATCCTGTAGAACAATTGCAGAGTTCCTGTAGAAGCTCACGAAAGTGGTTTCTCGAGATCTAATCACTGTGAAACTCTCTGGAAGGGTGCTAGGGACCCCTTAGGCCCTCTTCTCACCTTCCCAACCTCCTGCAAGTGCCTACCCCATTTCCTTTTGCCAATCAACCTCTGCACAGTAAAAAACAGTTAAAGCACATGCATAATAATTTTGCCAAATTCCTCAAAAATACAAAAGGATGTTTTTTCCATATTTTCCTTAAGAAGTAGCTTAGTCACATGCATTTTACCTTTCCAAGAGTCAATGGCATCCATTTCAGCAGATTTCATCTCTTTTCTTGCACCAGTAGGGTTAATGGGTAAAACTAGGGTTTGCTAGGGTTTGCGTTTCCTTTCAGTTTTCATCTTCTTTTTGCAAGTAGACTAGCCTCTTTTGAGTTAGCTTTCATCCGTCAAAGTTAAAAGCTTATTATAAGAGCTCATAGAAGTTGGCTTAAGCTCCTAGTGGACTTGTGCCAGCTGATCAAGTGACAACCACAGCAAGAGATAGTACTTGTGCATATAGCACCATCGCTTCCAAGTTTGTTACGAACTACCGGGTTGATAAAAGTAAAGAAGGGAGCCTTAGGAGTTGCAGCATTATTGCTGCAATACTGGAGCCCATCACCTGGCTCACCTGGTTCATCAATATATAGTAATCACCAACCCTTTCCCATCCTTTCTTCTGCATTTTATCCTATGCTCCGCACCTAGACTGCCAGTTCCACTTATTTCCTACTTGGTTGACTCTGCCTTTGGCTGCCTTTTCTCTCTACTTGCTCGGTTGCTCTTGCTCTCCCCCACCACTGATCTATTTTTGAATGATTAGTTTTTACTGTGCTAATATCAATTACATATTTCTAAACATATGCTTGCTTATTGCTTCTTGTACTGAGGTTTCATTAGCTATTTTTGGATGTAATCAGGTAAATTTCCTTAAGTTTAAAATGACATTCATGAGAAAAATAGCTTAAAAAACAAATACTGAACAACAGAAATTCAAAGTACAACAAACCATCAAAGAGACACTTTAACACAGTGTTTTGATGAAGGAGTTCATCCATCATGGGATACATCTCCTTGGTCCAGCTTCCATGGCTTGGGCCTATGTATTAGCTTAATATGGAAAAATTTTGTTTTTCAAAGCTTTATGGCTCTTGATACGTGCACCAATGTGTTCAGAGTGTTTAAATTAGCCAAGAAAACCTCTTCCTGAGCTCAATTTGGTAAAAAAATTCCTTCTCTGTGACTGAGTCAGTATTTTCCTATAAAAGTTCCACTAAATCTGGAATGACTCTAATTAGTGTGCTAAATGTGGAGGCAGGCCCAAAATTGGGGGCACCGCCAAACTTCCACCAAACTAAACTCGGAGTTAACTAGTGTTTAACTGTGCTTATTAGCTTTAAACCCATATTAATTAACATAACCCCATGATTAGTGTTAACCGAACCCTTAACATCCGACGGTTTTGATGTAGTGTTCACATGCGGTGTTAATATCGCATTAACCGTTGGAGCCAGAGCCGTCAGAGTGGTTAACCATTTGAGGTTATGGAAATTGCGTTCACATGGGGTAACAACAAATGTTAACGTTTTTGGAACTGTTCGCCAGAGTTAACTGCAACCGTGACCACGTGGTTTGTGTTGTTGCGATCACATGCGGAGGGTTGGCCTGCGGGCTGACCCTCCTAACCACTCGCTCCAACATGGTCAAACTTTAAATGAATGTGGAAAGCATATGGGGTAAGAACCACGGTGGTAGCGGAGTTGGTTAAGACTTGTGGATGGTAAGCCGGAGGTCGCGGGTTCGACCCGACCTCCAACCAAAATTTTTCTCCACTATGTTGAGTCATGCCCAGGCCATTGGGAGGTGCCACATGGCGGCCTTCGGGCTTGCCACGTGGCATTCTTCCATTGGTCCAAAAATAAACCAATAAGATCGCACCAACACACCACCTGTATAACCCAATGAAGCGATGCCACTTGTCCATCTGTGATTCATTGTTGACCATCATTGACCATGCCTAGTCACTTGCCATGTCAGCAGTATGGACTGCTCACTGTGCAGTGACTCGACATTTGTTTTTAAAATTTCACCTATTTAACAAAGTGACCAGAACACAATAACTTTCTCATACGAACTTGGTTTTCGATGAAACGATTTGCGTTAGGATCCTTTTTCCGAGAGGGATGCGATCATTTAGCTTTCGAGCCATTCTAAGAACTTTGATTTTTGAGCTCAATACTGAACACCTAATCATTCCTCCCCACTAGAAGCCTTTTGGACCCCAAAAGATACTATCAATTGTTTAGTAGGTGAGGGTACATATCTGTCACCTTCTCGATCTGCAACCATTTGGATTGAGAAGGCTTTTGTCCCTTGAGTCCCACTATAAGGTATTCAACATCCCCTCTCTTTGAAGTTCTGATTCTTCTGTCAAGTATGAGATCTTGTTGAAGTTCATTAAGATATTCTGGTGAGAAATCATCTATTGATGGAAACTGAACATGCCCTCCTTGATCATCAATCAAAGGAGGATCAAACAATCTCAAATTATCAACATTAACAACGGAGTATATTTGCATGTAAGGAGCCAAATCAAGCTTAAAAGCATTATTACCAATCTTTTCCAGAATTTTAAAAGGACCATAACAAATTGGTTTAAGATTTTTACCTTCCCCTTGAAGTCTCTCTTTGCTAATATATAACCAAACTTCATCGCCAACTTGAAATTTATGATCAACTCAGTGTTTGTCATGCCTTGCCTTGTAGCTGCTTTGACTTTTCTTAAGTTGTTCTTGCATTGTATGATGTATCAACTGAATTTGTTCTATGAACTTCCTTGCCTTATTGATGTCACTGTGACCATCGATGGCGACATCTTTCTCAAAGATGAATTCCAATGGAGATATTGGCAAGTAGCCATAACATGCCTCAAATGGCGATGTGTTTGTGGAAGAATGCTTTGCCCTGTTGTATGGATGTTGTATGTAATGCAACTGTTCATCCCACAACTTGGGATGTTTGCTGCAATATCCTCTAAGAAGATGAATAATTATTCGATTGACCACCTCGGTTTGTCCATATGTTTGTGGATGAAAGGTTATACTCTTCTTCAACTTTGTGTCCATCATGTCCCACAAATTTGACCAAAAATTCCCAACAAATCGAGAATCTCGATCACTTACAATAGAAGTAGGGAGACCAAAATGAACCCAAATGTTTTGGAAGAAAAGATGAGCTATTTGTTCAGCTGTAATTTTATTTTTACATGGTGTTAGTATGCACATCTTGCTGAACCTGTCTACAACTAACATATAAGTAATCATGACCTTTCCTTGACAAAGGAAGACCTCCTACAAAATCCATTGAGATACTCTCCCATGGACGTGAAGGTACCAGAAGTGGAGTGTATAAACCAAGTTTCCTATTTCTAGGATTACTTGTAGCACATAAAGAATATCCTCTTATGAAACGAGAAACATTATCCAACATGTGTGGCCAATAACAATACCTTTGAAGATTCGCTACTGTCTTGCCTACACCAAAGTGTCCAGCAATCAATGAAGTGTGCGCCCCTTATGATATTGTTTCTTTCTCCCTGTGGAATACACAAACTTGCCCAAGTGATTATCCAGAATGTGAAACATGCCTATTGTAGATAATTCTATAAGAAGGTTTGTTTACTAGCCTCATTAAGATTTTTTCTTCCTACATCTTGTATTGGCATAGAGAATATTGATTTTATTTTCCATGTAAAAGCTACAAGGTATAATGAACAATTCTGGAGGTCAAGCACATGTCTTCATATTTTTTTCATGATAGCACAAAGTATTGCATGCACATGGATCTACGTGCTGCATTGATCCATAACTTTGTTTTCATAAAGACAAAGATGTCGACAACTAAATTTTAGATAGTTCTACTACAAGGATTTTTCAGATTTGATATTTTTCACATGTTTGAACCAATAGACAAAATATGATACACAAGTTGAAATGATCAAATAAATTCTCTGAGAAGCTATATGCTTGATGACAAATTTCATGTAGTAAAGGTTACTCTGCAATAGAAATTGAATTACAGTAGTTTCTTACATGTACTTGAAAGTACCTCTTGGGTAGCCTATGATGGTCAAGCAAGGTAAGAGCCTAATATAACTTGCCCTTAAAGTGAAAAATCATAATGGGAACTAGTCTCAGGCAACTCAGCTAAGTAAAATGTGCACACTGAATCATTTTGCATTTTCCTCCATGCAGGTCGACAAAAACAAGGATGAACATTTACAAAAATGTAAGTGTCATTCTCATTTCTCAGTTTCTATGCCAACAATGTTGTAGGATAATATCTGCCTTCAATCTTAATATTTCTTGTTTTATTTCCTAAAGGTTCTATCTTTAAGAGACTACATAATCTAATAATTCTGCATTTTCCTGCTAGTCCTTGAGATAATACTGACTGGTATTTCATCTCCATTCTTGGTGTTTACTGGCGCTTTAAAATATTACATTGCCATTATGATATACTGGGGATTTACATTTGCAATTTCGATATTCTTGTGCTTCTTTATGTATTTTCCATCCATGCAGTGATTGTTTTGCTCCAACTAATTAATTGCTTCTTCCAACAGTGAAAAAAAAGAAAATATCACTGTAAATTTGTCAGTCAAGTATAATTGTTTATTACCTTGGAAACTATGTAGGTGATTGATAAGCCTATGGTGGATTTCTTTCAAAAGGTAACTTGGAAAGTGGTGCAAGCTGGGCAGTGGAATTGGGTCTTCAAACTATGGGGTGCCCTATCATAGTGGAGAATATGAGTCAACCATGAGAATTTCTTATAGAGGTCGGTTAATTTCTTAGATTAACATGGTTTTTATATTGCACTTAATAACTCATTTTTGTTATTTTGAGACATGGTTTAATGTTTTCATGTTATCTTCTATTAGTTTTCACCAATATTTTAGATGCTTTGTGAGGAGCAGGGGCTCTTCATTGAAATAGCTAACATCATTTGAGGCTTGGGGCTTATGATTTTAAAGGGAGTCATGGAAGCTCACAGTGACAAGATCTGGGCTCGCTTTGTTGTTGAGGTAATGCCATGATTGCAAACAAGATAATTAACTCTCAGACCTTTGATTCCATGTAAAGATTCCTCTATTATTTTTGTTTGGTTTCTTTAGCAGACCATAGACTTCAAGGATTGGAATTTGGATTTATAATGAGAACATGGTATGCAATTTATTTTAAGCCTGTGTGTGTTTCTAGAGTTGGAGAAAAGTGCCAAACCAAACAAATTGCTATGGTTGATGCTTAATAACTAACACTTAGAGATTGTTCTTGGGAATTTGATTGTGTAGGGTTGTAGATCATAAGATACTCTAGCTATCAACCTCTATATTTCACCATATGTTCTCTATGTTCTGGCATATAAAATTCTGAAGGCACCCTAGCTTGATTTGTCATGTTGTGGAATTTGGCAGTTTCACAATATTTTTGCATAGTAGTGGCTTCTTGGATTGGAAGTGAAACTCTAACGATGTAAAAATATTAATAATGTTCTAAGAACTACACATAAATTTTAAAATCACAATTTTGATCTTTAGTGAGCCCTGGACATGCATGTTACTAAAGACTACTTGCACTTAGCAAGAGACGAGGTAAATCAATGAAATTGTTTTGGTAGACTTAGTACTCTCACTTGAAGGTGTGCATTACAATAGAAATTTTTCTTAACCCACATTGTCCTTGGGACACCTGGAATTCAATGATACTCCTTGACACACAGTGTTATTCGTTCATTTCCATGCATTTTGACCTAGTTCTCCCTTGTGATTCCCTGACACTCCCCAACACTCCTCGACATGCATTGACACTATCTGGCATTTGTTAACATGCCTTTTCATTCCTTGGCATGCCCTCACACTCCTTAGCTATCATGCCCTCACAACTACCCTTACCTTTTTTTGCAACTTGCGAACCCAACCAAATATTGCCTCGACTACAACAGCTTGACAAAGTTACATTTACTATGAATAGACTATTCCTTGTTCACCTAATAACTTCCTATAACTCATCTTAGGCTACTCATGTTGAATCTCAAATCATACAACTTAAGAAGTTACAAAGACAAGGCTCACATCCAACCATGGTCATAAAACAACTAAGCAACATAGTTTACATCTTGACATGCCATAACACTTGGCACGTCTAACATTGGCACTATGTGGCACATGTTAAAATCCCCTGCATTCCTTGGCATGCTTTGGAACTCCCTAGCACATCCTAGCACTCCCTGACGCCTTTCACACCTAAAACTTGCTAACACTCCCCTTCACACTCTTATTCATTCATTTCCATGCATTTGAAACTAGTGCTCCCTCATGTTTCCCTGGCACTTGGCCCTAACACACACTAGAATGTGTTGGTGCCACACCTTGGTGCCTGGCACATCTTGGCATGCCTTAGCACTTGGCATGTATTGGCATACCAAACATGCCTTGGAACTGTCTAGCATGTGTTAGTACTTCATGGCATTCCCTGGAAAACCTTAGCACTCCCTAGTTGTCATGCCCTCATAGACAGACTTACTTTTTTTGAGACTTGGGAACCCAACCAAGTCATTGGAAAAACAATGTTGTGCCCAACCCAAGTATCCATTTGTCTGAAACTACATTGTCCAGGCCCTTATTGTAACCATAGGCTTGCATCCTAAAAGTCTTATTCTAACCTTATCCTAACATACTTTATCCTTGAGACACCTGGAATTCGTTGACACTCCTTGGCACACACTCTTATTCATTCATTTCCATGCATTTTGACCTAGTTCTCCCTTGTGATGTTTTGGCACTCCCTAACACTCCTCAACATGCATTGACATTGTCTGGCATGTGTTAGCAAGCCTTTTCATTCCTTGGCATGCCTTGGCACTCCTTAGCTATCATGCCCTCATAGCTACCCTTACTTTTTTTTGGGACTTGGGAACCCAACCAAGTCTTGCCTCGACTACAACAACTTGACCAAGTTACGACTACTACAACTAGACTATGCCATGTTCACCTAAGAACTGACTATAACTCATCTTAGGCTACTGTGAATATATTATTGGACCATTACAATGTTTTATAGTATTATACTTCCCTTTACGAAACCCCTTTTTCTCTTATGGGATAATTTTTCTTGAGTGAACTTTCAAATGGTTGCTAATAATTTTTGTCAAGACCTTATATGAAATATTGCACAATGACACTAAATGGCACGTATCAAAACCAATGAGATCCATTTATTTTGGTAATAGTGCAAGAAAGGATCTGTTTATCACCTCATCTGCAGATGCCCCATTTATTATGATATTCAAGGGATGTTCTATTGTCTTTATCAAGATTTGGATGGGTCATTGTCTACATTATTTCAATACATATCTAGCTATTTTTATGGGGGAGGTATTTAGATTTATTTATTACATAATTGAGAGAAGAGTTGCATGGGTGGAGAAAAAGAAATAAGAAAGAGTGTCCAAACTTACAAAAATAATTTTCATTTTTAACTTTATGGCCATTCCACTATTTCCATCTATTTGGCTACTTTGAATGTATTCTTGGACCATTACAATGTTTTATAGGATTATACTTCCCTTTAGAAAATCCCATTTTCTCTTATGGGATAATTTTTCTTGAGTGGAATTTTAAGTGGTTGCTAATGATTTTTGTCAAGACCTTATATGAAATATTGCACAATGACACTAAATGACACTTATCAAAACCAACGGGATTCATTTATTTTGGGTTTAGTGCAAGAAAGGATGTGTTTAGGGGATGGAAATGAAGAAGATATCTACTCACCATTGGTTGATGCTATCTATAGAAGTGTCCCATGAAACCATTCGAGCTTCAACCCTTATATTGTTCCATGCTCTTTGATGCTTCCCATGGTTCTGCCTTGAAGATTGAAACCAACAACTTTTGGTTATCCTCATTCAAGATGACCCTTGTAATGTCCCCTATCTGGATAATTTGCAAAGCCTTGGTCTGAATTGCTCACAATATCTACACTTCATGTTGAGATGGAGCTTGTAGTGCTCTCCCATATAGGAGTCGATAATCAATAGATCACTCATAAAGAAAAGGCCTCTCTAGCCCTAATGCATAAGCAGTGAACCCTTGATACAAATATTTTGTTTGCTTAAAAAACTCAATTGTGTCAATGTAGAACATTGTATACATAAGATCAGATAAAATGATAGTATCCACATAAATGCTTTAAATAACCTCACATTAGCCATGAGTGTGAGACGGGGGTTGAATGTGCAACACTATTAAAGTTAAATCATGTTTAATTTCCTTTTACATCATGAGGTTGTTCTCCAGTAAGGTTGATGCATCATCACAAGGGAGCATGACACATCTTTGTGGGGGAGAGATTAAAGTTGTAACACAATTCAAGTGATATACACCTCCAACGTAAATTTCATTATCATATGCTTCCATCACATTGTTAGAGAGGTTATTTATAGACATTACATTTAGTTTACTTGGACTTCATATTTTCATGGCCTCGACTCTAAGATGGATTTGTACTAGGTACACTTCATGCAAATGAGAGGGGGTGTTATTGTTTAACCCACATACGCACCAAAGCATTGGATGTTTCTCTTAGATTCCCCTTGTTGTGTTTGAAGTGGGTTTACATTAGCATCAAGTTGAAACTAATCATCATGATCTTCCTCTTCTCAATAACATTTGCTAGCTTTTCCATATACATGAGATAGAGTTAGAGGGTCACCTCATATGTAGAAGCCCCATTTATTATGAGATTCAAGGGACATTATATTGTCTCTATCAAGATTTGGATGGTTCATTGTCTACATTCTTTCAATACATGTCTAGCTCTTTTTATGAGGGGGGTCCTTGGATTTAGATCTTTATATAAGGCCTTATGTGCCATTCCCCATTTGAACTCTTTTAAGGGGGTCACCTCCTTCCATGTTTCCTTGCCTACTTAGGGCCAAAATTGACAAACCAAGATTAAAACTTCTTCAACTATCAAATTGGTGAGGTCTCATACCTCATCTTGGCCCTCAATGGTACATATCTCTTCAAAGAGACTTTTGAGGATTTCCCATTGAAAATTGTAGGTTGGATGTCATAGGACATGTTACCCCACTTTATATATGGGTTTTTAGAGGAAATTTATAAATTTTCATTGTCATCTTAGCCTCTGGGATTATTTTCACATTGATCATTTTCCAACTGAGGTATATACATCTATATGTAACTCATGGATTTATCATTGGTTTGATGACACCTTTCCTTGGCTATCTAGGACCCTAGGTGTAGGAAGAGGTTGCTTTAGCTACCACATTTAGCTTGATATGTATGATCCATGTGTATATGATATATTCAATGTGTATTATTTTTGTTGTGATCACTTAAGCAATCTATTCTAACTCTTGATGCTTTGGCTATAAGTTCTAAGTTGGATTGTCCCATGGTGTTTCATAATTTTACTCAAAGAAGTGTGTCATCTTGATGGTTTGGGAATATACTTGGTGATTTGAATAGGTGCTACACATCAATATTATTGTACCCTTATTTCCCTTAGTCAAATTTTATCCCATGTCATTCTATAGGATATTCATTCATTTTCCTCAGGTGACACCTTTATGATTAAGAATTCATAGATTTGTGGCAAATTATTTCCCCTTTTGTCATTTGTGATGAAAGAAAAGAAAAAATTGAAAGCCAAAATCATTAAAGATACACTAGTGCGATGTATCTAAGTTTAAACTCTAAGGTTGAAGTGAAAATTCATGTAAATGTTATATCTATGAGTTGTTCAAAACTAATGAAAGCCTCATTCCCTAAGTCCTAGATATAAGAAAAAGGTGAAGAAAGGAAAATAAGGCCCAATGAATGGTAACCCATGATAATGAAACCCAAGATCTCAAAATGACAACTGCAACTATTTCTAATTGTTTCCTTTGAACACTAAATGAGTGGTGTGATGAAGGAGGTATCCCGAGTAGAAATCAACTAGCCTAAGATGAATTCCAAATTCTTGAAATATAATAGTGAGAAAGTGTGGCCTTTGGGTAACATCTTGGGAAATAAGCCACATTCTCTAGGTCAAAAGAACATCCTTGAATCCCATTTATTTCTATTTCCACCAACATCAATCTAATAGAACAATGGTAAAACATAGTGTTTATGATATAAAATAAGTTTGGGTTGGAGAGCCATGCTGAATGCATGGAGGCTTGAAATGCCAAATGGAACACAAGTGGGCAGATGTTTCATTTATCTTCAATGTTTATGTAATAAAATTTTGTTGTGAGGGATATAACACAAAGTAAAGGAGAGAGGATTGGAGTAGGGTTGAACAACAAATGAAGCACATAGGCATTGAGAAGAACGCCTTGGAGTGAGGAGCTTCCCTTTCATTGACAATGATTATGTTTACAAAGCTCATCAAATTCATGGATGAGGGTCGCATTCTAAGTGTCATGGGGGAGGGAAAGTAATTAGCACCCTTGGGTGGCTCTAATGTAGAGGGTTAGACATAATCCACATTAGGTGTGAGTGTGGATCAACACAATATCACTAATTTACTATTCCATTGATTATTCTCCAAAGATGGGCTAAGCGTCTTGTAGCCTTGAGGGTTAGTTTCAGTAGCCATGAGTAAGATGTGAGATATCTCTCCCCATTTTGGTGAGGTCAGAGGTTCAATTCTCTTGGTCTTCTAGGGGCAAGATGCTTGGAACTTGGGCAGTGATGGTCTACCTAAGTTACCATCCATCAATGGTGGTGAAGTCTATGGAATTTTCCCATGCATATATATATATATATATATATATATATATATATATAACAAGGTCACACATAAGATGGGTGCTCTCCTTGTGGTTTCACCCCATCGACACAAGCATTTATGTCACACAAGGCCCGACCTACTTTGTTGGAAGACTATTGTTGAAGGAAAAGCATAGGAACTTGGTGGAGAAGAAGCAAAGCTCCTTGTCATTGGAGGGTCATATTTTGATCACATGAAGGACAATCAATGCTTGTGGGAGTATTTGGCATTAGGATGCAATGTTAGAGGTCTCATTTGTATGAGAGCTCAATGACTTCTTATTCAGAGAAGAGATGCATGCAATAGTGTAGGCATGACATAAACACGACCAAATAACTTAATTGTGAAAACTCTAAGATATAATGTAATACACATCCTTTATAAACAAAATAAATAAATAATTATTATATAAATATATTATTATTCTAATTTGATTTTAATTAAATCCTTAAATTTATCCACATATATTATTAATTACACCAGACACATTTTAAAATGAGATAAATTATCATATATAACTAGGCATATAGAAGTAATTTATCCCTAAAAAAAAAAAAATTAGAATTTTATCCCTCCAAAAATAAAAATAAAAATAAAATTTAGAAATCAAAATGATTTATGACTTAACTCCACCCCTATTTACAACATTTGACAACCATTATCTAACCATGTGTTACCTCCACGCATAATCGATAAGGGTGGGAAACAAAACATTTGAAAACCATTACCTAACCACACATTACCTCCGTGCATAATCAGCTAAGGGAAGGAAACAAAGTGGTTTCAAATTTAAAACATGACTTTTCTATCAAACCACGTCCATGCATAATCAATAAGGGCGAGAAACAAAACATTTGAAAACCACCCCGCATTACCTCCGTGCACAATCAGCTAAGGGAGGGAAACAAAGTGGTTTCAAATTTAAAACACTACTTTTCTATCAAACCACCTCCACACATAATCGATAAGGGGGAAACAAAACATTTGAAAACGGAGTTGTCTATAATGCGACTTTTTGAGATTCCGGTGACGGAATCCGGCGGAAGAAATTGAGATGAAATCATGATTTGTTGCAGTTAAAATGGGTTTTTAACTGCATATTCGGATTCAGCACCCTGAAAAACCCCTGGGACAGTTTCATTGTGCAGAAATTAGCTATCAAAATTGGATTCCAATAAATTACTGCCGGATTTTCACAGGGAAAAATCGCCAGAAAAGCTTTCAAAAAGTCGCGTTAAAGACTACTCCTTTGAAAACCACCGCACATTACCTTTGTGCACAATCAGCGTTAGAGGTTGGGGTTTATTTTTTCTTATCTGCATGCAGGAACAATTTGTGATCTCGACGTGCTGCAAAACAAGGAGTCACATAGAGAAACTGTGGGCAATGTTAATTCTATTTCAAAAATTCAGAAGATAATATAGGACATGGGAGCCCACGATTTTTCTTTGAAGGACATTTTCAGGCCCAATAGCGAGCGTACCATCATGTTCTTTGGCGCTCTCATCAATTTTTGCTGCTATAGTGAGATGGACATTGTATGTTACGAGACCTTATCGGTAGTGTGTATATTGGATTTAATGTGTTTTGACATTTTTTCTTCGTACTCAAGGAAAATAAATTGTTAGGGGTAAGTTGGTCAATAATGGAATGCAACAAGGAACTTGAAAATGAATTACTGATAGAAGAGACGAACATCAAGGTTTTTCTGCCCAAATTCTCATATGAAAAATAATTGCTTTGCTTCAGATTTTTTTGTAAATTTAATTAGTTTAGATTTGCATATTTATTATTTTTTATTAGATCTGAGGTGGAACAATAATTAAAAGAAATTGAGGCAGAGTGACCATCAAAGAAGCCTCTAACTTAAGCACTAGAGGCTGAAATTAAGAAGTTGCAGCAAAACATCTTGCCCCTGAATAAACAACAATCTGATTTGCAGGCTAAAGTGCGTAATCTCTAGGAGAAGATTAACGAGTATAATAATAAGGATCTCAGTCTCCATTACCTAAGGAATACCCTCACGCAAGCACTTGAATATTATAGTGGCATTCCTCTCTTTAAAATCTCATCACAACATACTTGCACAGGCAAGCCATTTTCAATACTGACCCCAATCTCTGGATCCAGCTATCCTTCAAAGAATTTTATGGGCAGTTGTTTTAGTATATGAATGGAATATGATTCCAGCTCACTGTATGTATGACATTTGAATCTTCTGTGCGCCAGATTTTGCTATTATCATAGGTATTTAGTTTGGGAAGTAGAAAAATTCCACTTTACTTAAAAAAGAAACCACTTATATTTATATTGTGAATATCCATCTAAGAGTTTTAGCCCATTGACCCAGAATATTAAGTATTTGAATAATTGAAATGACCAAACAAAACAAACACTACGACGAGGATTCTGAATTGGGGAGCAAGTACCAACGGTCTCGGTCGGTCTCTCTTACCTGGCGAGTTCCCTTGATTTCTAGAAACTTAAATTTGTCAGCAATTTATATCCGTGATTGGGTTTTTCTATTACCATTCTACAGTCAACCGTTCAACCCCCGTTGTTTCGAAAAAAATTGATGATCTGGAAGCGGATCAGTGAATGGACTCCCTCTCATTTGTATTGCTTTATTGGGGAACAAGTAGCGAGGGTCTCGCTTTCCATTGCCTGACGAATTCCCTTACGCAAGTAGTGGGAGTATTATAGTGGCATTCCTCTCTATAAAATCTCATTACAACCCCCACACAGGTAGGTCATTTTCGTTACTCACCCCAATCTCTGTATCCATCTATCCTTCAGAGAATTTTATGGGGGTTTGTTTTTCTTGTACATCACCTCATCTTCCCACTGCCAAATTAGTGGTCATTGAGGAAGAGGCAGATGGATTGATTAGAGAGTTCCTGGAGCATGTGAAAGTAGCAGAGATATTAAGAGAGAGACCCGGCTTCTTCGTCTGCCATGCCGATTCCATTCGTTACGATGAGTTTATTTCTCCCCTTTCTGCAGAGCAGGAACTGCAAGTGGGGCATCTCTATTTTCTGCTTCCTTTAGCCAAACTGAGTCGTCGTCTGCCGACCACTGATATGGCTGTGTTCGCCATTGAAGCCAGAGCTGCCATGGAATGGAACCGCCACCGCTACGAGAAATTAGGGCGACGACGAGGCCATAAAGTCACTCCGAGTGTGACAATGATGGGACAAGAAGTAAGTGAGATCAATCATCTGGATGGACGCCAGACTGATCATGAAATAACATATTCTAGACAATTTAAGGGCGAGGGTTATAATTCAGAGACATTGGAATGGAAAAGAGTGGGTGTTGGTTTGAGGGCAGGGCCTGTTCGCTCTAAAATGCAGCGCACCGGGCGGAAAAGGGTTAATACGACCTCCTTCAATGGACCCTGGAGAATGAAGCTTCCGACCATCTATGAGGAGGGCTTCCATTCCCTTATCGACATCAAATAGGAGAATGCAAAATCATTTCTCTGTCATTCAATTGTCTGCCGCCGATATCCCCTCAGTTATGGAGAAGACGTGGAATTGGGTACCGAGAATAGAAGGATTGTCCGTGAACACCATTGAACTTTGGAAGAGAACCAATCTGAATAGAATGTGACGCAAGGTTTAATGGAGTGTTATTTTGTTTGGAATAGAGCATAATGGACTATAATGTATGACCAAGTTATGAATGTGGAACAGAGCTTCCCAAATCTATCGCTGCCTGGCTTGATCTTATTCTTTTTCCTTCACGCGCATTTGCAAATCTGGAGACTCACCAACAAAAGTTTCAAAAAAAGAGATCCCTATGTAACATTCTCTTGAACTAAAAAAAAAATATACCTATTTCTCTGGAAAAGATCTGTTTATTTCCCAAAACAAAATGAAAAGAAGCTGACCATTACACAATTTAATTCAACATCCAAAATGAATGGTACCAACAGAATCTACTTTAGCACTCATAGGTTGGTTATGGATGGATTCCCCTTGCCATTGTTGACAATGTAGTCAGTCAGAACCTTTGTATATGGCCTTGTGTCAATGATTTCATCAGCATCAATCCTTGCTAAATAATTGCTCACAGAGTTTCTAACGTTGCCCGTTCCACTCTGCAAGCTTGACAGTCCAAACTCCTTCAGCCCTTTCAATATTCCACTCTGCAATCTTGACAGGCCAACCTCCTTCAGCCCTTTCAATATTGCAGGTACATCATCCAGCATAACTCCACAAATCTGCCAATTACGCTGAGTCGTTATATCTGCGCATCTCTTTGCTCCATATTTTTCAGTCATGCTTGCCAGAAATCGAGTTTGGAGTCTGGTAGTCACTCCATTCAGAATCTTAAGTGTCATCATGAATCTCCCATCTTCAAAAACCAACAAAGAACCAAAAAAACGTTCGGTTCACAATTATCAAATAACAAAAAAAACCCAAAACTTCAGGGGAAGGCATAGCCTAGAGGAATTGAATTAGGGCACCTACACTGATGCTTTCTTCGGTGAAAGAGATCCAACCACTTCAGGCATATATCTATATCGTCCTTATTAACCTTCTCACTCTCAATTTCAGCCAAGGGCTTCTTTGCAGTTCTTCAATCTCATTCTCCATGAACAATTTCATGGGCTCCCTTTCTAACTTAATCTGCACACAATAATCTTCTCCATGAATGAATACACTCCAGTTATTTCATTAGAGACTTCAACCATATATCCATGGTTGAAGTGCAAGACATTTTCCATAATTTCTAAAAACAATTACATTAAGTGGAATTTTGAAATTGAAGTTCCTAAACACAATAATTACCTTAATCAGTTGAGCTTTGAATTTGAAAGACATTTTGATGTAAATTAACTTCTTTGGAAAATCCATAAAAAATTAGTTACTTATGATCCATAAAAAATTAGTTTTTTTGGAAAATCCTTTTTCAAAAAATAAAAATGTTGCATAAATAATATGTTGTCCCAAACTCTTGCCTTTATATCCCATGTTATCACAACAATTAAAATGACAAAACAGATGGCGTATAGCATACAACATGATAGTTTTCTAGAATCTTGAATTACATCATGGAAATGCTCCATGGCAATTGTTAAAAGAGAAAATAGAAGAGTCTAGTGTCCAAGCAAATGGTACTTGGATGGATCTATAGATTGATGCCAGAGTTCTCATTTATTATTAAAAAAGGGTTGGGTTTGATCCAAGCATTTTGAAACAGATTTGTGAGTATTTAAGGAATCATTTGTATTCAAAGTCATTAATTCTAACAAAGGGATCCAGTGACCACAAAAGGAATCCAAGACAAAACTTTCCTTTGAAAGGAAAAATATTATAGACATGTACTCTGTTAATAATGGTACTGAGTAATGCTTGACATTTGGAAATCAATCAACACCATTGTTGAATCTAATGATCCATGCCTTATATAGCAGTATGTTCCTTCTATGACCAAATCAAATTTCCAAAACCCGATTTTTGTACAAATATCTCTGCATTATGCATCTTGTGGCCCAGATCTATCATTTTAAACATGATTTAAGTGTGAGGATTCAGATCAAGGAGATCAGATCTGTGATTCTCACTACATATCGATGATTGATTAATGTTTCTTGGTTCTCGGACAATTTATTTGATCTAGCAAATCTGTGACTGATTTCTTCTAGTACAGCAGCACAGTTGCTCCAACTCTTTGGCCATGTCATTACTATCATCAGAATTGAGGCCGTCAAATTTGGTTGCGAATTTGAGATGCAACACTGGACTTGGACACCAATCGAAAGCTCAACCTTTTTCTATTTGAAGCCTCACAACTCTTGACGCAGGTGGATCTGCTACATGATTGTGTGTCAGTAATTTGTAGAGAACATTCACCTTGGATATCCTAGAATTTGTTCTTTCAAACTACAATCAGTTTTCAGATCCTTGTTTCGCTATGAACACGTTTTGCTGCATCAGGTATGCTCATTTCTTATGACTTTGTTGCGGGTGACAAGTGCGTTTGAAGGTGAGGTAGAGGTGGCTTGAGCAGAGTAACATCAAAATAATTGTGCTGAATTTATGTTGATTCCAAATTCCAGAAATATCCTGAAATTTGACTGTCAAGAGATCAAATAATTGACCCCTCTCTCTTATTCTTCAGATTTAAGGATATTCTCGGAATTTGTAATAAGCATAAGGATGCCCAAAAATTTACATGTAATTCAGCCATATATTAATTATTAATTTACAAAATTCCTGTACAGAGTTTGTACAAAGTTTGGATTAATGAAATTGGTATATTTTATTCCCAGTTTTATGAGTTCAATGTCTTTGCGTTAATGTGCCAACGTATGGTGTTAATTGCATAATACATATTATCCATTCAACCTGTCAATTGTAAGCAAAATTGGGTCGAATCACATCCAAATGGAAGTGCAACATTAAAGTATTGTGTTTTATGGAATAGGGAAAAGGAATTATGTTTGAGGTCGAGTTTGGGGGAACTTTTCTCTGTATAGCGAGCTATTCATCTAAATTGATGATGTAAATTCTACCTAGTTCATCGTTTATATGGAACCAATGGTGAAGCCTCTATCCAACACATCACTCATTTAAAATTGAGTTCAACGTTGATGCATATCGACTTGATTCATCGAAACAAAAGTAGAAATTAGTATCCAATGAGTATATACAATTGTAATTGAGGATGAAGTCTATATAGGAATTTGTGTTGATTGGAATTGATGGTAAAATCAGCTTAGTAGGTTATAGACACAAAACCATGGTTGTAGCATGTGTGCATCAAATCTTCACAGACTATGATTGTAGAGCTATAGAAATTGGTTGCAGAGACAAATGATTGTTGGTTCGAAGGTTATAAAAAATAAGTAGGCCAAACACCAAATCTCTCTATCAAAAAGACTAGTTGGCTCTCAATTCTTGTGGTCATGGGCTTGAAATTTTATTCCTCATGGAATGAGATATAAAAACCTCTTGCCATAGGTTATAAAGAATACATAACCTATCAAATTTGGAATTGGCCTTCTATCCTTTATCTAGAAATAATGAATCAATGATTGATCCTTACAATGTAAATGGGTTTGAGAAGTAGAGTGCAATCAATTACCTTAAGACCAATCTAGTGTGGTTTTGGAACCTAAACTCAGTCTTCATAGAAGACAAAATCTAGCGTGACTTCTAGAATTTATTGAAACTATTACTAATGTGTAATGGTTTTCATTGAATGAACTCATTAGAGCATTTTTAAGGCTCCACATTCTTGCATTGAAATAAATCTGATCGCACTCTCTAAACCAAATTCTCAACAATTGGATCTATATCTCTGTTCATTACTTCATTGTGCAATCATATGGGTTGGGGTGCGTTCAAATCTCATGGATATGTCTAGATATCACTGATATACTCACTTCCTAATCTGAATGAGCTCAATATACATGCAAATCAATGTGATGCTAATTGGCCCAACACCAAACATTTGCATAATGTTTGAATTGTTTTAATGCTTGGTTGTAATTGGGAAAGTATATAATGCATTCAAGAAATTGCGCTGCCACAAATGTTTGAACTCTGGCATACAACATCTATAGCCATTCAATTTGTCTAGTAAGATAATTGCACCCTCATGGTTTGAAGTCATTTTGATTTTCATGGCTCAAAAGTAACTCCGGGTTTATTAGGCGTCCACATTCTGGTTGGCACTTGGGAGGGTACCTACTACTGATAATCTTTTATCTGTGTGGTTTATTCGTTGTGCTTAATGGGTGGTTTTGTAATCACTTATTAATCCCTAAATGTCCACTTGGCTTTGAATATTCACCAATCAATAATGGGTTGACAGTGAATTAATTTGGTGTTTGACCAAAAATTAAAATATATTTTTCAATTTATACATTATAAAAAAAATTACATTTTTTGAAATTATTTTAATTTTATTGCTCGAAATGGCTTGAATATTATTTTGTAATCACTACAATCCTAATAAAGGTGCAAATTGCAGTTACCACACTTTCCATGGATCGTTTGAATCGTATTGATTTATATATTTATTATTAAGTTTGATTTTATTAAGTGTGGGGGTGTTTTAATTGATGTTGTGAGAACTCTGTACGAAGAATTCTTGAATTAACTGGGCATTGCTTGCACAATTTGGGTCGTTTCAATCAATCAGAGAGATGGTTTGATAAGACAATTGATCACAAAAAGACCCTTTCTATGTCAGGAACTCTTTCACAACATCCTACGCTTGATGCTCTGGCTGCGCCACTGCATGCGGAGAATGGCGCCACTGTTAAATTAAATCAAATAGATGTCATTTAATCCGATAAAAGAGCATATGGAAGATGTGAGAGGCAGATGAAATGGGTAGAGGAAACTAGAAAGTGAACTGATTAAAAAAGAATGCCTATCGGCATAAATATTGCAAAACAAAAGGAATAATTTAATAAGTGTTTTATTTTTTTCTCATATTAATTTTTGAAAGAGTGCTAATCTAAACACGATCATGATCGTTGCAATATTTACTTGAATTTCCATATGTAACAATGTGGTTTTTTGATCTAACATTCAAACTATTAATATCTGAACATACAAAACTAAAATTTAATGCAAGAATTAGAAAAACATTGGGATCCCTAGTATCTGAGTGAGAAAGGATGGCTAGTTGATCTATCCATCCACTTACTATGAGGCGACAATGCTCCTAGCCACACTGAATCCTTCCAATTTTTTGCCCATATTGATTTTTTTTTTTGTTTTATGAATTCTTCAATAGTAGGGCCATTATCTTTTCCTGTAAAACATAGAGCTGCCGTGAAGAGGGTTTTGAAACAAAATTCACTTACTAGGCGAAAATTTGAAATTGTCACAGTTTAGTCAATATTGCTCAGAATCCCTATTATGACCTGTTTTCGGAAATGGAACAACCATTCTGCATCTATCAATGTGATAGAAATCCCGATTTAGGCACTGGAATTGCCGATCCACACTGCAACTGTCCCACCATCACAAGAAATTGGTGAAAAATCGCTGATTTTAAATCAGCGATATCTCCCTCATCCAGACTTCGATTCAACTAATTTTTTTTTTGAAATCGAGAATTTTTTCACAAAGAATCCATATATGCAATTATATTTTTCAGATTGTGCACCAGAACATACATATCTGCACCGCAAACTTGCTGCCCCAAAAAATGTCTGCAACAACACTGATTTTGAAATCAACGATATCTCCTTCATCCGGACTCTGATTTGACCAATTTTTTTTGAGATCGGGTATTTTTTCACAAAGAATCTAGATATGCAATTAGATTCTGCAGATTTTGCACCAGGATGTCCAGATCTGTGCCGCAAACTTGCTACCCCCAAAAATTGTCTGTAAGACCACTAATTTTTAGATCAGCTATATCTCCCTCATCCGGACTCCGATTCAGCTGATTTGTTTTTTGAAATCGGGTATTTTTTCACAAGTAATCTAGATATTCAATTATATTTGCATATTTTCCTCCAAAACATACATATCTGATCTGCAAATTCGCTACCCCAGACAGTTCCTGCAAAAAATTAAAAAAAATTCTCCACTTTTGCCTAAGAAAGTGCTCTGATACCACTTGTTATAGATCTGATATGAAAATATATGAAAATAATACCAATATACCCAATAACTGCAAATAATCACAAAAAATAACAAGATCTGAATATAGATAGAAATGCTTCTTTATTGATTCAACCCTTAAGGTAGGGCAACACCATACATTCACTCCTTAAGGAAGGAGAACACTCCACAAGCCATATGCTTGTTCATACAATAATCCTTGACACCTCTCAATGTGGAGTCTCTAGCCTCTATATAGGCCTCATACATACAATACCATGGGTCATTACCATGGTTCCCTCAATACCATCTATCTAATACCATGGGCCCATTATATTATTACTAATTACTTGTGGTCCCTTACATGATACAAGTTAACCACCTTATTTATTACTATGGCCCATCCCATTATTACATTATTCCCTTGGGTACCTCCCTTTGTACCCCATATTATCCCCCCTAGGTATATAACAATGCTCCTTAGTATAATTTGGCTAGAAAAACATTGGGATCCCTAGTATAAGTTGATACCACGGAGTAGTTAGTTATAATCATAGTAAATCATGAGATGACTTTACGTTAAAAAAAATAGAGTTGTGCAGAATTCATATGGTCCGGGTGATGAGAGTGCAGATGATCAAGCTGTGTGGCGTTGAGGGTTTCGGGAGATAGTTGCACTGTGTTTTACAATTTCATATTTCTGGGATATCAGGACACCTTGTTAGACGTGGGAGGCATTATTTTCAAAATTGTTACATTGAGGGTGTTGTCGACTTAGTATGTGGCAATGGAAAATCTCTCTATCAGGCAATGGAAAATTTGTCTTTCGATTGATTTTCTTTTTTGTTTCAATATTGCTTGGTGCTCATTAATAATAATACATTTTTTTTGTTGGCGACAGAAATGCCAGCTACATGCCATTCCTAAACTTCATGGTGCATTTATGGCTCAAAAGAGTATGTATGCGTCGGAAGACTCAGGCTTCATCTTTTTAAATTGTGGGCAAAGGAAAAATGCATCTAGGCAGGCCATGGGGAACTTTCTGTTCAGAGGTAGGAGGCAAAGATAATCAACGTATGTTTATTGCAAATTATTTCAAGGAAGTTGTATGTCGTGTACCAGACACAACCTTTGATGGTACCACTCTCCACTTTTGCATGTTCTCTAATTTGAAATGTTTTTCTTTATGCTGACTTCGAGAGTGTTTATAACAATTACATGGTTGGGATTTAATTTCTAGTAAGAATAATGTTGAATAGGTTAATTTTGATTTGTTTTTCCTGTTATCTTTAAATTGGTCATTAAATCTGGAGCCTATTGAATACATTAATTTTGTAATGGTATACCATATTAGATACGTTGAAACAACCATTCTTTTTGTTTTCTGATTTTTAAAACCTTTTCTTTTGTAAGTTTGACATTACTATATTGCCAGGCCCATGAGGTGAGGTGTAAAATATGATGTATTTATGAAAAAACCACTGAAATTAATCTGTAAAATCCAAGGGATAAAATCATTAGTTATAAAATACAAACAACTCTAGTTTCAACAATATGCTTTTGTCAATAACCTTTTTAGAACAATAGTAGAGACAAAGTAGATGAAATCAATATTTGATAAATTTTATGCCTCAAAAGAGAGACATAAGCTACACAACCACCTTTATGTAACCATAAAAAGACATGACTTAATTAAACACTCACTTCACTTCATTAATTACTCCCAACTTGAAAACTTGAAACAAAAATTTTGTTTACCTTTTTAATGGAGTGGTAGAATTGTGTTTTAAAGGGTGAGCTAGAAATCAGTACTTGAAAGGTAGAACTTGAGAATAACAAGCTATGTGATTTGGATCTAAAGACATAATAGATAGTGGTAAAAAAATGATGGTATTGATGAGTCTTCCCAGCAAATAAGCTCTAACTGTTAGACCATTGCCCAAATTTCAGTTATCTGCAATGACAATAGTGACTCTAGCTTTATTTGTATGTATAGCGACTTTGGCCATTGTCCTGTTCGTTTCCTATGAATGATTTTGATTTTCAAATTCCAACTAGTTTGTTGTTAAACTAATTAAATATTTGATGACAAACTTATAGTTTTCAAAGCTCTTTTTTAAATCTATTTTCTTGAGAAAATTTGTCTTTTTACTTTAGGTATTGTAGATTGCTACTGTGTGACATATGTTATGATATAATTGTCTAGATAAATAGATAGAAGTGTTGTACAACATAGTCATTTTTAAATCTAAAGAAACAAAATTTCCAGACACAGTTTATTAATTAAGAACATCTTTTAGACTTCTTAGCTAAGTTATGATTATATTTTAGTAGCGGATTTTGTGTATGCTGATATTGTGTTGTCCCTTTGGTTTTTGTCAGGTAACAATGGTTAATAAGGAATGTGTTCTTGAGCAGTAGGCACACGTCTTATTCTACTATCAACACGAAGCTCCATGGTTTTCAGGTATGGCAACAAAAACACAGATGTCAGTGGGATATCGAAAGTATATGTTGGATGAATTTAATATTAGTGATGATTTTGATTCCTTGTGAGATAAAGAATGTCACAAGTCCAATTCAAATAAATAGAAGCAACTCAAGAATGAAGGTGAAGTTATTGCTTTTGTTCCAAGTCAATTTTTATTTATTTATTGGTTGTTTTCATGTTTTGAGTGCGGACTTGTGAAATTCCAAATTGCATGTTGGTTTATGTAAAGGGGATATATATATATATATATATATATATATATATATATATATATATCCCCTTTACATATATATATATATATATATATATATTTCATTCATGGTTTCCAGAGATTCATGTTACATTTTCACTAAAGTTTAGATATCATTCAGATATCTAAACACCAAACAACAACAACATTGAGATTTTTCTTTCACTCAACCTATAACATATTGCATCTATCTTCATCAATTCTCTTCTTCCATATGCTATCCACTTCTGACATTTCCTTTGCAATATTTGGTGCATTTACCAGTTATAGGTCATTTATAGGCTAAAATGTCTTCATACTTTCACTTCTAATTGAATACTCAATTGAACATATTGATTCTCTTATACATAACTTTTTTTCCCTCCACCCACTTTTCATAACTTCCATAACCATTAGGTAGGGACCTACAACTTCGATGCTGCTTTGCTTGTTTAGTAAAATATTGTCAAGACTTTAATTTATTGAAAGTTGTAGAATTTACAATTTATGAAGTTTCAAGGTCTAATTTTTAAAAGTCCAATTCTTTAAAGGGTGCTAACTCAATGGAAGAGCACCTGATTTATAAGCAGGAGGTTGATGGTTCGATTCCATCATTCCCTGACATCCATATGGAATGGCCATGATCAATTTTTGGTGACGGAGGCTCTTTTGACCATCACCAATGAGCTTTCGTGTGATTTTCCAACCTTCACCAAAATATGAAATGGTGATGGTCAACGAACGCCACCATATATACGGATTAATAATGATGACCCTCAAAGGTCTATAACCATAAATCATTATTGTTGATATGAAATGGTGACGGTTGATGTTCGTCATTATTCATGACGGACCTTGAATGTCACCAAAACACCTATACTTCTGGTAATACAACTTTTGGTGACAGTCAACGAATGTCACCATATATATGCACCAATAGTGACAGCCATGAAAGATACATCATAATAAATTGCTATTGTTCATATGAAATGGTGATGGTCACTATCTGTCATTATAATCAATATTCGTGACGGATTTTGAATGTCACCATAACAAATATACTTTTGGCGATGCCACCTTTGGTGACGTTCATTTTTTGGTGACCGAGGTTATAGTTCGTCACCATTTCTCATATGAAATCATGATGGTCGCTATGCGTCATTATAAATCATTTTTGGTGACGGACTTTGAATGTCACTACAACACTCGTACTTTTGGTGATGTTCAGTTTTTGGTGACGGAGGTTATGGTACGTCATCATTGCTCATATGAAATGGTGACAGTTGCTATCCGTCATTATAAATCATTATTGGTGACGGAATTTGAATGTCACCATAACAACTATACTTTTGGTGACACCACCTTTGGTGACGTTCAGTTTTTGGTGACGAAGGCTTTTTTGACCGTCACCAATGAGCTTATGGTAATATTTTTTGCCCCTCACCAATGTCCTTTTTTCTTGTAGTGACTGTTGCCTTTAAACAAGGGTAATTAATGTTAAAGCAGACCATGGTATTAATTTTTTTGAAAACCCCAAAGATATGAATACTAGAAATTCAGGATTTAACATAGCTGCATACAAGCACATAGCCTCAATTGCTAGCTTGTTGGGTTAATTTCCAGTGGTGTAGGTTTAAGGAAAATGTGTAATTTAGCCTGAGAGGCATTGAACATTTTATCCCAAGGGAGGGAAATTGTTTATTAGATCAAGTATCTTTCTATTTCAGATTCATACATCCTTCTTGCTAAGCATTCCCATAGCTCAATTTCACCCATCTCTCAATTGTTGTTGTACGTGATTGGGTAAAGCCATACGCTTGTCTAAATGTTATGATGAGTAAAGTTTGGAATGCGTTTGGGTTCTCAACAACAACCATTGTGGACTCGGTATAAAATAACACACCCGCAACAATTACATTGATTGTGTTTTTAATATTTTGATCAGTGAATTGGTATAATTGATTGTGCATTGTAGAAAACAAAGTTAATAGCTGATTTATGTGTATTATCCAGTTCATTCAATCATATGCTACAACCAGAATCCCTCTTGTGATGCATTGCCTGGTAGTTACAACCTTCAGGAATAGTTTATTAAATAGGGGTATATATCTAGATTCAGTTTCTCCCAACGATGGGCATGGTATCTCACCTACAATGAACTGTGATTCGGCAGATGTGCCATTGTTCTAGAGGCTGGATATAATTTTGTTGTAAATCAAAGTATATATATATATATATATATATATATATATATATATATATATATATATATATATATATATATATATATATAGATAGGCGAAATGGAATTTGAGGCCCACTTGAATTCTCCGCTGAATTTGGACCTTGGTATTAGAAGCAAGTAGGTCCCAAAAAAGCAAAGCCTCGAAGCCAAACTAAAGAAAAGTTCACTAGAACTATTGATGAGCATTGAATTTGGAAACTAGTGAGCAGACCAAGATTAAATACTTATCAAATAAATAGAATTTGCAGAGTAACAATTGTTTACTTTCATTAAGGATCCATGTTTATGAGATACGCCATGGCCTATGTTTCTTGCTAGGATTGTGAGGACCCATTTCGTATTAAAAATTTCATTCCCTCACCAACATGATTTATGTTTCTAGATTTGTAGAATGTTCTATTAATCATTTAGCTACATCTATTAGTTTTACATATAAAAATAATAATTTATTTTATAAATAAAGATTTAGCCAAATACCAAATTAATGTATAAGACTCCTTATTTATGAAAAGTAGTTCAATGTTGGTTTCGAAACATAACCTTGCATACTCTCTTTCCAATAAAAACTATTGATGGAAAACTGCCTTTGGCTTCTGATGAGCCCCCAAATTGGGTAACCTATTGGGCTCATTTTGCCTAATTTTCCTTGTTCAATCCTCCATTTTTCATAGATTATGCATGTTTTTCTAGTATGTTTACGTTATTTGAACGAATAAGGGTGGTCACTCTACCTAGGAGGCTAATACATGGTTATTTCAGGATTTTTGGACAAATTTTGGAGCAAAACCAAGCAATAATGGGTCAGCTGACAGCCAAGCTTGAGGTGAGGATTCGTAGGGAGGTTGTCTCTTGCATTAAATGGCCTTCCTCGAAATCTCCACCCTCAACACCGAGCTCCACAGGCCACCAAAACGAGTTTTAAAGGCAGCCAAGCAGTTTTTGGAGGAGTGGTTGTTCACTAGTAGTTGGGACAACCGAGTCCCTTGAATCTAGGAGGGCTGCTAGCCCCCTCGTATTGTACAAATAGGAAGGCCTCAGCCTTCGTAGTTTACTTTTGGAACTATTGTTATTTTTGCACTATAGTGCTGTCATTTTGCTCAGCCTGTTTTATTTTAGCTACTGCTGTACAACTTTCATATGATGGTTATTTTTGAATAATGAGAAGCAGCTTTACTTGGCATCAGATCTGAGTTCTTTATAGGAGCCTGTAGCTCTTGGGTTTGGGCCCAACTCGAGTGCTAATGCCTCCTTTATGTATTGTTATTTGTTCTTTATGCATTTGCAGAAACATTTCTGTTAAGTAGGTTAAAGTTTGCTGATTAACTAGGTCACTGTTAATGGTTAGATAGACTTTTGAATGCTCAGATTTAGTTGATAGGTTGTTAACAGGAAAAAGCATCAAGAAAAGGGCCATCAAACATCTTTGGTTTCACCTCTCCTTCAGTAGGATTAGGAGCTAGGATCAGGATAACTTTGCTGCCCACAAAACGCTGATTTTGCTTTGCCATGCAGTCACTAGTGTTTGATTTTCATGTGTAGAAGTTGGTCACAAGTTCAGACTTTTGTTTGCTTAGTTGCATGAGTTAAAATACATGGTTTCATTGCAGGTTAAAATACATGGTTTCTGCAAGATAGATTTTAGTTAGTTGCAATTCCATCTGTTTCAGTTTTGCGGGTATAAGCAGAGAAAAAAGAAAAAACAACCAAAAGTACTTTCATGCCTTGTAGGAACAGAGATAATACTAAAAAATTCCTACGCAACACCCCCACCACTTCACTGAGTCACCCTTCTCTCTTCTTCGGTGGCAGTGTTCCAGAAGAACCTATAGGTGAACCTCCTGAGATATACGAAGATCCTATAACAGAAGAAGAGCAAGAAAACATTCCTTTTGAGACCATGGCTGACAACAGAAATGGTAGAGACGATGATGAGAGAATAGCAGGTACCTTCCCCATCCGAGAGACTAACGGGGACATGAAAATGAAGAACATAAGTCCCTCAACCTTACCTCATTTCCATGGATTGACCACTGAAGACCCTGATACCTTCCCGTTTGAGTTTACTATCATTTGTGGAACTTATGACTATACAGAAGATGAGAAAAAGTTGAAACTCTTTCCCTCTACCCTCAAGGATGCAACATTACACTGGTTCATGGGGTTACCTGGAAACAATATCACTACTTGGGCTCAGATGCAGCAAGCCTTTAACAACAAATACTAGGATTACTGTAGGTCAAAGGAAACCAAGGGAGAAATCTTCCGAATGACCATGGGAAATGATGAGTCTCTAGAGGACTATGAGGAAAGGTTCCAACTTAGCTATAAACGGGCCAGGTGCACACTTGACCCTGAATCGCTAAAGCTGGTTCTGCTTCGAGGAGTCCCTGAAGACCTTCTAGATACCCTTCACATGCTAGCTGGAGGAGACATTTACCAACTACCTTATGAGGACATAAAGACTGTGTTTAGAAACCACTCTAGGGCATTCCGGAAAAGAGGCAGAGGGAATCCACTTTCAGCTAGTACTACCTTCTCCAAGCATGAGTTTGCTAATTAGATGGAAGACCTCAAAAGTGAGATGAGATAAAACATTGCCATGCAACTTGATACTTTCTGAATCCAACAAAAGATAGAGGAAGCTGAGAGGGCTTTGGCCATCTTCTATCCCAGATGTACGAGGAAGCACCCTAAGAACAAGTGTCCATTGCACTCAGTAGAGGTATGTTTCATTTGTGAGGAGGAGCACCCCACAAACCAATGCCAAATCTTACTCGGATTCAAAGCCATGTACCAAGGGGCTGAGGCACCCACTAAACCTCTCTACTTCCTCAACCAAAGGAGGCCGCATGGACCCAGACCTTACCAGCAGGGGATGCAAGGGACATCCCAAGCTTATTATAGCCCCAACCAATCTGCTCACATGCCTTCTTGGGGTCCCCCTACTCATCCTTCCTGGTCTGCACCTCCTCCGTGGTCTTATCCACCTCAATACCATACTCAATCCATTGCTCATTCGTTTCACTCACATGTCCAGCCATAGTCTCAGTGGAATGCACCCCAACCGGGGTGGAGGCCCCAATACAACTCTCCTCCTGCCATTCTGCCTCCACCATCGGCTCAACCACAACCATTACCTCCTGCTCCTCCAAGACAACCCCAAATGCCTGCTCAACCGAGCCCGAACCCCAACAACCGACAGGCTCAGCAGGTATACACTGGGGAGACAACATGTCCTACCTATGCTGTGGAGATCCAGGAGATCAACCTGCGATCCGGAAAGACCCTTCTAGATCGCCAATCTCCTCCCCCATAGGGCGAGGAAGACAAACATGAAAGTGAACCCAAAGCCATTCCACCCTTTTCTGAGCGACTAACAGTAACCACACAACCAAACCCAGAGGAGACTGAACTTCTGAGGGAACTGAAACAGTTGTGTGTGAAAATACCCCTTCTCCAGGCCATCAAAGATGTACCGATATATAATAAATTGATTAAGGAGAAGTGTTTCAGGCACCCAGGCAGGAGAAAGAGAGATGCCTCGACTATCAATGTAATAGGACAACTGTCTGATCTAATGTTGGGGCAAGTAATATGTCCAAAGTATTTGGACCCTGGGAGTCCTGTAGTTGATGTCCACATCAATGGCACCATTATCCCCCATACCTTGATTGATCTAGGGGCTGCCATTAATGTGATGACCTGGGACACCATGCTTAAACTCAACCTTCAGAATTCCTTAAGGAAGACCTCGACAGTCCTGGAGTTGGCAGATCGCTCCACCGTGACTCCTGAAGGGATTATGGAAGATGTCTTGGTCTCTATTGACTCTTGGGAGTACCCTGCGAACTTCTTGGTACTTCAACCAAAGGCAAAGCTTACTGGATACCCCCTCATTTTGGGAAGGCCTTGGTTAGCCATGGCGGATGCTTACATCAGTTGCCGAGCTAGAAACATGACCATCAAAAATGGTCCTATGTCCAAGCAGCTAGTCCTATACCCTCCTGCCTAGCCTCTGCTAGAACATGATTTACCACTCTGGTTGGAAGAAGGAGATGAGGATGAGGTCTACTCTGCACCATTGTGCATAGTAGAAACCACTAGGGGAGGCCCTCAAACTGAGGATGATCTGATTGAGACTTTGATTCAAAGTCCTCCTCCCAGTGCACTGTCCTTAGAAGAATTGGTGGAGGATACCCAAGCCAGCACCTCGGTGGACCTCTGTGTGACTGATCCAACCTCTCCCAGAGTTAAGAATGTGGAGTTTGGTCCTGAGAGAACTTTAAAGATCAGCTCCTCCCTATCTCCTTCCCGGGAGAAGGAGCTGTGTAGCTTACTGAACAATGATTTAGATGCTTTCGCTTGGAACAATAAGGAGATGAAAGGAGTCCATCCTTCGGTCTGTACCCATCACATCAACATTAAAGAAGATTGTAAACCAGTCAGGCAGCCTCAGAGGAGAATAAATCCAGCCCTTAAGGACATTGTCAAAGAAGAATTGCAAAAATTGTTGGATGCAGGATTCATCTATCCTATCTCCGATAGTGAGTGGGTTTCGCCTCTAATACTTGTGCCCAAGAAGAACGGGAAGTAGAGAATCTGTGTAGATTACCGAGAACTTAACAAAGCCACAAAGAAAGACCATTTCCCTTTGCCTTTCATAGATCAAGTCTTGGATGGACTAGGAGGGAAGAAGTTCTTCTCTTTCCTAGATGGGTCCAGCAGGTATAACCAGATCCAAATAAGCTCGAAAGACCAAGATAAAACCACCTTCACCTGTACTTGGGGTACCTTTGCCTATTGAGTCCTTCCCTTTGGGCTATGCAACGCTCCTGCCACTTTCCAGAGAGCAGTATTGAGCATCTTTCCTAAGTTGGTCCATGATTCGGTAGAAATCTATATGGATGACTTCACTCCTTATGGGTCCAACTTCCAAGAAGCATTGACCAATCCGAGAAAAGTTCTAACCAAGTGCATTGAGATGAACCTGTCCCTCAGTCCCGAAAAATGTGAATTCCTGATGACTGAAGGGACCATGCTAGGACATACCATTTCTCGCCAAGGATTACAGGTGGATCCTAATAAAATTTCTATCATCCAAAAGGTCCCACCTCCTTAAAAGGTAAGAGGTGTTCGGAGTTTCCTAGGCTTAGAAGGATATTATCGAAGATTCATTAAAGACTTCAGCAAGCTAGCCTCGCCATTGTTTTGCCTCTTAGGGAAAGACGTTAAGTTTAAATGGACTGACAACTGTCAAGGGGCTCTGGATGAGTTGAAAGAAAAACTGGTGTCTGCCCCGATCTTGAGAGGTCCAAACTGGGCCCTACCTTTCCACATCCACACTGATGCCTCAAACAAAGCCATAGGGGCAGCCTTAGGACAAATTAAGGAGAAACTCCCATATTCCATATACTTCATCAGCAAAAACCTGTCCAAGGCAGAAATGAACTATAGTGTAACCGAGAAAGATTTCCTGGCCGTAGTCCATTCCCTAAACAATTTCAGACACCACATCACCGATTATCAAACATTTTTACACACTGATCATGCTGAGATTAGATACTTAATGAATAAGCCTGATGTCAATGCTCGTATTATTAGATGGTTACTTTTGTTACAACAATTTGATTTGACGATTGTCAACAAGCCAGGTAAGGAAAATGTTGTTGCTGACTTCTTGTCTAGATTGGACTTACCTGCAGGTGAGGAAGGAACAGTGGATGACCAGATGCCAAATGAACATCTATTTGCTATCTCAGTACTCTCTCCATGGTTTTCTGATATAACAAATTACTTGGTCTCAGCACAGTTCCCTCGCATCTGTCCTCAAAGGAGAAGAGCAGAATTGTAAGAAAGAGTGCCCCGTTCACTTGGATCGGGGGCAACCTGTTTAAACTTGGCCCAGATTAGATCTTGAGACGTTGTGTTAGGGAGGAGGAAGTCTTTGACATCCTCCTAACCTGTCATGATGGACCTTGTGGAGGCCACTTTGCAGCAAAATGGACTACCTTCAAAATTCTACAAGCAGGCTACTATTAGCCTACTCTTCATCAAGATGTCAGAAGATATGTCAGCCAGTGTGACCGATGTCAGAGGATGGGGAAACCAACTCCAAGAGATGAAATGCCTCTCCAGCCTCAAGTGACCTTCGAGCCATTTGAGAAGTGGGGCATGGATTTTGTGGGTCCTATCAACCCTCCTTCAAAGCAACGGTCTTACATCATTGTGTGCACCGACTATCTGACCAAGTGGGCAGAAATGAATGCAATCAAAGCAACAACAGAAGAAAAGGTGGCTGAGTTTCTGAGGGAAAATATCTTCTACAAGTTTGGCTACCCAAGAGAGTTAGTCACAGATCAAGGAAGCCAATTCACCTCCAACCTGATTGAAGATTTTCTCGCTCATCACAAGATCAAGCACAAGACTTCCACCCCCTATCATCCTCAAGAAAATGGGCAGGTGGAAGTCACTAATCGAGCATTGGAAGGGATTTTGACTAAGGTTGTGAGCAGCAGCAGAAAGGATTGGGCAGATCGCCTGGTTGAGTCCCCTGGGCCTACAACACCACATGGAAGACCACGACCGGTTTCACAACTTATGAGCTGGTCTACGGGAAGAAAGCTTTGCTGTCCATAGAGTTCGAGTACAATACATTGAGGGTGGCAGCTCAGCGGGACCTAGACCTCAGCCATTCTCAACGTGAAAGATTATTGCAACTGAATGGATTAGATGAACAAAGAATGCAGGCCCTTCTCCACTCAGAGGTAGTTCAACTCCAGAGGAAGATATGGCATGACCGACACCTTAATGAGAAGCAATTCTAGCCAGGAGATTGGGCGCTGCTGTATGACTCAAGATACAAGGATTTCAAAGGAAAGTTGAGGAAAAGGTGGTTAGGACCATATATAGTGGAGAAATGTAACGATAATGGTTTAGTCCTTATCAGGACCATTGATGAAGAGGCCATCCCCATGCTTGTCAATGGGGATCGACTGAGAATCTACAAGAAACCCCTCTCGAGGCAGGAATTCATTAAAACTGTGGAAAAATCAGTGCTGGTAATAGAGCAGGGTTCTGCCTTTGTTCTGGCCACACCTTGATCATCAAAAAAAAAAAAAAAAGAGGAATAAAAAGATCCCTGGACGAAAACCTCTCTGAGGTGGCCAGGGCAGGCAGTGAGGGTGAAAACCTCATGGAGGCACCCCCGCTGTCTCTCAGAAAATAAAGAAATGGAATAAAAAAAGATCCTTGGGTGAAAACCTCTTTGAGGCGCCCAGGGCAGATAGTGGGGGTGAAAACCTCATAGAGGCACCCCTATTGTCTCTCAAAAAAAAAAAAAAAAAAAGAGAAAAAGAAGAAAAAGAAGAAAAAACAGGTCTGATCTTTGAAATTATTGTAGGTTGCAGGGATATAATGCAGATAAAGAGGGTCGTGCAAATCAAGGAAACGGGTCCATCCCAAGCTACCAGGCATCCTCACCGGCACTCCCTCCATGGCCACACACTTTTTCCAGGATTTGGACACATTCGGGTCAAGATTCAACCTCCTACAGGAAGTTTCAGGGCTTTCTACAAGAAGTTTTGCATTTCTACAGGAAACATCCTGTAGAACCTTTGGGCAAGACAAAATCGATTCTGGAGGAGGATTTAAAACTTGAAGTTTGTTGGTGAGGCCTGCAACCACCCCTTTGTCCCATCCATCACCTATTTCCTCTCTTTCCTCTGCCATTACCACAATTTGGTCCTGTACTCCTGCACAGTCATGCAAAAAGTCCTGTTTTCCTCAGATCGCCATTTTTTTCCAAGGGACAAATCAAATACATGAAGGCTCGCACACTCTACCTATCAAAAGCTCCAATAGGACCCTTCATCCGTGACTGTAGTCATGCCCATTTCAACATGCAGCCCAGGAGGAGAAGTAGCTATAGGATGTCCTACAGGAATCCTGTAGCAGCTGATCCACCTGGAATACACACTATGGAGTCAGGAGCAGTTGAAATCAACACAGGAGGCATGCAACCAGCTCCACGTAAATATGAACACCTCCTCAACAGCTGAGAACAGACGGGGCCGTGCATGCAACGTTCACCACTAGAGGACCGGGTCCTGAAAGCCTTGCATCCAGCATCAGCAAATGAACGAGGGAATTCACACGCCTGTGCACGAAGCAGCAGTGAGCAAAGCCATTGTTTCATGTCCAAAAACCTGTGAAACACGTCCACGGTCACCCCAGGTAAGTGCCTAACCTTATTTTGTCAAATTGCATAAGCTATACTATGAACACTGCATATCTGTGAATGGGCGGATTGAACGAATGCAATGGCCAGTCAACTGGCCACCCACAACCAGTAGAATTGCCTCGTGGGATATGAACGAGCATGGTTACGCTCGATTCCGCCAGAAGGACATGGAGCCGACACGTGGGAAGTGTCCAGTTGGGAGATCAACAGATTTGCAGTGAAATCGGCGGACTGATAGGGATGACGGCGGGCAATGGCGGAGATAGACATTGGCGGTTAGAGACACGCCGAGGAATGATGGCCGTGATGTTGTCTAACGGCTCGGCCTGGACACCTCACCCCCGCACCATGAATTGCGTCGTATTTCAAAATCATTCGGCCAGAGCACGCACATTAACCATTGTCATTTACGCCTACAACCGGTTTTTCAGCAACGTGAGCGTCCTCCTCCTCTGCAGTTCGTTAGCCCGAGTTTCTTGGCCCAGTTCAAACTCTTCCCGCATCCCAGACTTGCTCCGCAGCGCCGTGACGTCCTCCAAAAGCAGCAGAAGCTCTCTACAGGAAGGAGCTCTACAGGAAGCACAGCGAAAGCTCCCGGAGCAGAGAAACCCATGTCTGTTGCGTCAGAATTCGAAATTTCGAAGAGAGGTAGGCTCGAACACGCCATCCCCATGCTTAATTTTCGAAAGGTGGTGAACTAGCTTGTTTGAACTGTGGAAAATTGAAATCAGTCTGCATGTGGGTCAAGAATGGTGGCTTGCTTATATGATACACAGAATTTCTTTTAAATGGTGCTGCGTCATATTCACCCCCATGGTTCCTATTAACAAACTCTCCCATTATAACGACAAACCACTGTAAGTCTCACCTGTGCACATATAGAATTTTTTGTGACTGTTACATGGTTGGTGTGAAAATTAGCTCTGCACTCTGTCTGTGAGAGCTTAATTCCTTTTGACAAGTCAAGTTTTGGGCGGCAACAGTATTATAACTAGAGAATTGGTGAAAGGGGAGATACACATAGCGAAGAAACCCTGTCCTGAGAGTCAAGGAGGAAACCATATCCGAATTTCCATTCTACCCAGAGCTCAAGCTAAAAACAGAGTGTTTTCATCATGCCAGGAGGGTTTATTAGAAAGGAACCCTCAGATTCCAGAAAATTGATGAAAAGTCCTGAGGTGGTAGAACTGTTTACTCGTGCCCACTGGATGACCTTCTGTGACAGAATTCAAGGTCGCGATGATGAAATAACAGAGGAGTTCCTAAGGTCCCTGCAGCCCAAATCAAAAACACTGGCCACTGTAAAGTTCAGAGGATTGACCTTCAAACTCACTCCACAACTCATTAGTTGGGTCACGGAGTTGCCATTGGGGATACCATGGGATAAAGAGGAAAGGAAATTGGGTCAGAAAGCCAAAAATGAGTTTTTCCTACCAGAAGAACAATTTTCAGAGGATAAGAATGGGGTCCGAAGAGCCAGCCTTCAGCCATTTTGGAGTGAGGTCAGCCTTCAAGTTATGAAATATATTACCTATGAGGGGCGATTTAGTATTGTGTATGGTTATCACTTCCGCTTGTTAACTGAGCTTAGGCATAAGATGGATTTGCCCTCAGAACAAAAATTGAGCATCCCATACTTCCTCCTACAGTCATTGATTGAGTGTGGCACAAAATTGAAGGAGGGGACACCAGACCAGTTGGCTCATCATGGGCTTATCAAGCTCCTCGTAGAAGATGCCCTCCATACTTATACTGTCCCTATCTCCTCGGAGATTTTCTGCAATATGTCTAAGGATGATGATATCCGGACTCTGGCAGAAGAACTCACTTCATACAACAGTGAGGAGAAGGAGCATATTGAGGCAGAGAAGAAAACTAAGGGTAAGGAAGCTAAGGGTAAGAAAACCCAGGGCAGGCCATCACAGGAAAAGCCACAGGAAAGACAAGAGGAAAAGCAATAAAAGGGACAAGCTGCTGAGGCCAAAGCTGTGAGTGGAGTAAAAACACAAATGCCAAGGGAGAAGCGGTTGCAAACTCGGGCAGAGAGGACTGAAAAAGTCCAAACAAGTAAAGGCACACCGAAGGCAACCACAACAAAAGTCAAAGAGAAGGCACCCCTAGCCAAGCAAGCCAAATCAAGGAAAACTGGTTCTACAGGAAGCCAGCAGACTATTTCTACAGGAAGCCAGAAAACTGCTTCTACAGGAAGCTAGAAAACGACCACTACAGGACTTTCTACAAGAAGTCTGGGGAAAGGGCAGCAAAAGGAGAAATTAGTTGAGATTTTAGCTAGGGAGGCAGTAGCAGTGCTGGCCACCCTAAGCACATCCCCCAAGCAGAAGGAGAAGCGGAAGAGGGAGCCTCCCCTGTATTTTAAGGCAAGAAGGAGTGTGACGATTAAGACTGGCAGACCCCAGCCTCCATTAAAAGAACCAATCACAACTGTAGACACCCCTACCACACCAAAGGATAGGTCCCCCTCGAAGGCATCCATCACTTATGAGTGGGGAAGCTTGAAGACATCCACCTGGAGGGAGAGAATGGAAAGGTTGGACACAAAAGCCTCTTTATAGGATGTTGAAACTATTCTACAGGAAACATTGGCCAGGCTCAAGGAGATCGAAGAAATGGAAGGTGAGGCAGCCAAATCACCACAGAAGGAATAAGATGTCAAGCACATTATGGAACCTAGCCTCGAGCCCAGCTTGGGCTCCTACTATAACTTTTTGGAGGCCGGAAAGATCATTCCTCAGAAATTCACAGTGCCACTTTTCCTTGCACTAGAGGAAGAGAGAGTGAGGACCCACACTTGGATGAAAATCGCTAAGTCCAAGGGAGTGGCAGATATAGGTCCTCTGGAGGAGTAGCTCAAGGAGGCCAAAAGAGAATTGGCTATGGTACGACATGTGGAGAGCAGCCAGCGGGTCAGGCTACAGGAAGAAAATGAGCTGCTTAGACAGCAGCTACAATTACAGGGACAGAGGAAGGAAGACATGCCTCACATCTTGGGGGAACAAGAGCAACAGGAGGGGCCCACAACAGCCACAGATACCCCTTATGAAAAAAAAGAAAGGAAGGGACACAGACTAAAATTGAGGCACTGAACCAGCAACTACAGGAACAAGAATTGCAGATACATTCTCTGAAACAGCAGCTGCAAGAAAAGGAGGCCCAACTGGCCTGCATGGCCAGCTGGGCAATGGAAGCCCTGCAGTGCAGGAAACCTGCCAAATCCTATGCCCTATACCTCAAGGAACAATGGTTACAATTTCAAATCAATACCTTGGCTCAAAGGGGCATCACCCCTTTCCAAAATTATCATCAGTTTGCAGCTTTATGTGGCAGTAGTTCATCTGAGGATAGGGCCAAATTGGCAGAGTTCTACTTGCACAACTTCGCCCTTCCGGACATGAACACATGGGATCCCAACACAGTGATAGGAGATGTCCAGCTTATGGCCATGGCCTCTTGGATGAGCCATGAGGAGAAGAGAGCAGCAGAGGTCCGCAGTATCATAGGTAGAGAGCTCAATGACCCTCTCATGATCAGAACAGAGCCAGATGACCCATCAGCAGTGATAAGCGCCCACTAGCACTTGGCCAACAGTCCTCAGGATCTACCGGAATACATTAAGCAACAGGCTCAAGCCATTGCCCATTTTGAGGACATGGAGAGACTGTTGGGAGAAAATTGTATGCATGCCTGCACAAGGCGGTGGAACACACTACCTCACAGCCTGAAGATAAGGGAATACCACTCTCCCACTAGGATGAGGGAGGCCTTGGCATGGGTACCTCTCTACAAATGGTTGATCCAGAACTTGCAGGCCAATTGGATTGGCTTGAAATTCAGTCCTCCTTTACTTCTGGGTTTGCTAGAAGGAGTGAAGGAAGAGGAGGAAGGTAGACAATGGGAGGAAGTGGAGAGGAAGGCAGGATTCCACGACCAGGAAGAGGATATCACAGCAGAGGCTTGAGATGTGAGGGAGGTGATAAAAGCCATAAAGGATGATGAGCTGGACTAGTTGCTTAGAGGATGAGCAACTGATTTAGCAGGGGGTGATGATGAGCCCCCAAATTGGGTAACCTATTGGGCTCATTTTGCCTAATTGTCCCTGTTCAATCCTCCATTTTCATAGATTATGCATGTTTTTCTAGTATGTTTATGTTATTTGAACGAATAAGGGTGGTCACTCTACCTAGGAGGCTAATACGTGGTTATTTCAGGATTTTTGGACAAATTTTGGAGCAAAACCAAGCAATCATGGGTCAGCTGACAGCCAAGCTTGAGGTGAGGATTCGTAGGGAGGTTGTCTCTTGCATGAAATGGCCTTCCTCAGAATCTCCACCCTCAACACCAAGCTCCACAGGCCACCAAAATGTGTTTTAAAGGTAGCCAAGCAGTTTTTGGAGGAGTGAATGTTCACTAGCAGTTGGGATAGCCGAGTCCCTTGAATCTAGGAGGGCTGCTAGCCCCCTCGTATTGTACAAATAGGAAGGCCTCAGCCTTCGTAGTTTACTTTTGGAACTATTGTTATTTTTGCACTATAGTGCTGTCATTTTGCTCAGCCTGTTTTATTGTAGCTATTGCTGTACAACTTTCATATGATGGTTATTTTTGAATAAAGAGAAGCATCTTTACTTGGCATCCTGAGTTCTTTATAGGAGCCTGCAACTCTTGGGGTTGGGCCCAACCCGAGTGCTAAGGCCTCCTTTATGTATTGTTATTTGTTCTTTATGAATTTGCAAAAACATTTATGCTAAGTAGGTTAAAGTTTGCTAATTAACTAGGTCACTGTTAATGGTTAGATAGACTTTTGAATGCTCAGATTTAGTTGATAGGTTGTTAACAGGAAAAAGCATCAAGAAAAGGGCCATCAAACATCTCTGGTTTCACCTCTCCTTCAGTAGGATCAGGAGCTGGGATCAGGATAACTTTGCTGCCCACAAAACACTGATTTTGCTTTGCCATGCAATCATTAGTGTTTGATTTTCATGTGTAGAAGTTGGTCACAAGTTCAGACTTTTGTTTGCTTAGTTGCATGAGTTAAAACACATGGTTTCATTGTAGGTCACACTTTTGTTCATTCTCTTTACTGGCAGCTAGTAGATTTAGGTCATCGTAATTAGGTTTTTGAATTTACAAGTCTTCATTGGATCAGTTGGAAAAATGCCTTGCAGAGCACCTGTACCACTCCTTCATCTGTTTAGTATCCATCAACACCATCCACTCTACCCTCTACTTAGAATCCTTGCCTCCCGTTCTGTTATGAAACCAGCTAAAGAAAAGATAGATCAACGCCTTAGAATTCAGCCTCTTCGAGGGGGCAACCTCCTTTACATTACATAAATGAACAATTCTTGGATGATACAAATGACAAAACCTCCTTTCTATATATAGGAGTCTAAGGAGTCACAATATAATCCAGCCGACCTAACAATAATAATATAAAGCCACAAAAATAACAATAGAGGGATTCTATGGGCACATTAATAACAATATGGGGGCAATAGGGGCACAACAATATAAATAAGGGGTATAACTACAATAGTAATGGGGTAATCACTAGTATTATAGGGACCCAACATGCCCCTCTCCTTCAAAAAAGTGTTGTCCTCAACGCTTGAGTAGTTTTGGATACTTCTGCATAAAATTCTCATCCTCCCATGTGGAATCTTCAGCGGATAAGTTCTTCCACTTGATAAGATACTCTGAAATTGATCGATTTCGTAGCTGTCGAGTTCTTGTTTCTATAACTGCTTCCGGTTCCAATATAATTTTTCCTTCCTCGTCAAGTTCTGGCAATATTGTTTGAACTGGGAGCTTGTCGCCTATAACCTTCTTTAAACATGAAACATGGAAAACTGGGTGCAATCGAGAAGCTGCAGGAAGCTCCAATTTGTATGCCATAGTACCAATCTTTTGCAACACCTTGTACGGACCATAATACTTTGGTGATAATTTATTATCCTTCTTAGCTTGCTTGAGGGACATTTGCTTATATGGTTGTAGCCGTAGGAATACCCAATCACCTACATCAAAACTTCTTTCACTGCGATGTTGATCTGCCTGTTGTTTCATTCTATTCTGTGCCAACACGAGGTTATCCTTTAAGAGTTGGAGGACTTGTTGTTGATGTTCGATGTGATGTTCCACTGCCTGAACCTTAGAATTTTCTCTTAAATATGATGTGATGGATGGTGGTTGATACCCATAAAGTGCCATAAATGGGGTCATTTTTGTTGTTGTATGGAAGGAAGTGTTATACCACCATTCAGCCAGAGGCAACCATTTGACCCATTGTGTCTGTTTATCAGATACAAAGCAACGAAGATATCCTTCCAAACATTTGTTTACTATCTCAGTTTTCCCATCAGATTGAGGATGATAAGATGAGCTATGAGCTAACTGAGTACCAAGACAAGAAAATAATTCTGTCCAAAAATTTCCAGTGAAAATGGGATCTCTGTCACTTACAATAATCTTTGGGTTTCCATGTAGCTTTTGAATTGTTTCCATAAATGCAGTAGAAACTGTACTGGCTTTAAATGGATGTGATAATGCACAAAAGTGTGCATACTTGGTAAGTCTGTCAACTACCACCATGATGACACTCTTTCCCTCAGACTTGGGTAAACCTGTGATAAAATCCATTGAAACCTCCTCCCAACGTTGGCTTGGAATGGATAAAGGTTGTAATAGACCCGGTGTCTTAATTGTTTCAACTTTATTTTGTTGGCAAACCAAACATTCTGCCACAAACTTTTGAATATCTGATTTAAGGCCATCCCAAAAAAATTCCTTCTTAACCCTGTGGTAAGTTTTTAAAAATCCTGAGTGCCCTCCTAAGGGAGAAGTGTGCAATTCCATAAGAATCTTTTGTTTTAGCTGGGAATTCTTACAGAGGTATAAGCGATCTTTGTACCATAACGAATCATTTTTCCAGCTAAATGTATCAGACGTACTGGAATCTTGTTGTAGCTTTCGAATAAGTGCCCACACTTCTTCGTCATTCTTCCATTCCTCCCTTGCTTCATTTATCCAATCTGGTTGGATAATAGAAATGGCGCACAACAATGCTTCCACATCCTCATCCTTTCTTGAGAGTGCATCTGCCACCACATTTTGCTTCCCTTTTTTGTAGATGATTTCAAAGTCATAACCCAACATCTTTGTGACCCACTTTTGTTGCTCTTCAGAGGATAATCTTTGTTCTAAAAAGTATTTAAGGCTATCATGATCCGTTTTTACCTTGAAGTGTCTTCCCATTAGGTAGGGTCGCCATTTCTTAAGTGCATGGAGTATTGCCAACATTTCCTTCTCATAAATAGCTTTGCTTAAAAACTTTCCCTTGATTGGACGACTTTCAAAAGCAATGGGTCTTTCATCTTGCATTAGAACAACACCAATTCCATTTCCTGAAGCATCACATTCCACAATAAAGGTTTTTGTGAAGTCCGGTGTAGCTAAGACCGGTGCTTGGCACATTGCCTCTTTAAGATGTTCAAAGGCCTTTGTTGCTTCCGGAGTCCATGAAAATGCATCTTTCTTCAATAATGTTGTTAGAGGTGCTGCTATTCTCCCATAATTCTTAACAAACTTGCGATAATACCCTGTCAACCCAAGAAATCCTGCAGATGCTTTATGGATGTGGGGATTTTCCATTCCTTAATGGCTTTAATTTTGCTAGGGTCTACCTTAACTCCTTCATGAGATACAATATGACCCAAATATTCCACCTCCTGGACTCCAAAGAAACATTTGGATCTTTTTGCATATAATTGTTTCTCCTCCAATAGTTGTAGCACCCTGTCAACATGTTCAACATGATCCTTCCAAGACTTGCTGTAGATTAGTATATCATCAAAAAATACTAACACAAATTTTCTAAGGAATGGTTTGAAAATTGAATTCATCAAACCTTGAAATGTTGAAGGTGCATTGGTAAGGCCAAAAGGCATGACCAAAAATTCATAATGACCCTCATGAGTTCTAAATGCCGTTTTCGGAATGTCTTCAATCTTCATTCTGATTTGATGATATCCTGAACGAAGATCCAACTTGGTGAAGTAAATTGATCCATGCAATTCATCCAGTAATTCATCAATGACAGGAATGGGGAACTTATCTTTAATAGTGAGCTTGTTGAGCTCCCTATAATCCGGACACATGCGCCATGATCCATCCTTCTTGTGCACCAATACTACTGGAGCAGAGAAAGAACTTTGATTCGGTTGAATTATACCAGCCTCTAGCATTTCTGCAACCATACGTTCAATTTCACTTTTTTGGACATAGGGATATCTGTACGGCCTGATGTTTGGAGGAACACTTCCTGGAATCAGATGAATAGCATGATCATGATCACGCATAGGTGGGAGACCTTTGGGAGTCTCAAATACCTTGGAATGATTGTCCAGGACTTTTTGGAGATCTGGAGAAATAGATGATTCTAATGTGGAAACATCTAGCGAACATAATTGTGCAATTACACCCCTTTGCTCCTTTTTTAGAAGCTTTGTCATACCATTAGAGCTGATTATCTTTCCTGGTTTCCCTGCAATACCCCTTAATTCAACTTCCTTTCCTTCCGTAGAAAATTTGATGAAAAGTTCTTGAAAATTAAAAGCTATTGTACCCAAGGATTGTAGCCATTGGACTCCTAGTACAACATCAGCACCTCCCATTGGAATGGAAAGCATTGGGCTAGTCAATACATATTCTCCCATGGATAGCTTGATATTATGGCACTTTCCAGAGCAATTTATTGTTCCTCCATTTGCAATCATCACTTGACACTCTGGTGCTGGATATAGGAAGCAATTCAATTCTTTTGCTACCCTACAATGAATAAAATTGTGGGTGCTTCCTGAATCAATCAACACTATTACCTTTTTCTTCTTGATTTGTCCTTCTATCTTGATGGTTTGAGGAGTGGTAATTCCCGCCAATGCATTACAAGATATGGTCGGATTTATTTGTTCTTCATCTAGGCTTTGTTCCTGGAGTATATCCTCTTCTTTTGACCTTTCTTGCTCCTTTTCTTCTTCCTCTTCACAATCTATGTAGAATAATTTCTTCTCAGCACACTTATGACCTTTAGTGTATTTGCTATCACAACTGTAACAAAGCCCTTTTGCTCTTTTTTCTTCCAATTGTTGTGGTGTCAACCTTATAGGTTGTGGAAGACTAGGGGCAACAACACTTCCGTCTTTATAGTTGTGAGTGGTATGCTTCCTGGTTGCCATAATTTTGCTTTCCATTTTTCTTGCTAACCTGAATGCCTTCTCTAATGAATCAGGTTCCCAAAGTCGAACATCATGTTGGATATTATCTTTTAAAGACCCTATGAACAACCTGCATACGAATTCTTAAACAAAGAAAATAAACAATGCGAGAGCATAACCCATAAAACACATATGCACAGAGATTTTTCCCTGGATCCCAAAACCGGGACTACCAGCTTTTTTTTCATTATGTTCCTTTCAATGTTACAATACATATTTATACATGCTGAAGCATCCAATACCATGGACCGAAAACCATCGTGTCCAAAAAACATGTGCGAAAATGATGCACAAAACCATAGGTGGGTCCGCCCAACCTAACATATGGTCCAAAACCAAAATTTTTTGGGGCGCTGCCCCGGACCCCATAAAGTGGGGTTACGGGTGCCCTTCAAACCCCCTATTAACTACGTGGAAAGAATATAACACAACCCAACAATCTCCCACTTGTTGTTTTCTTTCCACAGGGGGCCACAGGAGAGCTTAGTCATTTTTCAGCGCTGAGATTCCCATTGCTTCTCTACACCAAGAGAACTTCTCAGAGCTCACTGATTTTGTCAATGCATCTGCAGTATTCTTCAAAGTGTCCACCTTTACCAGCAACATTTTTCTGTCTTCTATCATATCCCTCACAAAGTGATATTGAACGTCAATGTGCTTTGTCTTTGAATGGTAAGCAGGGTTCTTTTCCAAGAAAATTGCACTTTGGCTGTCACAGTCTATTCTTATAGCCCCCTGTACTAACCCCGTACTTGAACACAATCTCTGCAACCAAACTGCTTCCTTGCTTGCATGAGTGGCTGCCATGTATTCTGCCTCTGTAGTTGATAGTGCCACTACAGATTGTTTCTTACTCATCCAACTGACTGCACCTCCAAATAGGTTAAACACATACCCACTTGTAGATCTTCTCTGATCCAGATCTCTAGCCCAGTCTGCATCAACAAAGCCATGAATATCGAACACTCTGTCCAATCCTGGTCTTCCTTGGTAGCACAAACCATAATCACTAGTGCCACGCAAATACCTGAAAACCCGCTTCACTGCTGTCCAGTGCTCCTTCCCAGGTTTTAACATAAACCTGCTCAATACTCCCACTGCATGTGCAATTTCTGGTCTAGTACAGACCATTGCATACATCAGGCTACCCACTGCACTTGCATATGGAACACGGGACATGTCCTCTTCCTCTTCTTGTGTCTTGGGACACTGTTTAGCAGATAACTTCACACCTACAGGAATAGGAACCTTCACCGGTTTACTATCCTGCATATTAAACCTCTGGAGTATTGTCTCAACATACTTCCTCTGGTTTAACCAGAGCTTCCTCTTTGACCGATCTTTTTTAATTTCCATGCCCAAAATATAGTTTGCAGCACCAAGATCTTTCATGTCGAATTTGGAGGACAATTGGGTCTTCAAATCCTGGATAATTTCTTTGTCATTTCCAACCAGCAACATATCACCCACATACAAGACCAGATAAATAATACGGTCACCAATTAATTTAAAATACACACAATGATCTGCTTTGCTTCTGGTGAAGCCAAGTCCCCGTATAAATGTATCAAATTTCTCATACCACATCCTTGGTGACTGTTTTAACCCATACAGAGACTTCTTTAACTTGCATACCAGTTCTTTCTTACCCTTCACCGCAAAGCCTTCAGGTTGCTTCATGTCGATTTCCTCTTCCAAATCCCCGTGAAGAAATGTTGTCTTCACATCCATCTGTTCTACCTCAAAATCAAAAGCAACAGAAACAGATAAAAGTAATCTAATAGAAGTTACCTTGGCAATACGAGAAAAAATATCACCAAAATCAATTCCCGACACCTGGGAATAACCTTTTGCTACCAACCGAGCTTTGTATTTCTCCACGTTTCCTTCTGCATTTGTCTTCTTCTTGAACACCCATTTGCTACCAATGGGTTTCCTTCCAGCCGGCAACTCCACCAGACCCCAAGCCTCATTTTTGTGCAAAGATGCCATTTCATCGACCATGGCCTCTTTCCAGAGTTTTCCATCCTCTGAATCCACTGCTTCCTTCACAGTTATGGGATCATTATCAGTAACAGACAAAGCAAAATTTGAACTGAAAGCAGATGGACTATACCTTTCTGGCTGCCTTCTTTCTCGAATTGATCTTCTCACAGCCGGAGTTTGTGGCTCTTCATCTTCTGATTCCTCCTCTGCTGCAGAGTCTGATTCTTCCTCCTTTGGCTCAAACTCTATCTTCTCAGGTTCCTTTGGTTGGACTTCATGTTGAATAACATCTTTTACCTCTCTAAACAACACATCTCGGCTGTACACAACCTTCTGTGTGACTGGGTTCCAAAGCTTATAACCCTTTAAACCATCCTTATACCCAATAAAGATTCACTTTTCAGATTTACTATCCAACTTGGTTCGTTTCTCCTTTGGAACATGTACATATGCATCACATCCAAATACCCTTAGATGTGAAAGAGAGGGTTTCTTACCAGTCCATACTTCTTATGGAGTCTTATCCTCCAACGCTGATGAAGGTGATCTGTTGATCAGGTAACATGCAGTATCCACCGCCTCTGCCCAGAATTCCTGTCCTAACCCGACACCACTGAGCATGCTTCTTGCCCTTTCCATCAACGTCTTGTTCATTCTTTTTGCGACTCCATTTTGCTGAGGTGTTTATGGAGTAGTCTTCTACCGTGCTATACCACACTTCTTAGAAAATTCTTCAAATTCCTTGCTGCAAAATTCTCCACCATTATCTGTCCTCAACACCTTTATCTTCTTCTCTGTCTGATTTTCCTCCAGAGCCTTAAATTTTTCAAACCTGTCAAAGACTTTAGATTTCTTCTTAAGAAAATATATCCATGTATTCCTTGAGAAGTCATCTACGAATGATACATAGTACACAGACTTACCCAGCGATGGAACCTTCACAGGTCCAAACACATCACTGTGCACAAGCTCTAATATCTATTTCGTCCTCTTACCACCAGAGGGGAAACTCACCCGATTTTGCTTCCCATATACATAGTTTTCACAGAAATCAAAATCCAGAGAGCTATTATTCATACCTTCTACCATACCTTTACCATGAAGTATTCGAAGGCCCTTCTCTCCAATATGTCCAAGCCTTTGATGCCACAACATGGTCTTCTCTCCAGAGACCACTAGATTCTCTACTCCATTTTCAGGAACCATAGAACTATTGCACCTATCAACAATAGTGCTACCTTGCAGCTTGTACAGAGTTCCAATCCGAACTACCTGCATTAATATCAGTGCTCCTCGAACCATCTTGCAGGTATCTTTCTCGAACACCGTCTTTACACCTGCATCATCCAACTTGCTTACAGAAATTAGATTTCTGGCCAATGCAGGAATATGTAGAACAACCGGAAGTGTTCTAACCCTTCCACCTTGCAACTTCAACTTTACTTTTCCCTGACCAATGATTCTAGCCTTCCTATCATCTCCTAAGAAGACATCACCACCATCGTATTTCTCATACTCGCAGAACCACTCTCTATGGGGAGTGAAGTGAAAGGATGCACCTGAGTCAATCAACCATGCCTCATGATCTACATGTGTACTTGAAGAAGCCAAGTACACATCCCCACCTTCATCTGAGGTGGTTTTCGCCTCTGTAGAAGGAGCATCATCAGATCCCTTTCCTTTATCAGGAGCTTTAGATTTACAATCCCTTCTGAAGTGCCCTTCCTTTCCGCATTTCCAGCACACCACCTTTGTAGGTTTTCCTGGAGATTTAGATCTCCCACTCAATGACTTACTTTTGTTTCTGTTCTGGGACCGTCCTTGTACAGACAAGGCATCACCATTCTGGTTGTCCATATTTTTCCGTCTCATTTCCTCCATCAGCAAGGCTGAGACTATTTCATCAAACTGCAAAGCAGTTGCATTGCTACCTATTGTAATAACCAGACTATCCCACGAATCTGGTAGAGAACACAACAGACTGATGCACTTATCTTCATCTAAAATTTTGATATCAACAGATAATAACTGACTTACCACAGTATTAAACGCATTCAGATGCTCTGTCACCGAGTCTCCATCTTTCATCCTCAGGTTATACAGCTTTTTCCGCAGGAACAGTTTATTCACCAGAGACTTAGATTGGTACAAAGTCCCTAACTTGACCCACAAAGCCTTTGCCGTAGCTTCCCCTGATACATTCAGCAATACTGAATCCGAGACACACAATCATATTGTGCTCTTTGCCTTCCGATCCAACTTCTTCCATTCTTCATCGGTCACTCCCGATGGTTTAGTACTCGGATCTACCACGATCCACTAATCTTTATCCACCAACAGATCCTCCATCTTGAGTTTCCACAACTCAAAATTCTGACCATTGAACTTCTCAATCTCTATCTTTCCACTGCTCGCCATCTTCTTTCACCACCAGAATCGATCTCGCAGATCTCCCACTGAACAGGGTCTACCACAGGACCGAGCGAAACCCCTCAGCAACAAAGGCGTCCCCTTGAAGCCAAAACAGCTCTGATACCAAATGTAGGTTTTAACCCTGTACAGAAATTACCTGCATACGAATTCTTAAACAAAGAAAATAAACAATGCGAGAGCATAACCCATAAAACACATATGCACAGAGATTTTTCCCTGGATCCCAAAACCGGGACTACCAGCTTTTTTTTCATTATGTTCCTTTCAATGTTACAATACATATTTATACATGCCAAGCATCCAATACCATGGACCAAAAACCATCGCGTCCAAAAAACATGTGCGATAATCATGCACAAAACCATAGGTGGGTCCGCCCAACCTGACATATGGTCCAAAACCAAAATTTTCTGGGGCGCTGCCCCGGACCCCATAAAGTGGGGTTACGAGTGCCCTTGAAACCCCCTATTAACTACGTGGAAAGAATATAACACAACCCAACATTGCTGTGGTGTCAACCTTATAGGATGTGGAAGACTAGGGGCAACTGCACTTCCGTCTTTATAGTTGTGAGTGTTATGCTTCCTGGTTGCCATAATTTTTCTTTCCATTTTTCTTTCTAACCTGAATGCCTTCTCTAATGAATCAGGTTCCCAAAGTCGAACATCATGTTGGATATTATCTTTTAAAGACCCTATGAACACATCAATCCTATGTTGCTCTCGAATATCTTTTACCCTTATGTTCAATTTTTGGAACTCCTCAATGTGCTCCATTATTGAACCCTTTTGTTGGAGACTTATCAATTGGCTAAAAAAAGTGTTGCTTTTTGTATCCTCATAATGTGCTATCAATTCTTCTGTAAAAATTGCCCAAGTGATAAATTGTTTACGAGAGCAAAGCCATTGATACCATACAAACTGATTTGGTTCCAAATATAAAGTTGCCATACGTACCTTTTGTTTGTTTTGCACATTATTGAGATCGAAGAACTGCTCCATCTGTAATATCCATGTGGCGGGATCCTTCCCATCAAACTTCCTCATATCGATTTTTGGAATATGGTGAGTCTTCGATCCAACATTAGAGTCTATGGAATCATGATTAACATTTCTTTTGTTCACATCATGAGTTTCCTTTACAACCTTTTCACCATTAGTAAGTATTTCTTGTAGAAAATTTGTCAAATCTGTCTTCAAATCTGTCCTCAAATCTGTCTTCAGATCATCCATCTTAGCTTCCATGCCCTTTATCTTAGATTCCACGCCATTTATCTTAGCATCTGTTAGCTTTTGTGAGCGTGACATTTGTTGCACTTGTTCTTGTAATTTTGATATATCATGTAGCATTTCTTCCTCTTCTTCATGAGTCATGCTAGAGCTTTCAGGTTCCTTACTAGGTGTTTGCATTTTCTTTCCTCGGGGCATCAGTTACCAATAATAATGCTTTACTACGCCCTTTGAATTCCTTCAAACCAAGCTTATGCAAAAATTAAAAAAAAAACTACACACCTTTTTTTACTTTGTAGAAGCCTGATATTGAATCTGATGTATCTCTGTAATTTCGAATCATCCAGTTCAAAAATTGTGACCTGTAGTATCCTTCTATGTCCTCTTTCCAATGCCACTAGTCTTATCCATATTGGATTCTCCAAGAAAGAGTTATGCACAATCTCCCCAGTGACCTGATTATAGACTAGTTCAATAGAGCGAACTTGTATGAAGTGCCACGTGTCACTGTTTTAACCTTTGACTCTAAAAAATATACAAAAGAAAACTAAAGTCTGTCCTCTTTCTGTACCTTCTTACGAAATTTCAATCCGATGCTCAGAAAGAAAGTTATGACGATTTTCCCTAGGTCACCTGTTTTGAGTATAATTCAGGAGTCTGCAAAAAGACCAACTTCCTCAGATCATATCTCCGAAAATATCACGCGAAAAGCTCTAAAATTCGGACCCAAGGTTCAACGCAATTTCTTCTCAAATGGGTTTTTTTTGTGACTTCTGGAATGTCATAGAAAAAAATGTTATAGCGAAAATGCCACGATGACCTGTTTGGAGCAGCGAAACCCTAGAATCCAAAGCTCTGATACCAAATGTTATGAAACCAGCTCAAGAAAAGATAGAAAAGATAGATCAATGCCTTAGAATTCAGCCTCTTCGAGGGGGAAACCTCCTTTACATTACATAAATGAACAATTCTTGGATGATACAAATGGCAAAACCTCCTTTCTATATATAGGAGTCTAAGGAGTCACAATATAATCCAGCCGACCTAACAATAATAATATAAAGCCATAAAAATAACAATAGAGGGATTCTATGGGCACATTAATAACAATATGGGGGCAATGGGGGCACAAAAATATAAATAAGGGGTATATCTACAATAGTAATGGGGTAATCACTAGTATTATAGGGACCCAACACGTTCGCTGTCTGCTCCCATAACCCTAGTTGTGCGTAACATTGCTTCAGTCGTCCCTGAACCAAATACAGCCATCCACACATGTCCACAACTCCATCCACCGATTTCTAGACCATCTCCAACCCTCACCCTACCTCCACACTCGCTCCTTCACCTTTCCCTCTCCATTCATCCACCAAAAACCTCATTTCTGAATATCCTGTAGAAAATTACAGACATCTTGTAGAAAATCATAGACATCCTGTAGAATCCCTGCAGACTTCCTGTAGAGGCTCACGAATGAGGTTTCTTGATAGCCAAACTCGGTGAAACTCTATGGAAGGGTGTTAGGGACCCCTTAGGCCCTCTCTGAACCTTCTTGACCTTTCCCAAGCATCTCTTCTCGCCCATCCACCTCTGCACAGCCAAAAACAGTCAAATCATATGCATAACAACTCTGGAAACTTATTCAAAAATACAAAAAGATGTTTTTTCAGATGTTACTGTAGAAGTAGCTTAGATACATGTATTTACCTTCCTAGAAGTCAATGGCATTTCTTTCAGTAGCTTGCATCCTCTTTCTTGCATCAGTAGGGTTAGTTGGTAGAATTAGGGTTTGCTACGGTTTGCGTTTTCTTTTAGCTTTTCAATGTCTTTTTGCAAGTAGATCAACCTTCTTTAAATTAGCTTTATCCATCGGTTAGAAAGCTTCTTCTCAGAGCCCATATAAGTTGGCTTGAGCCCCTAGCGGACTTGTGCTAGTTGACCAAGTGACAACTGCGGCAAGAGCTAGTACTTGTGCATACAGCACCGTCGCTTCCAAGTTTGTTACGAACTACCGGGTTGATAAAAGTAAAGAAGGGAGTCCCAGGAGTTGTAGCATTGTTGCTGCAATACTGGAGCTCACCAGCTTCCAAGTTCAGATTCTCTCTGAGGAACCAAGTTGTTGATGCATTTTATTCATTCCGAGTTTTTCATGTTTTGTTTCTTGCCTTCATCATCAAGCTATTTTTTGCTCTCTCCCCTCCAATGTCCTTTTTATCCACAACTGAATTTCATATTTAATGGGTTTCTTTGGAAGTTCAACCATCATAATGATTGGTTTCATATTGTGAGTGAGAAGTCTTGGATTATTCATTCAAATTTGCAAAAATAAATTTCATTATGACAAAGTTAAAAGGGAGGGAAATGGTTAATTGCTCATTTATGTGTATTATCTAGTTCATTCAATCATATGCTATAGCCAGAATCCCTCTTGTGATGCATTGCTTGGCAGTTACAACCTTCAGGACTAGTTTATTCAATAGGGGTATATATTTGGATTCAGTTTCTCCCAGCGATGGGCATGGTATCTCACCTACAACGAACTGTGATTCGGCAAATGTGCCATTGTTCTAGAGGTTGGATATAATTTTGTTGTAAAGCAAAGTATATATATATATATATATATATATATATATATATATATATATATATATATATATATATATGGGCATGGTATCTCACCTATAACGAACTGTGATTCGGCAGATGTGCCATTGTTCTAGAGGTTGGATATAATTTTGTTGTAAAGCAAAGTATATATATATATATATATATATATATATATATATATATATATATATAGATATATATATATATATATATATATATATATATATATATATATATATATAGGCTAAATGAAATTTGAGGCCCACTTAAATCCTCTGTTGAATTGGGACCTTGGTATTAGAAGCAAGCAAGTCCCAAACAATCAGAGCCTCGAAGCCAAACTAGAGAACAATTCACTGGATCTATTGATGAGCATTTACTTTGGAAAAAAGTGGGCAGACCAAGCTTAAACACTTATCAAAGAAATAGAATTTGCAAAGTAACTACTGCTCATTTTCATCAAATATCTATGTTTATGAGATACACCATGGCCTACTGTTTACTGCTAGGATTGTGAGGACCCATTTCCCATTAAAAATTTCATTCCCTCACCAAAATAATTTATGTTTCTATATTTGTAGAATGTTCTGCCAAACTAAAGGTGTCCTCTGTTTGCATCGTTCGATTTCATGTTAGACGATTAGATTGTGGTAGGCCGTTGATTTGAATTGCAAACCGCTTTAACCAAGCGGCAACCGATCCGACCTTGGTTAGTGGGGCATGAATCCAACCACCTTCATGCACAAAATTTTGTTATAGCTGGCCGCAGTATTCGACAACTATTCCATTCTGGTGCGCCGCTGGCCACAGTATTGGACAACTGTTCCATTCTGCTGCGCCGCTGTTAGCTTAAATCAAATTCTGGTGTGCCCCCGTTAATTTAAATCAAATTCTAGCAGTATTCGACAACTATTCCATTTTGGTGCGCCGCTGGCCACAGTATTCGACAACTGTTCCATTCTGCTGCGCCGCTGTTAGCTTAAATCAAATTCTGGTGTGCCCCGTTAATTTAAATCAAATTCTAGTGAGACGAATCCCATAACAACGGGGGATGAGACAGACGCTGCTCACTGAGCATGGTTGGTCTTTCAACACTGCAGAGTGGATGGAACCAAAGAATATATGAGGGATTTCAATTCCAATCCAGATGTTCACAGAGTGTGGCAGACTGTGGAAAATGTATCAAGAATGGCTCTTTTCTATGCCGAATATCAGAATTATGGACCAAGGGCCAAGTTCTCTCGAAAAGCTATTGGCACCCTGGGGGAAGACATTCTCTGCTCTCGTTGTACAAAGGTAGTGAGAAAAAAGGCCTATGTTTTGTTGAATATTAATAGTTATTGTCAAGTTTTTATGTTTGTCTCATTGGATAAATTACACAATTTTGGTAAAATGGCTATTTTAATTGGCTAAATTACTTTGCAACCGATGGGTATGGTTATTTATGAATTTAGTTTAACATGGTAATTGTTTGAATTCCACCCTTCGCTGAAAAGTTCATTCGACAACTTTCATATTCTCTCTCTTTACTAGCATTGTAAACTATTTTAGCCAGAAATCATGGGCACACAAATATCCTGTTTGATTTCAAAATATACACACTATGCCATAGGCTTCATTTTCGACAACTTTCATATTCTCTCTCCTTACCAGCATTGTAAACTATTTTAGCCAGAAATCATGGGCACACAAATATCCTATTTGATTTCAAAATATACACCTATTGTTAGACTATGCCATAGACTTACGGAATATCCTATCGGCACATGAATTTTATTAAATTTAATTAAAAAATACAATGGTGAAAGCATGTCGTTCATGCGTTTTAGGCATATATCCTATCCGTCCAACAATTTTATTAAATTTAATAAAAAATACAATGGTGAAAGCATGTCGTTTGTGTTTTAGGCATTCCTTCTTCAATTTTATTAAATTTAATAAAAAATACAATGGTGAAAGCATGTTGTTTGTGTTTTAGGCATTCCTTCTTAAATTTGCTGCGCATTTTCTAAACTCCATCAATACATATATTTTAATGTCAAGAAAGTATTTACAAACACATTCATTGAATTTTTCATTTGTGAAATTTATTAACATAAAACTTTATTAGATATTTATATATTCATTTATGTATATAGTTGGGTTGTTGCATCTGTTTATATGATTATTATTTTAGCGAAACAAATTATTGACATTCTTATACCAAAATCAGAAAGAGAATTTCACTTTCAAATGTAAATCGGGTTCAAAGATTATATCGGGTTTCACTTTCAAATGTAAATCGGGTTCAAAGATTATATCGGGTTTAAAAATGAAGGTGAAGCAGAGAAATTAGAGACCTGAAGGTTAACAATAAATCATTTAGATTGACATTTTTTCCTTATGGAAAATATATTTTGAAACTTATTTGTTGAAGGTGATGATATACCAAAATCAGAAAGAGAATTTCGCTTTCAAATGTAAATTGGGTTCAAGGATTATTTTTTCTGTGTTTCTGGTTGTCAATTTCATGTCAAAACAGAGCCGGTCACCAAGGAGTGTGGCTCATTATGCTCTCTACACTCAATGTTTGTGTCTTTAGTCATTAACTCTAGCTGAAACATTTTAGTGTCTTTAGTCATTAACTCTAGCTGAAACATTTTAGTGGAATCCAGGGCCAAGGATTTGGTTTCCATCTTTCTGTTTTTAGTGCTGAGTGATGTGTTTCAGTTTTATTCAAATACGTGAGCCCGCTTCATGTTTACATAAGTTGTTAAGTTTATAATGATGCACATTTTTTAATATTTAATCATGAGTTCAACTTGCCAGTAGAAAATGGAACAAAAAGAACAATCACATGAGATAATATCCACTATAAACTTCTTCATAAAAACTTTGTAGAATAATTACCAATTCATGGTAACTAAATATTTCATGTAGAGTTATGCATTACTTCAGTCCTTTACAAAGCAGAAATTCTAGTAACTAGTTACCGTTGATATCTCAATGCTCATGATTGCTTTTTCAAGGCCGTGATGCATATCAGTGTCAAGAAGGATACTGATTAGTAGCTGTGGAAAAATTATTATATGATTTGTCAAGGATAATGATTTGTTATTGGCTCCTATTGTTGCAATTGGGGATGATAAAAGCATTGCAAGTTTAGATATCTTAAGTAGTTGAAAAAATATTTGCTAATCTCTCCACGAAAATAATCTCTTTTTATTCTTGTTCTTGGAAGGCAACATTTTTCGGAGTCCCACTGCAGAGGCTATATTTCGTGATGCTGTGCAGAAAAGGGGATTGACATCAGCATTCAAAATTGACTCTGCTGGAACTATTGACTACCATGAGGTAGCTTCTAGCTTATCATGGGTCAAGGCTAATTGAATTGGTATTTTTGTCTATTATACTGCAATAAATAGGTATCACGTATTAATATGTTGAAATTATTTGAAGGGCGATCCTGCAGATCCCAAGACGAAGAATGCAGCCAAGAAACGTGGAATAGAGATAACTTCTATATCAAGGTCTATATCACCTACAGACTTTTAAGGGTTTGATCTAATACTTGCAATGGACAAGCAGAACAAAGGTAAATAAAAAGCATAAATGGCATATAAAACTCCCAAAATTTTCAGTTTCATTTGCTAAGTTGTTCCAAACAGAATCTAATAAGCCAATACTATTGTTAAATTCAGCAAAATGTACATTAAAGTATGTCTATGTTATTGTTAACATATGCTTCTAATCAGTTTCTAAGTTGTGTGCAAAAATAAATTAATAACATGGGATGGATATATTTTGTAGCTGACATATTGACAATTCTCCTTCAGCACCCCAATGCACAAGGCCTTTATTGCTTTTGCCAGGTAATTGGTTACATTTGGTATTCTTTATCGTTTCCCTGTGATACTGATACCACGGAGGAAGCCATTTTTATAGTCAGATGGAGAAAGTTGGGGGGAACAAAGTAGCTGTGAGATATCAAATGGACAATTACTGTGCCAATGGCTTGCAACCTTGGAGCTCTGAAAAGCTTCCTACAGCAGTGGTACGAGAACTCAACTTTGCTCAATTATGGTGAAGTTTTAGTGTGATAGCATCTGAGATTTGTTTTGAGGTTGGTTCTCTCTTTAACTGATTTTTTGATTTTGTGTGTTGTTGGCATTACAGATGTGCCTGATACTGCACTGATATTGAGAAAGCACACCCTTCGCACACCCTTCCAATGAAGCGATTTTCTTGCATGTTATTCAATGAATTAGAAATCTTCAATCCTCAGGATCAGTTGCCATTTGCATATGTAAGACACATGATGACGCCCAAAGTGAGGATTCACATGTTCGAATCAGCCATTTTTAATACAATAACAAATGAATATTGACACTCTTACAAAGTCAATCGAAGCATTTTCAAAGAGCCTCCTTTGGACCTACAAATTTCTTTGGGTTATGAATCCAGAGCCTGCAAATCGTATTTGGATAGAATGTGGGCTGCATATTCTGTTTGATTGTAGATTATAGCCTGCAAAAGCTATCAATTTTTTAAAATGTGAATGGTCATGAAATAGCAGAATATGGGAGGATCCACAACTGCAAATTGAACCAATGCATGATGTTGATGGATGCCATTGGTGTTAATTTTGTGCTAGATTGGATTAGATGATTGATTTACTTCTCAATAATTTAAGTCACTTTTACTGCCTCTGCCAACAAGAGATGATAGAGACTGTGCACCTATATCTAATATGTGTATTGCATTTAATGGAGTTGATAGGACTGAATTGTTTTTCCATGTAAATTCCATTGGTGATTCTGGTTATACCGGAAATGAAGGAAAATAGAATGAAACGTGCTCTTCTGGACAGCTGATATCCAAACTCGGTGTATGCCATGAATTTTTTTTTAACTCAAACAGAAACAAAGAATTTTTCCAGCCGGCTCTTCGTTGTCAACGCAATCCTGAACTGAAATTTGGTACAAGTTGTATAGGCTTGCATGTGCACCATCGTGACAGAGTTTTTATTAAAGGAGTTGTAATGTGGGGACAGATGTTGATTTGAGACAGTACAAATATATGAGTCTCTTTTGTGTTAGACTACATGGACGGTGGAACCCTTGCGTAGGTTCTTCAAACCCACAAGAAAATCCCAAAACACTATTTGGCTGAGGTTGCCAGGCAGGTGCTCAAGGGCTTGCATTACCTGCACCAGAACAAAATTGTTCACCGTGATATAAAGCCCTCCAATTTACTGATCAATAAGAGAAGTCAAGATTCCTGATTTCAGTGTCAGAACTATGTTGGCTCACACTTTGGCCCAGTGCAATTCCTTTGTGGGCACTTGTGCTTATATGAGTCCTGAAAGGTTCGATCATGATGGGTATTAATATACAATTTCTATTGTCTTCTGCGATGCAGTTCCTTGAATACCCTTCAGATTATGAAGCGGAGAAGTATTTTCTCAGGAAAGCTACAACCATGGTGAATCGGTCTTGCCACTTATATTCTGAGTTTTCAGGTAATCAGAGATCCTCATATTTAACAATTTGAGAGATCTATCAAGAAACATTACCTTATGGCATGCATGTCTGTTAAAGTAATAAGGCTAAAACTATGTTTCGTTGTTGATGGCAGTCTCGGCTATTGTTCATCAGATTCAGAAATAAGAGTTATTTGGTAAATCTCGGCTACCGTACATGAAAGGAACTGAAAACCCCAATTCAACTTCAGGTCCAGTGACCTTCAGTGGAAATCTGGATGTGAAGGAAAGAAAAAGGTATTTCAATTATTCTGAAGGGATTGATTTGCCTTGTGGTTTTGCCAATTACCGTACCCAAGGGTTCCTTGTGTCTGAAGAAGACAAGAAGGTCATGGAACAATGCAAGGGGGGTGTGGTAATTTCAACTATATTTGGAGCCTATGAAAGATTAGTAAACCCAAGAATGTTAAGAAAATCACAATAGAAAACATTTGTTTCTTCATGTTTATGGGCAATGCAACTCTCACACTTCTTGCCAGATACCAGATCAAGCCCAATGAGTCTCATAGAATTGGAATTTGGCACATTGTTTTGGTTAGGGAGTTTCCATACAAGGAATCTGTAATGAATGGCCGCATACCCAAGTATCTTTCCCACAGGCTTTTCCCAAACTGTGTTTACAACATTTGGAAGGATGCCAAGCTACAGCTTGTTCTTGATCTTTTGTAAATTTTGGAAAATCTCCTTGTAACTCACAACGTTGATATTGCTATCTCAAAGCATCCTTACAATACTCATACCATGGAGGAAGCCATTTTTAAAGTCATATGGAGAAAGTGGAGCAAAGAAGTTGTGAGGTATCAAATGGACAATTATTGTGCCAATGGCTTGCAACCTTGGAGCTCTAAAAATCTTCCCTCAAGAAGTGGTATGAGAAGTCAACTTTGCTCAATTATGGTGAAGTTTTAGTGGGATAGCATCTAATATTTGTTTTGAGGTTGGTTCTCTCTGTAACTGATTTTTTGATTTTGTGTGTTGTTGTTGGCATTACAGATGTGGCTGATACTGCACTGATATTGAGAAAGCACACCCTTTCAATGAAGCTATTTTCTTGCCTGTTATTCAATGAATTAGATTTCTTCGATCCTTAGGATCAATTGCCATTTGCATATGTAAGAGACATGATGACCCCCAAAGTGAGGATTCACATGTTCGAATCAACGATTTTTAATGCAATAACAAATGTATATCAACATTCTTACAAAGTAAATTGAAGCATTTTCAAAGAGCCTCCTTTGGATCGGCAAATTTCTGAGCCTCCTTTGGACTGGAAAATTTCTTTGGTTTATGAATCTAGAGCCTGGAAATCGTATTTGGACAGAATGTGGGCTACATATTCTGTTTGATTGTATTAATTCATTTCAAATTTGATTGGCTGCTAATATTATTCTGTTTGATTGTATTAACTCATTTCAAATTTGATTGGCTGCTAATATTACAATTTCCAGAAGCTATCAATTTTTTAAACTGTGAAGGGTCATGAAATAGCGGGAAATAGCAGAATATGGGAGGATCCATACCTGCAAATTTAACCAATCCATGATGTTGATGGATGCCATGCGTGTTAATTTTGTGCTAGATTGGATTAGATGACTGATTTACTTCTCAGTAATTGAAATCATTTTTACTGCTTCTGCCAACATGAGATGATAGAGATTGTGCACGATATCTAATGTGTATTGCATTTAATGGCGTTGATAGAGACTAAATTGTTTTTCCATGTGAATTCCAGTGGTGATTCTCGTTATACTGGAAATGAAGGAAAATACAATGAAACGTGCTCTTCTGGACAGCTGGTATCCAAACTGGGTGTACGCCATGAAACCATTTTTAACTCAAACATAAACAACGAATTTTTCTAGGTGGCTCTTCGTTGTCAATGCAATCCTGAACTGAAATTTGGTACAAGTTGTATAGGCTTGCATGTGCACCATCGTGATAGAGCTTTTATTAAAGGAGGTGTGACGTGGGAACAAATGTCCCCATATGTTGATTGTTACATTTCTGCATCTTTTTTAGATTTTCCTATCCCTATGTCGCCATTGCTCTTCTATTTATGCACATTTCTGCATCTTATTTAGATTTGCATATTCCTATGTCACTATTGCTCCTCAATTTATGCACATTTTTGCACCTTATTTAGATTTTTCTATTCCTATGTCGCCATTGCTCCTTAATTTATGCCTTACGGCGTTTCCTTTGCAACATTTGGTGCAAATGCTAGTTTATGTTTCTATATTTGTAGAATGTTCTACCAAACTAAAGAACAGTTCATTGGATCTATTGTTGAGCATTGACTTTGGAAAATAGTGAGCAGACCAAGCTTAAACACTTATCAAAGAAATAGAATTTGCAGAGTAACAATTGTTTATTTTCATCAAGGATCTATGTTTATGAGATATGCCATGGCTCACTATTTACTGCTAGGATTGTGAGGACCCATTGCCCATTAAATTTTTCATTCCCTCACCAACATGATTTATGTTTCTAGATTTGTAGAATTTTCTATTAGTCATTTAGCTATATTTATTAGTTTTACATATAAAAATAATAATTTATTTTATAAATTAAGGTTTAGCCAAATACCAAATTAATGTATAAGACTCCTTATTTATGAAAAGCAACTCAATGTTGGTTTAGAAACAGAACCTTGCATACTCTATTTCCAATCAAAACTATTGATGGAAAACTGCCATTGGCTTCCAAGTTCAGATTCTCTCTAAGGAACCAAGTTGCTAATGCATTTTATTCATTCCGAGTTTTTCTTCTGCCCTTCATCATCGAGCTATTTTTTGAATTTTCCCTCCAATGGCCTTTTTATCCACAACTAACTTGCATATTTAATGGGTTTCTTTGGAAGTTCAACCATCATAATGATTGGTTTCATATTCTGAGTGAGAAGTCTTGGATTATTCATTCAACTTTGCAAAAATAAATTTCATTATTACAAAGTTAGAAGGGAGGGAAATTGTTAATAACTCATTTATGTGTATTATCCAGTTCATTCAATCATATGCTATAGCCAGAATCCCTCTTGTGATGCATTGCATGGCAGTTACGACCTTCAGGAATAGTTTATTCAATAGGGGTATATATCTAGATTCAGTGGCTCCCAGCGATGGGCATGGTATCTCACCTACAAGGAACTGTGATTCGGCATATGTGCCATTGTTATAGAGGCTGGATATAATTTTGTTGTAGAGCAAAGTACATATATATATATATATATATATATATATATATATATATATATATATAGATAGATATATATATATATATATATATATATATATATATATATATATCGAGAGAGAGAGAGAGAGAGGTATTAGAAGCGAGTGGGTCCCAAACAAGCAGAGCCTCGAAGCTAAACTAAAGAATAGTTCACTAGATCTATTGATGAGCATTGACTTTGGAAAATAGTGAGAAAACTAAGCTTAAACACTTATCGAAGAAATATAATTTGCAGAGTAACAACTGTTTATTTTCATCAAGGACCTATGTTTATGAGATATGCCATGGCCTACTGTTTACTACTAGGATTGTGAGGACCCATTGCCCATTAAAATTTTCATTCCCTCACCAACATGATTTATGTTTTTAGATTTGTAGAATGTTCTATTAGTCATTTAGATACATTTATTAGTTTTAAATATAAAAATAATAATTTATTTTATAAATTAAGATTTAGCCAAATACCAAATTAATGTATAAGCCACCTTTTTGTGAAAAGCAGCTCAATGTTGGCTTAGAAACAAAACCTTTCATACTCTGTTTCCAATAAAAACTATTGATGGAAAACTGCCATTGGCTTCCAAGTTCAGATTATATCTAGGGAACCAAGTTGTTGATGCATTTTATTCATTTCGAGTTTTTCATGTTTTTCTTTTGCCCTTCATCATCGAACTCGTTTTTTCTCTCTTTCCTCCAATGTCCTTTTTATCCACAACTAACTTGCATAGTTAATGGGTTTCTTTGGAAGTTCAACCATCATAATGATTGGTTTCATATTCTGAGTGAGAAGTCATGGACTATTCATTCAACTTTGAAAAAATAAATTTCATTATTACAAAGTTAAAAGGGAGGGAAATTGTTAGTAGCTCATTTATGTGTATTATCCAGTTCATTCAATCATATGCTACAACCAGAATCCCTCTTGTGATGCATTTCTTGGCAGTTACAACCTTCAAGAATAGTTTATTCAATAGGGGTATATATCTAGATTCAGTTGCTCCCAACGATGGGCATGGTATCTCACCTACAACAAACTGTGATTCGGAAGATGTGCCATTGTTCTAGAGGCTGGATATAATTTTGTTGTAAAGAAAAGTATATTTATATATATAGAGGCTAAATGGAATTTGAGGCCCACTTGAATCCTCTGCTGAATTGGGACCTTGGTATTAGAAGCAAGCAGGTCTCAAACAAGCAGAGCCTTGAATCCAAACTAAAGAACAATTCACTGGATCCATTGATGAGCATTGACTTTGGAAAATAGTGAGCAGACCAAGCTTAAACACTTATCAAAGAAATAGAATTTTCAGAGTAACAATTGCTTATTTTCATCAAGGATCTATGTTTATGAGATAAACCATGGCCTACTATTTACTGATAGGATTGTGAGGACCCATTTCCCATTAAAAATTTCATTCCCTCACCAACATGATTTATGTTTCTAGATTTGTAGAATGTTCTGCCAAACTAAAGAACAGTTCACTGGTTCTATTGATGAGCATTGACTTTGGAAAATAGTGAGCAGACCAAGCTTAAACACTTATCAAAGAAATAGAATTTGCAAAGTAACAACTGTTTATTTTTATCAAGGATCTATGTTTATGAGATACACCATGGCCTACTGTTTACTGCTAGGATTGTGAGGACCCATTGCCCATTAAAAATTTCATTCCCTCACCAACATGATTTATGTTTCTAGATTTGTAGAATGTTCTATTAGTCATTTAGCTACATTTATTAGTTTTACATATAAAAATAATAATTTATTTTATAAATTAAGATTTAGCCAAATACCAAATTAATGTATAAGACTTGTTACACGAACTTAGAGCTTTGTAAATATGTAAGCTTTGAAATTTATTCTCTTAACATAGTTTTCATATGAATTGCAACAATGTTATTATAGGTCCCTTTAATATAGTTGTCATAGGAATGGGAGAATTGTTAATATATTTTCTTCATATTAACTTAGAATATTTGTATCTTTCCTTCCCTTAACATGGTTATCATTTTCACTTCTGCCATTTTTAGCTTTATTTTTCTTTCAAAATTTTGCTAGACAAATTTGTTATTATAGGTCCAATCATTCCTCTAATCAAGTAATAATTTATTTTATCTTCTTTCCTTTTGTTTCAATCTCTGTGAAGTCTATGTGATAAATGAAACTTCATGCAATGAATTGAGCCATGAGTATGAGTTTGTTTATGTTAGAAGCTCCTCTTATTATTTTCGTTGTTTTTCTTTTATGTATCTTGCTGAAAGCATTCCTAACAATCCTTGAAAGGATTTCTAACAATCACCAAAATGTTCATAGTGTCATGACCAATACTTCCAACACCCTCAAACGTTTTCATTAAAACATCTCCAATGCTTTTTTATGTCGAACTTCTCAGCATTAGACCATTTCTCAATTTGCTTGTTTTAGATACTCAGAGACTGCATTTTTCTTTGTCAGTTGATTTGAGCATTGTTTCATCAATACTTTACAATATAATATGATTATATTATTGCTAAACTGTCACTATCCTCTTATTCTTCATAATTATTCTTTGTCTGTAAATTTCATATATCAGTGAGAAGAAGCAAGAATTGAAGCTTTGATAAATCTGCAGACTTCAAAAGTTGAAGCCGAAACAAAAAATCTTGAGGTATAAGGAGTGTGCCTATAAATATTTGTACACATTTTTCTGTTAAAATATTCAATGATATTTCATCCAGGGAACATCTTTGTCTGCTACCTAACAATTGGCAAATTGTCTTGGATAACTTAATAATTATATTGTAGGGTACAACCATGCATTTGGCACGAATCTTACTTCTATTGAAAAGGAAATGTTAGTATGCATTGAATGGCATTTCTTCACTTTTCATTTGGTGGAGACTATAGCATTTAGAACATATTTCGTAACTTAGGTTTCAACCATAGTAGGAATTTTTCATACAAATGCAAAATCTCGTGAGATTAAGACCATGACAAATATGCCAGAAGTCCTTTTCTATGTGGGAATGGGTAGGCATGGTAGCCTTTATAAACGTGCCCTGTCTCATTGACATGATCATTTTGATGTGTATTATTTTGTCTCTCTTTGTACAATTAAGATGCATTTTACAAAATGGGAAAACAAAGGGAGAGCAGGAAAGACACTGCTTGCATATAAGAAATGAATCCATGAAATGGTATAGACACCATGAATCCATACCTGCAAAATAGTATCTTAAATCAGACAAGAGTTTTACTTCAAATGCCTTTTTGGGCTGCACATTCAAAGGCTACACAATTTCTAAATCTACACCCATGCTTATTATCACTGGATGCTAGGGCACCTGCCTTATTGCTTCTAACATGCGTAGGTTTCTGAAATTTTCAATTTATAGTATTAAGTATGTTACACTTGTCTAATTGTTTCTAACATGCGTAGGTTTTCGAAATTGTCAATTTATAGTTTTAACTATGTTTGAAAGAGAATGATCATATGGAAGTTGTTGTCATAAATCTCTTCATTTTTATGTTTACAAGCTTAGATAACCACTCAATTACAAACAAATTGAACATGCTTCCCACCCTTTAGTCCATAAATTTTCATTTACTATTATAGGAATGTAATGAATGTTAAACATGTTACGTGAAGAAAACCACATTTATGAGTTTTGTTCTGTATAGTACTTATTTTTTTATCTCTACTTTCAGAAAATGACAACAAACCTTACTGAGAAAGCTATTTTCTCAATGCTGTCTGGATCAACTCATATTCAACCATACCTACAAATTGTTGAACTTGAACCCATTTAATCAATGCAAAATTCAACTCCATGATATCACACTTCCATCTGTGATGGAACACATATGAAATACCTTATGCTTCCAACAGATTTCAATGACCTTGTAGCAACAGGCTTGCTACGAAAGTGTTTTGTTACACATGTTAAAAGTTGGACTACTTCAGCTATTGGTCCATCAATGTAAGTTTGTTATAAATTTATTACTTCAACTTTAACATTTTTATTGACAGCACTTTCAACTCTAACAATTATTCGTATGACTCTCATTTTCCGTGTAGGTCTATAAAGCTAATAGACTTTGAGATTTCTGCTTCATTTGCACCCTTAATTGGTAATCCAAAAAATATGAGTATCCTAATCACTTTTGAAGAAGACACTCCATCCTCATCGAAAAAGATCCTTCATAAAAAAGGCACTGCCCTCTTCCAACTACTCCAACCCCATCCGTCATGCCAGTCCAAATTTCCATCAAATCACTAAACCCTTACCATTCAAATTGGTGCATAAAAGGATATGTTCAAAGAAAAACAACTCTTCGACAATTTCATAATAAATAGGGACCCGATAAAGTGTTTTGCTTTGACCTGTTCGACACAGAAGGTTGAGAAATACATATTACTTGTTTCAACAATGTCGTTGATTATTTTTTTTGACAAAATCCAACTTGGAAATATCTACATTGTCTCTAAAGGGAATGTGAAAATGACTAATAAGCAATACAACCACTTAAACAATGATTGGGAAATTTTGTTAAATGCAACATCTACCATAGAGCATGTTGCAAGCAAAAAAAACATAAGCCAATGGTGCAATACAATATAAAATCAATCAATGATATCAGAAAAACAAATGTCAACTCCATTGTTGATGTTCTTGGTATTGTCACTGACATTTCCAGTGTATGCACTATACTTAGAAAAGACGACTCTGCAGTTACTAAACAAACACTACAACTTCAATACATGTATGGGTATAACATGGATGCGATCTTTTGGGGAGGAAATTTTGATGTCGTATCACAAGAAATATCCTTCCTATGTGTTGCAGGAAATAACCCCATCATTGCAATCAAGTCTACCTGTGTTGGAGAATTTAATGAAAAAAATGTCGGCATTACAACGAGATCCATTATTCTTGTATATATTGACATTGAAGAGGCCCACACACTAAATTCATGGTTTAAAAAAGAAGTTTCCGCTGTAGCTTCTACATCCTTGACAACAAGATATTCAACTCCTTTTGGCCATCAACAAAAAAAATAACAATTGTTGATATTTACAATATAGGTTCCTCAGAGAAACCAACATTCTTCCAATTGAAGGGCACAATAACAAAAATTGGGATGGACGGTTTTTACTACATTTCTTGCCCGTCCATCGTTGATGGGAAGAAAAGTATGAAAAAAATTATTCCCCAAAATACGGGCATGAGGTTTTTCCCAAAATGCAACGCTGAACTGACTGTGATTACAAATACTTACTTAAGATCGACATACAATATCACACTGGTGAATTAGCTTCAACTGTTGCTTTCAAAGATGTGGGATCTACAGTTCTTGGGATTAATGCCAAATACTTCTATTTGTTATCCTCAAATCCAGATCTAATCAAGGAAATTGTCTCCAAAGCACTATGGACAAATCATATCTTCACACTATCAGTGAAGACAAAAACATTTAAAGGAATACCACGGTTGAAATGTGTTATCATGAAAGAAGAAAGATTGCATTTCATAATAGAATGCAACAAAATCCTTCGAGCAATTGGTAACATGTCGATATCGTAGATAGATATTGTAAAATCTATTTTTCAATTTTTGAAAGTTTCTGTTATCTTATTTTATAAAGACAATTTTGCACCATATACTATTTCATGCCTTCTCGCCAAATTCTCTTATTTAGTATTGAAATAAATATTCGTCCTCCATTGTATCTAGCATTGTGGATGTACACTTATTCACATTCTTTTCATCTTATTTATTTTAACAAATGAGGTAACTTGCTGCATTAGAAATGCAACTATTTACATGTATAAATGAAAATTACTTAAATGTTCTTTCAAACACATTATTCAAATAAACGATTCACATAAAACTATTTAAAACTAAAATTTCTTTCTCCTCTTTTTCTTTTATACAATAACATGGTTTTTCTCTCGAAATAACATTGTTGTTTTCCCCTCTCTTGCGTATAGGTACCATAACTTTTGCAAATGTATTCTTCTTGTAATGATGAATGCGCCCGAAGAAACTATGCAGCAATTGAAGAACAAATAAATGCACATCGATGTGAGCATTATCAGGCAAAAAAAAGCATCACATAATGTCAAAAAAATAAAAAGCAGAAGGAAAACCAACATTCATCGTCTGAAGCGTATGGTGAAAATTCACATTTTCCATAAAACCTCTCCATATTTCCCAATTATGACCCCAAAAAAAATCCTCCTTTGCAATTATCAAACTCTCTATCTTTTAAGCAAACCTCTCAAACAAATACATCCATAACTAATTGCCCTATCCCCTCATTTTCACATTCTTTTAGCAACGTTTACACTAATGAAGCACATCGATAATTCCGTGCAAAGATTGATAAACTTGCACCTAAATGTCCATGCTCATTTGTCTTGAATCATATCCTAGAATACATATCCGCGATTCGAACCAAATGTATTGCTGCTCCAGATGCATATCTGAAACAAAAAGTCATCGCTTCTCATTATCAAACAACATGGACCCTGGTCCTCAGCCAACTATCCTTACGTCTCTTTCACAAATAGAAGAAATGATTATTTCTAGGGTTAACCCTATACTCTAGGTAACACATGCACGTGGTGGCCAATATAAATATAATGGCCACACAATTTGTTTTCCACAAGACATTACAAAAATCGCAAGCGTGTTGGAACGATGTGTTGAAGACTTGGACATTCTCATTGTCACCCATCACAGTAATGACCATCATTCGTATGATTTCATTGTTAGTAGACATCGCGTTCTTGTTGCATCAGAATACAAATTGGAAAATGACCCATACTATAAGAATGCTTGTATTGATAACAACGCACTAGCATCCTTACTAGCAATCCCCACCGATGTCTAATCCTCCCTTCGCCATTCCAATACCACAGAAACAACTGTCCACCTTTCACCTGAACCACCACTTGAGCCCACTGAAGATTCTGCAAACCCATCCCTACACCACACATCATCATTCATACCCATTATTCCCAATACAAATACAGAAATCCAAGAAATACGCCATTATTTACATGATTACAACCACCATTCTGATACTACAATTGAACGACCACTAATTGACTTATCCCCAATCAATCAATAGAACACAAAAGGTCTACTCTCTATGGCTTTCCCGACCCTTTTCCCCGCAGGAGCTGCAATGCCAAATCAACCAAGAATGAAATCAATTTAGTTACATGAATACACTCTTCATCTCATACGTTACTACGATAACAGATTCAACAAACACCCACGCTTTCGTTATTACATATATAATATCATGATGTGACATCGCAGATAACTTTCCAACATTTATTGAGGATATGAACATCCGATTAGAACAATTTCCAGACATAGAACAAGTCATGTGATTCGGTTGATCTTTACATGGAACAAGATCTTTTTGGCACAAAGCTAAAAATGAACTAACGGACATGATATCTCAGCTTGGTTGCCCAACGTTCTTCTTCACATTAAGTGCATCTGATACAAAATGGCCTGATCTTCATGCAGTCATGCTCGAATGTCAACCTTCTGATATTGTGAACAACAAAAATGGAGAAATGATAACATTATCTCTAACCCACATTTAACATCACTATATATGCACCATAGATTCACAACATTTCGTGAAGTTATATTAGAGAAACACTTGCACACAAAATACTACTAGTACATGTAAGCATTCTACTGCATTTCTTTCGTAACTCTCTAAGCATCAAACCTCATCTACTACAAAATTATCTTACACAAATGCATACTTGACAGGTATGAATGGAAACATAAAGGCTCTGCACACATCCATTGTTTCCTTTGGATAGAAAATGCACCTGATATGGAAAACCTCAACTGGGAAGACATAGAAGCAGTTGATATTGCTAGGAAATCCTTCGATAAGTATATTTCAGCTTGGAACCCTCGTATTCCTTCACTTTCAAACCATCCAATTTCTTAGACAAATTCAGAAGATCTTTGTCTATTGTCCATGCCACAAATTTTCAGAACCAATCCTTTCAATGATTATGAACAACTCATTAATTGCGTTGAATGTCACACAAAATTCACTGAAAGCACATGCCTAAGAAAGAAAGGATCCTCATTTGAATGTCGCTATAAAGCACCATGGAAATTACATCCAAAATCATCCTTATTCATTGACTCCAATGGCCAAAAAACATACACCACTACTCGCAACGATGATCGACTCAATACACATAACCCTACCATCCTATCTATTTGGCATGCAAATGTTGACTGCTAACCAGTACTCTCCATACATGTTGTACATAAATATATCAGAAAATATGCATCCAAAGCAGAAAAAATAAATCTAAAATCTTCCACCACATGCTACGTAGAATTGTCCTCGCTTCACCCATTGCTGACCCCATTTCGAAAATTCCTTTCAGAAACCCTTGTTGATCGTGACATTGGAGCACAAGAAACCTGCCATATACTACAAAAATTACCATTAACATTGTGTAGTCGATCATTCTTTTCTTTAAATGTAAGCCAAAAGATTTATATGCGCCTTCCAAAAACTAACACCACCTCTTTTACATCCCCACACATCATAGATACATATATCCAATGCCCATCTACCCTAGAATCCACATCACTTATGGAAGTGGCAAATCCTTGTCATATGATCCTTGTTGCAAAACAAACAAATGAAAACTTCAACCTACAAAAGGAATTATTCGGGTCATACCATGCTACTCCTCCATACCATCGATAACAGAACCTTGCTATGCTGACTTTTGCCGAGTTGAAATATGGATAATCATGAATAAATGTTTTTTTCAGGAATTAAAAAAATAGTTCTTTTACAATTATTCATAATTGTGGATGATTTTTAGGAAATAAGTTGGGTTTAAATTTGAAACGTTTTTTAACTTTTTGGTGGACACAACCTATTAGTTTAAAATTATTCATAATTGTGGATGATTTTTAGCAAATAAGTTGTGTTTAAGTTTGAAACGTTTTTTAAATTTTTGATATACACAACCCATTAGTTTAAAGTTTAAAATAGAAAGAAAAGTAAAAATCAAAGTAATTAGCTTAGTATTATTTATTAGCTCAAGTCAATAAGTTAATGTATTTTTTGAAAAACAAAACAAAATTTAAATATTAATAAATAAATTTTAGTAAAAGTAAAATAATAATAAAGTAAGTCAATTGTGAAAAATGTCAAACACAATTATAAAAATGATCAAAAGAAATTATGTAAAAGAATTTGTTTGGGACTACGTTTTCATCATATCTAATATATTAATTCTAATCGAGTTAAAAAATTTAAGTGGTGACTTCACATCAAAAAGTGCCTTAACAGAATACCCAATCACTATTTATTCAAAATGGGGTATCATTTATTTATTACATATTAAAAATAATAATAAAAATTATTTTAAATATCTATTAAAAAATATTTATATTATTTCAATTTCTTTATATATCAGACATAAAATTTAGATATTCAAAATCTAATAAATAAATAAATAAATTAATTAATTAAATATATTAATTTAAATATGTGATTTATTACACAATTTAAAATAATTAAAATTAAAGTAACATAATTGAAAAACTTTTTAAAATAAAATTTAAAGCAATGTAATTTTAAAAAGATATATATTTAATTATAATTTTGATTAGATTATAATTAAAATATAAAAGATTTAGTGCCCATGGGGTTTTGGATAGATGGTGATTTGGTGCTTTGTTAAGGTACTCTTTGATGTGAAGTCACCGAATCAAATCCAAGACACTCCTTGATTTGAAGTCACCAATTCAAATCCAGTTCCTGAAAGATCAGGGTGATATATGAAACATGATAAAAATTTAGAAAAGATGAAATAATAGAAATAATTGATACGTTTAAAAATATTAACCTTCATAAATTCTACCATAAAAGCATAATCGTATATTTATGTTTAGGACCATTTGATTGGATTATAACAATAACAGAAAAGATTTACTTAAAAAAATAGTGAAAAATAATCAAATTTAATATATATAATCATACCAAACTAACAATATTGACATTCATAAATTCTACCCTGACTCCGTATTTATGTTCCAACAGACCTGGACCATATCATGTGAATGGCTAATGGAGAGAAAGGGATAGAATTTGATGGGTAAATTGTTTGTTATGATGTGATTTGTCCGTTAAATACAGGTAAGAAAATTACAAAATATCAAATTTTTTTTGTTGAAATTATAAATACTGGTAAAACAATATCGTCAAATTTAAAGAGTGTGTCTGTTTTAAAATTCCAACCCTGTAGAAAAGTTATAAGATTGGAAATTGAGTTGTTAGACATATCATTATTCCAAAAAGGTTCAATGCTTTTTTTTGACTTGGTCATCCTCAAAATAACAGAACCGGAACTAGTCGGTAAGTAGGTTACGCAACCTGCTCTGTATGCCCTTATATATTGGATTCTACCAGCTCAACCTGCTTTCTCTTCCACGCTCTCCTTCATCCGTCTCAGCTACACACACGGAAACGCTTCCAATTTCTTTGAATCTCTCGAGCGCGTCCACTTTACCAGCTTCTACTTCATCCACATCCAGGTACTTCTTTTATTACAGTTTCTGCTTTCATGTTTCTAGCGTGGAAGTGGTTTGTGCTTTTTCGGAAATTATTATTGGGTTCACGCGTTTTAAGTTTTCCAATTTATGAGGTTAACACGGGGAAACGTCCCAATTTTGTGAGCTTCGTTTTTAACTGGGAGATTTTATTTTTTTCGTTTAAATACTATGATCAATTAAATTTCTCAATTTAGTGTTTTCTCTTCCATGTTTGCTAAGTAATTTAAATATCATTACAATTGTCCAATATTTATTTAATAATATGATTTTGTGGTAGTTGTGGCCGAAACTAGAATGGAGATGAGAAATGCATGGATGAAGAACATCTTGTTATTTATTTTAGTTTTGGTTTTATTTTTGTGGAGTAAGCCGTAGAATTGGTGTTTCTACAGGGAGCATGATATTTTTTATTGACAAGAAGATGTCAAAGAGTTGGCCCAACATAGAGTTGCTTCTATTTCGAGTTCCATAAAAACTCCCATTTCTCTAATTTCCATGAACTTGCCTATTGCAAGTCTCCAAGAGGTGCCATCGACTACTAAAATCATACACTCTTCGATACCTCTTACCATGAACTCTCTTAACCCAAGTCTTCATGAGGTTCCATGGGGTCCCAACACCATAGACTCTCCAATGCCTCCCCCTGCCATGAGCTCTCTAAACCCAAGTCTCCATGAGGTTCCATCGGGTCCCAACACCATAGACTATCCAATGCCTCCTCCTGCCATGAGCTCTCTAAACCCAAGTCTCCATGAGGTTCCATCGGGTCCCAACCCTATAGACTCTCCAATGCCTCCTCCCGCCATGAGCTCTCTAAACCCAAGTCTCCATGAGGTTCCATCGAGTCCCAACCCCATAGACTCTCCAATGCCTCCTCCTGCCATGAGCTCTCTAAACCCAAATATCAAATTCTAATTCCATTAATTCTATAAAACCAATAAAATCTTTAAACACAAACCTTCCAAAAGTACTCTTCAATCTCACTTCTATCGAACATAAAGTTCCTTGTATTCCCAAGTCTATCTCATTCCACTATCCACTAAAAAGTGTCTTCATGAAGTTCCTTCTAGTCCTGACTCTATCTCATTCTCCTATCAACTAAAAAGTGTATCCACTAAGTCTTTCTTCTCATCCATCCATAAAAAGTACTATGTGAGAATGTTTTTGTGTAATAACCACATGTTTTTGATCTACAAAGATCTAATGGCATATGATTTCAGTCCACACCATTTCAATGTTTCTCTTATCATTTACTACGCATTATGTTTCACTTTTAATTTACTACGCATTATGTTTCATATTTAATTTACCTTTAAAAAGCCCATTATTAAAGATATTGTTCACTAGTTTAATGAGATGTAATGTGGTTCAATATGTGTGATTATTTTTATTCTACTTTAACGAACGGTAATTACAAGATTATTCCTTATTCTAACAAGATAGATACATTAATTTAATTTACAATAGAAATAAATTCATACTATCATTATCGACTTGTTATAACATGCTATTTTTTCATATATATATATTTTTAAATAAAAATAATGTTTGTTATTCCGAAATATTATTTATGTTTTTCGTTGGTTTGTTTGTTTTGATTTTAAATAAATTAAAATTTTTTATTTTAGAGGAATGAAAAGTATAATATTTTTATTTATTTGTTTCTTTATTATTATATAAATGTACTTTTCAATGAGGTTCACGAGTTAATTGTCTCTGGGAAGAAAATTGTAAATGGTCATTATTTTAAATACGAGAAAAAAAGATAAAAAAAAGTTTTGGAAAATTAGAATAGATTGTAAAATTCCTTTCAATAAAAGAAATAATATAATTTTATTAATTATTAATATTAATATAATATTATTAAAAAAAATTGTTGAGAAAAAATTATTATTAGATTAAAAAATAAAGGATGATAAATCTGATTTATATAATGAATACTTGTAATATAATTTGAAAATCATAATTGATAATTAATGAATGTTGATCTAAATTTCGGAATATCCATAGTGGTGATCATGTTTCTTGGATGTTTCTAATCCCAAAGAAATCTATTCTAAAATTTAGCTCAACAAAAACTACCCACAAAAATTTGAAATTCAAAACTCATGAATGGTTATTAAGTTAATTTGGTATGACTAATTAATACTTTTTTTTCTTTGAGTTATATGTAATTATCTAGTGATATCATGATATGAATTAGATTATTTATTTTATATAAAAAATTGGATATAATATTTTACAAAATAAATAGTTATACTTACATAAAAGAATATAATATAATATTTAATAAGATATGATATTTTCTTTTCTTCTTAAAGGTTCATTCTTTAGGGCATATCTTAATGGATATTGATCATGATGACCATCAATTCTCAAATACACATAACTAGTACAACTACATTAAAGATATTAATTTGTTAGCCTTTAAGCTTCTGTGGTAGTTTTTTGGAGTAGTATGATTCGGATTATCCACAGTATTATGTTCATTATGTCGACGTTTCGAATCCCAAAGGGGGTCCATGATCAGGACCAAAAATGATAGAATATGAATGATTGTTTTGAGAGAAAAATATTCCAACCAGAGTATATATAAACCTAGATAATGATAAATTTTTATAGAAGCGGACCCCTACAAATATAAATTCTTTAATTCTAATTTTAATTATTCTATTTATTCTAGTTTTAATTATTTTAATTTTAATTATTCTAATTTCAATTATTTTAATTTTAATTAATTTTATTTGAATTATATGTTAAATAAATTAGTTATTAATTCTTAATAAATATCATTGATTAAAACCAATAAGATATTAATTGTAATAAGTTTATTTATATAATGTAATATGATTAGTTTCTAGTTTTTTATTTATAATAAGTTTTGAATTTGTATATATTTTTTTTCCTTTCATTTTTATTTTTAATTTTTCTTTTATTATTATTTTCCTAATTAGTTTAATTTTAATTTATTTTAATTAAAATCAATTTTTATTATTAATTAACATCAATTTTTATTTATTACTAAATTAATTAATTAATCAATTTATCAATCAATTAAGCTATACTAACGTGATGAGATATTTTATTCCTATTTATTCTATTGATTTATAGATTAGTTTTATTGTTTGATTAATTTTATTATTTTTATTTAACCTAATTATCTAAGAAGTAAATTATTTAATTAATATAATTAATTAATAAATTAATTTAATTCATTAATTAATTATTAATTTTTTGTTTTAATAATTTAATAATTTTTCTTTTTCAAATGTTAATTTTATTTTAGTTAATTAAACCCTAAGCATCTAATTAATAAAGAAGTAAATTATTTAATTGATTCAATTAATTAATTAATTAATTTATAATTTTTTGTTTTAATAATTTTTATTTTTCAAATGTTAATTTATAAAACTATTGTTATTATAATCTATAGTTACTAGAATAAATTTTTATTTTGTTATATTGGTTATTATTAATTAATTTTAATTAGTTAACTAATTTTGGGGAGAAACCAGTGAAACTACGCTTCTAAAGATTTGGAGGGATTTATCTGTATAATTAGGGGGAGCCAATTTCCACTAATCTCACTCGCATTGTCCCTGTTGAGGTTCTGAGGAAATTTCATAATTTCGATAGCCTCTCTGATTTTTCTATTTTGATAATGATCCTTTCTTGCACTGATTTTGGCCTCTTCTAAACGCATGATGTTTGGTTTTGGATGAGTGTTCAGCAAGGGCTGATGTACGGGATCTCCCATTCTTAATATCAGTTCCGTGCTCTTTAAGTATTGTTTTCATGTGGTTAATATAGTTGAAGGTTTCATCTATATGTACCATTGATAGATATATAACAAAATAAAATATTGCAACAAAAATATTATTATTAATTTTGATTTTACTTAATCCTTAAGAATCAGGTCTTATAAAAAAACAAAAGTGTTGAAGAGTTTTTATCCTTTATGACCAAGATACAAAGAATTTTTTCTAAATTTAGGTATGTTTTGAAAATCCCTAGGAAATTGGTGAGTGATCGGATATCAATTTTTTTAAATTTATTAAAAGTCAATGCAACCTAACAAACTTTCTAGCACACTACAACCTTTGATAAGCATTCAAAGAAAGCATATGCTCAACATATTCCCTTGAGAACCAATCCAGAGCATCAATTAAAAAAAAGTCAATAAATCTTCATCAACCTTAAGTTAAAATAAGAAGCCTTCCACTAATTATAATAATAATATTTAATTTAATTTTTAAAACTACGATTTAATCTAACATTAAATTCATATTTAAGATTTATTTATTTGTTTTGAATCTATTTTCATGTTGTTTTAATTACGACATGCACATTTTTTAAATAATGTAATTTTTTAATCAATTTTTTTTTCAACTAGGTTTGTATTTTGAAGTGATTTATTTCACTCAATTTGAACATATCTACAATTAAAACTTGATTACATGTCTTTAAACGATTATTTGTTAAGTTTAATTGCAACTCATTAAATTTTTATTTTAATAAGTTATATTACAAAAAATATTTATTTATCAAATTATATTTTAAATTGAAATTGAATAAATTATATTAAGAAAATTTATATGTTTTAAGTGAATTTAGTTAATAGTGGGTGTTTAGGAGAAATGTTGTTATCTTCTCTAACTAAATTCAATTCTCTCATATAACATATTCAACTAATAAAGAATATTAATAATGAATATTACTTGTAATATATTTAAGCCTTGTTCATATTAAAAATTCTATGCCAAATTATTTAAACTTTGAAAAACTGCTCTCTTTGTTGACGTTTTAAAATTCTATGCCATTCTTAAGCTTTGAAGAAATGAAAATGTTTATAGACTAGTGTAGATGACTATTGTCTATGAAAGGAATTTTAAAAAATTCAAATATTAATAAATAAATTTTAGCAATGAAGTAAAATAATAATATAAAGTAAGTGAAATGTAAAAGAAATACAATTATAATAATTATCAACAAAATAATTATGTAAAAGAAACTTGTTGGAAATAAACTAAGAAAGTAATTCTTAATTATATATTTAAAATAATAATAAAAATATATATATTTTTAATATCTATTAACGATATTTCATCTTAATTCAATATTTTATTTACTAGTGATAAATAATAAATTTAATATATATAGTTATTATTGTTTATTATATTTACGTTATAAGGTGTTCTCCTTTGAAAACAATTTCGCTCTCAGGTTATGTGTACATTCCCGTGTCCTTGATTTAGGTGTTAGTCGATTAAAATAGTTTGATCCATTCGATTAATTCGACCGGTATTAAATTAGTTACAAATTTAGTTATAAATTATAAGACTCACGACGCGGGTCGACCTCGCTCTTTCTCGACACTATCAATCGAGTGGAATTTTTTTGCTAGACCAATGATGCAAAACTGGAGAAGAAGTCACAACACAGATATGGGGATGATGGCTAATGCTTGCTCTGCCATGTCATGGATTAGGGCATTATTCCTTCTCTTCACTTCAACAAAACCGACCACGATCATAGAGAATGTTGAAAAGGCAAACTCGATACCCATTCTCTGAAGCATGGTGATCCCCTTGTTATCTCTTGTTATGCGTCGGGCGATGGGCACCACTACCCTCTTGTAAAATGGAAACCATGCGATGAGAATCAATAGGTAGAAGATGAAGAACGATCCTACGGGTATTTGGAAATTGTTGAAGTCGAGCCTTCGGTCCATGGTCTAGGCCTATAGAATGACTAACATGTTTTTTCTACGTGACTGTGACTTGATTGGAGATTTCACAGGAGAATATGGGCATTGTTCGCATAATAGTTTTGAGCCCCTCAATGTATTCGATGACATAATCCTCTACAAGGCAACCTTCCTCCAAATATCTACACTACACCAATCCTGCAAATATTTTCAACACCTTTTGCAAATTTATGAGGAAATCTTCCTTCCTTTACACATTGCAATTTTGTATACAAGTTTGAACTACAGGGCAATAGGATTTCTGGTAGCATCCCCAGCAGCTTTGTCAAATGCCAAAAGTTGATGTACATTGAATTTAGCCAAAATAAGTTGACTGGAGTGATCCCTCCTAAACTGGCAAGTATTTTCTATCTCGGTGTTCTTCATCTGTCCCATAATGCCCTCACCGGGATGATTCCCCTAGAATTCTAGAATTGTGTTCCCTTAGAATGTTTCAATGTCTCCTTCAATCATCTCTCAAGCCCTGTGCCTTTAGATGGGCTTTTCAGAAGCATAGACAGTAATGTTTTTGCAGGAAAGGGTGGTCTTTGTGGAAGAGTCCTAGCAGAGTCTCAATGCATGAATTTAAATGACCATTACCTCACTCCTTCCTCATATTACACGCTATATAGTAAGAAGAAACTTCATAATATATGCGAGTTTATATGGTTTCTTGGTCTAGTAGTATTCATTCTTATAATTGGCAAAACATGCTACTATAACCAGTTTATAGGTCATGTCGATGGTGGGAAATATAGGGAGGAAAAGCTTGAAGAGGACCAATGGAAGATGACTACCTTCTAGGAACCAAGTCTTACAATAAAATATCTTCTGGAGTGTTTGGAGAGTGCTCACATGGTGGGAAGTGGAGCAACTAACACAATTTACAGAGAAGAAATGCCAGGAGGCAAAGTGATTGTTGTGAAGAAGCTGTGGAGAGTTGATAAAGAAGAGATTAACTGGAGGAGAGCAGTATTAGCAGAGGTTGAAATTCCCAACCTACACTATGAAGAGTATCTAGCAGAATCTTGCATGTCTCTGTAAGGCCAATATGGTTGCACCACTATGAGATTTTATGACACTGGGAGGGTCCTTTGCCAATTTGATATTATGTGTCCCTTAAAGGCATATTACAATTGATCATAAGCCTTGGAAAACTTCTCTGGCGCAAACTTGTGCAAAATCCAAACACATATGCAAGTTTCATTGAAAATACTTACAATTGTCATTGGAAATAATTACGACGTTTCCTTTGGTGCAAATGCTAATTAGATATATTTTTATTTTTTAATTATTATATTTATGATAACTTATCCTCTTAGTTTTGAAATATTATTAAGTTATTATTTTGGCATGAAGAGAATTTTCTTTGAGTATTTTTATAAATTATCATAAGAATATTTTTCTTTATCATTTGAACCTTACAACTAATTCATAAAATAATTATATTTTAAATTCAAAACACATTTTAATTCCAATATAAACTATCGATAGAATAACTATATTTTAAATTTAAAACATATTTTAATTCCAATATAATTTTTACATTATATGAATATGGTGTGTATATTTATGAATTAAAATTAATAATGCATTAGGTTATATTGTGATAAAATTTTATGATAAATATAATTTGAAGGGCAGTTTTAATTTTGGCCTTTCTCACTAAAATTTAGTGCATACAATTTTGGATAAAAATAAGATTTATTGTTATTTAAAAATGATTTTTAAATATATAAATGAATTCAATGCTCTAAACTCTTCCAGTGCTAGAATTTTGTAAATTACACAACTCAATTATGATTTTAAGAAATTCCTATAAAATTTATAACAAAGTGAATCAAGAAAACATATTAAGAGAAAAAGAAAAAAAATCTAATAGTTAGATATTCGTTATTTAAATACCAATTTCTGGTAAATAATAAATTATGATTAATGAGATAACCTGTGCCATATTGATGAGCAAGTGTAGCGAAAAGGCATGCTTGTGGAATGTCATTGTTCCAGAATACAAAAGTCAATGAGAATGATGATGATAATTTTCTTTGTAGTGTTATGATTCCGAGACCATTCAATAGTTTGACAATTCAGTTTTGTAGGACATGGGTTTTTTTCTGGATTTTTATGTTGACAATGTAGCTTATTTGTTAATTTTTATCTGGAATGCTCGGATTAATCACAATTTCCCATGCTACATAAACACGTACCCAAATCTATATCTGTTTGCCCTCTTTCAAAGTTTATGATGATTATGTATTCGTTTACCAGGATTGTTGTTTGTTTTTGAGTAATTATTTCACAAAACAAACTGCTTCTATGAATTAAATTTTTAAAATATGGGAGAACCAGGTAGCCACCAAGGTTTTGATGTAAAACTTCTGATGAGAATAAGAACAATTCATTCAACTACAACATTAAGCTTTGAGAAATTCAATAAAGCATTTGACTTATGTGCAGGTAACCAGTTAGTTTCACTTATCCTCTTCTACAACCACAAGAGAAATCCCTTATAATCTTACAAATTGTCTGACTCTGCACATAGTTATGATTCAGTAAAACAAGCTTAGTGGCCACATTTTTTTGGGATTTGGAAAGCTTGAAAATTTGTCCTTTGTCATGGAACAATCTCAATGGATATTTTCCTTCTGATCTCTTTAATTCACCTACAATAGAGTAACTAAATGTTTCTTATAATCTAATGTAAGGAAGCCTTCCTCCAAATATCTGGGCTACACTAATCCTGCAAATATTTTCAGTACCTTTTGCAAATTTATCAGGAAATCTTCCTTCCTTTGCACATTGCAATTTTTGTATACAAGTTTGAACTGCAGGGTAATAGGATTTCTGGTAGCATCCCCATAAACATTGTCAAATTCCAAAAGCTAGTGTACATTAAATTGGGCCAAAATAAGTTGACTGGAGTGATCCCTCCTAAACTGGCAAGTCTTCCATGTCTCTATGTTCTTCATCTGTCCCATAATGCCCTCACCGGAATGATTCCCCTAAAATTCTAGAATTGTGCTCCCTTATAATGTTTCAATGTCTCCTTCAATCATCTCTCAGGCCCTATGCCTTCAGATGGGCTTTTCACAAGCATAAACAATAAATTTTTCACAGGAAACCCTGGTCTCTATGGCGGAGTCCTAGCAAAGTCTCCATGCATGAAATGACCCTTGCCTCACTTCTTCCTCATATTACACGCCAGATACTAAGAAGAGATTCCATAATACATGGGAGATTATATGGTTGCCTGGTTTAGCAGTATTCATTCTCATAGTTGGAAAAACATGCTGCTATAACCAGTTTATATGTCATGCTGGTGGTTGGAAATATAGGGAGGAAAATATTGAAGAGGACCAATGGAAGATGCCTTCTTTCCAAGAACTGAGCTTTACAATAGAAGATGTTATGGAATGTTTGGAGAGTGCTCACATGGTGGGAAGTGGAGCAACTGACACAATTTATAGAGAAGAAATGCCAGGATGCAAAGTGATTTCTATGAAGAAGCTATGGAGAGTTGATAAAGAAGAGATTAATCGGAGGAGAACAATATTAGTAGAGGTTGAAATTCTCTACCTACATTTTGAAGAGTATTTAGCAGAATCTTGCATGTCTCTGTATCTCGAGCTTATTCTTTAGATTCCAACTGATTAAAGACTTTTAGAGCTTCATTAATATTACCATACTTATAGAATCCACTTATAAATATGCTATAAATGTCACTACTTGCAATGTAATCCTTGTCAAGAAATAAGCTATGAAAAGGAGGCCCTGTTTATGTTTATGATTTTAAATAATTTTAAGCCTTGGTTTGGTGTATATTTTTTACATATATGTATAAATGGGATATCAAACAATTCAATATGAATAGTGAAAAGAGCACCCAGGTCTAGAAATCGATTTATGATGCACGATAAACTTTTGTAGCAGTTTTGCAGTGTTCCCTATAGCATAATTCAATACATTTTGAAGCCTTTGAAGTCACTACACATATGACGTAAAAAAAATATCTTATATACTAGCATCATATCTCATGTTATTATAATTGGTTTGAAGTGAGATAACCTGTTTGTGATGAGTAAGTGCAGCGAGGGAGGCATGTTTGTGGATTTTTGTTGTTCGAGAGTACAAAAGTCAATGAGAATGATGATGAGAATTTCTTTTGTAGTTTTATGAATTTGAGGGCATTTAATGCTTTGACACATCCATTTTGTAGGACATGGTTTTTTCTTTGGATTTTTATGTTGATGAATTAGCTTATTTGTTAATTGGTATATGGAATGTTGGGATTAATCACAGTTTTCCATGCTACATAAACATGTACCCACATCTATATATGTTTGCCCGCTTTCAAAGTTTATGATGATTATGTATTCGTTTACCAGGATTATTGTCTATTTTTTAGTGATTGTTTCACAAAAAAATCTACTTATATGAATTAAAATTTTAAAATATGAGAGAATCAAGTAGCCCCCAAGGTTTTTATGTAAAAATCCTGACGAGAATAAGAACAAATCATTTAACTACAACATTAAGCTTTGATAAATTCAATAAAGCATTTGACCTATGTGCAAGTAACCAGTTAGTTGCACTTATCCTCTTTTCCAACCAGTTCACAGGAGAAATCCCTTATAATCTTACAAATTGTCCCACTCTGCACAGAGTCAGGATTCAACAAAACAAGCTCAATGGCCACATTTCTTTGGAATTAGGGAAAATTGAAAACTCGTCCTTTGTAGACATGTCATGGAAAAATCTCACTAGATATTTGCCTTATGATCTCTTTAATTCACTTACACTAGAGTACATAAATGTTTCTTATAATCCTCTGCAAGGAAACCTTCCTTCAAATATATAGGCTACACCAATCCTGCAAATATTTTCAGCAGCTTTTGCAATTTTTTCAAGAAATCTTCCTTCCTTTTCACATTGTAATTTTGTATACAAGTTTGAACTGCAGGGAAATAGGATTTTTGGTAGTATCTCCATAAGTATTGTCAAATGAAAAAATATGGCGTACATTGAATTGAGCCTAAATAAGTTGACTGGAGTGATCCCTCCTAAACTGGAAAGTCTTCCCTGTCTCGGTGTTCTTCATCTATCCCATAATTCCCTCACCGGGATGATTCCCCTAGAATTCCAAACTTGTGCTCTCGTAGAATGTTTCAATGTCTCCTTCAATCATCTATAAGACCCTGTGCCTTCATATTGGATTTTCAGAAGCATGGACAATAATTTTTTCGTAGGAAACCCAGGTCTCTATGGCAGAGACCTAGAAGAGTCTCCATGCATGAATTTAAATGACCCAGAAGAGTCTCCATGCATGAATTTAAATGACCCAGAAGAGTCTCCATGCATGAATTTAAATGACCCTTACCTCACTTATTCCTCATATTACACGCCAGATACTAAGAAGAAATTTCATAATATATGGGAGATTATATGGTTTCTTGGCTTAGAATTATTCATTCTCATAGTTGGCAAAACATGCTACTATAACCAGTTTATAGGTCATGTTGGTGGTGGGGAATACAAGGAGGAAAAGCTTGAAGAGGAGCAATGTAAGATGACTGCCTTCCAGGAACTTATCTTTACAATAGAAGATGTTCTGGAGCATTTAGAGAGTGCTCACATGGTGGGAAGTGGAGGAACTAGCACAATTTACAGAAAAGAAATGCTAGGAGGCAAAGTGATTGCTGTGAAGAAGCTATGGAGATTTGATCAAGAAGATATTAATCAAAGGAGAGTAGTATTAGAAGAGGTTGAAATTCTCAACCTACAATATGAAGAGTATCTAACATAATCTTGCATGTTTATGTATCTAGAGCGCATTCTTCAGATTCCAACTAATTAAAGGCCTTTAGAGCTTCATTAATATTACCATACCTACATAATGCACTTATAAATACACTATCAATGTCACTAACTGCAATGTAATCCTTGTCAAGTAATAAGATATGGAAAAGAGGCCCTGTTTATGTTGATGATTTTAAATAAGTTTAAGCCTCGGTTTGGTCTATATTTTTTACATATAGGTATAAATGGGATATCAAATAGTTCAATATGTATAGTGAAAAGAGCACCTAGATCTAGAAATCGATTTATGAGGCATGATAAACTTTTGTAGTACTTTTCCAGCATTCCATGTAACATAATTCAATACATTTTGAAGGCTTTGAGGTCACTACAAATATGATGTAAAACAGAGCTCTTGTATACTAGCATCATATCTCATGTTATCATAACTAGTTTGAAGTGAGATAACTTGTTCCATATTGATGAGTAAGTGGAGCAAAGGAGGCATGTTTGTGGACTGTTGTTGTTCTAGAATACAAAAGTCAATGAGAATGATGATGATAATTTTCTTTATGGTGTTGTGATTAAGAGGGAATTCAATGCTTTGACACTTCAGTTTTGTAGGACATCGTTTTTTTTTTTGTTTGGTTTTTTATGTTGACGAAGTAGCTTATTTGTTAATTGGTATCTGGAATGCTGGGATTAATCACAATTTTCCATGCTACATAAACATGTACCCACATCTATATCCATTTTCCCACTTTCAAAGTTTATGATGATTATGTATTCGTTTACCAGGATTGTTGTTTGTTTTCAAGTAATTGTTTCACAAAACAGATTGCTTCTATGAATTGAATTTTTAATATATGAGAGAACCAGGTAGCCACCAAGGTTTTGATGTAAAACTTCTGACAAGAATAAGAACAATTCATTCAACTACAAAATTAAGGTTTGAGAAATTCCATAAAGCATTTGACCTATGTGTAGGTAACCAGTTAGTTGCACTTATCCTCTTCTCCAACCAGTTCATAGGAGAAATCCCTTATAATATTACAAATTGTGCCACTCTGCACAGAGTCAGGCTTCAACAAAACAAGCTTAGTGGCCACATTCCTTTCAGATTTGATATCTTGAAAACTTGTCCTTTGTAGACATGTAATGGAACAATCTCATTAGATATTTGTGTTCTAATCTCTTTAATTCACCTACGTTAGAATACCTAAATGTTTCTTATAATCCTCTGTAGGGCAAACTTCCTCCAAATATATGGGCTAAACCAATCCTGCAAATATTTTCAGCAGCTTTTGCAAATTTATCAGGAAATCTTCCTTCCTTTGCGCATTGCAATTTTGTATACAAATTTGAACTACAGAGCAATAGGATTTTTGGTAGCATCCCTAGAAATATTGTCAAATGCCAAAAGATGGTGAAATTGAATTGAGCCAAAATAAGTTGATTGTATTGATCCCTCCTGAACTGGCAAGTCTTCCCTATCTTAGTGTTCTTCATCTGTCCCATAATGCCCTCATCGAGATGATTCCCCTAGAATTCCAGAATTGTGCTCCCTTAGAATGTTTCAATGTCTCCTTCAATCATCTCTCAGGCCATGTGCCTTCAAATTGGCTTTTTAGAAGCATGAACAATAATGTTTTCGTAGGAAACCTAGGTCTTTATGGCAGAGTCTTAGAAGAGTCACCATTCATGAATTTAAATGACCCTTACCTCACTTCTTCCTCATATTACATGCCAGATACTAAGAATAAATTTCATAATATATGGGAGATTATATGGTTGCTTGGTCTAGTAGTATTCATTCTCATAGTTGAAAAAACATGCTACTATAATCATTTTATAGGTCATGTTGGTGGTGGGAAATACAGGGAGGAAAATCTTGAAGAGGAGAAATGGAAGATGACTGCCTTCTAGGAACTGATCTTTACAATAGAAGATGTTCTGAAGCATTTAGAGAGTGCTCACATGGTGGTATGTGGAGCAACTGGCACAGTTTACTGAGAAGAAATGCCAGGAGGTAAAGAGATTTCTATGAAGAAGTTGTCGAGAGTTTATAAATAAGAGATTAATCAGGGGAGAGTAGTATTAGCAGAGGTTGAAATTCTCAACCTACACTGTGAATAGTATCTAATATAATCTTTCATGTCTCTGTAAGGCCAATATGGTTGCAACACTATGAGCTTTTATGATACTGGGGGGTCCTTTACCAATTTGATATTATGTGCCCCTCAAAGGCATCTTACAATTGAGCATAAGCCCTGGAAAAATGCTCTACCGCAAACTTGTGCAAAAATCTTAACACATATGCAAGTGTCATTAGAAATACTTACAAGTGTCATTGCAAATACTTATGACGTCTCCTTTGCAACATGTGTTGCAAATGATAATTATATATATTTTTAATTATTATTTATTATATTTATGCTAACTTATTCTCTTAGTTTTAAAATATTATTAATTTATTATTTTGGCATGAAGAGTATTTTCATTGAGTATTATTATAAATTATAATGAGAATATTTTTCTTTATCATTTGAAACTTACAACTAATCCATAGATAAAATAAATATATTATAAATTCAAAACACATTTTAATTCCAATATCAACTAATCCATTGATAAAATAATTATATTTTAAATTCAAAACATATTTTAATTCCAATATAGTTTTTACATTATATGAATATGGTGTGTATATTTATGAATTAAAATTATTAATGCAATAGGTTATATTTTGATAAAATTTCATGATAAATATAATTTGAAGGGTGATTTTAATTTTCGTCTTTCTTACTAAAATTTAGTGCTTACAATTTTGGATAAAAATAAGATTTATTGTTATTTAAAAGTGGCTTTTAAATACATAAATGGATTCAATGCTCTAAACTCTCCCAGTACTAGAATTCTGTAAATTACACAACTCACTTATGATTTTAAGAAGTTCCACTAAAATTTATAACAAAGTGAATAAGGAAAACATACTAATAGAAAAAGAAAAGACATCTAATAGTTAGATATGCATAATTTAAATACCACATTTTGGTAAATAATAAATTATGATTAATGAATAATTGAAATTTTTGTTGAAATGAAAATATATGACTAAAAATCTCTTTATATTTCATATATGAAATTGAGATATTCAAAATATAATACATGAATAAAGTAAGTAAATAAATAAATATAATTACTTAAGCATGTAATTTATTAGCATATTCATAAAAATTAAAATTCGAAGTATTATAATTTAAGAATATTCCCAAAATAAATTTTAAAATTTAAAGTAGTCTTCCCAATGCCTCCTTTTCCTAGGAATTGTCTAAACCCACATCTCCATGAGATTCCGTTAGGTCCCAACACCATAGACTCTCCAATGCCTCCCTTCCCTAGGAGCTCCCTATACCAATGTCTCAATGAAGTTCCATTAGGTGTCAACACCAAGGACTCTCCAATGCCTCCTTTCCCTAAGAGCTCCACAAAACCCAAGTCTCCATGAGGTTTCATCAGGTCCCAATATCATAGACTCTCCAATGCCTCATTCCCCAGGATCTCTATAAAACCAAGTCTCCATGAGGTTCCATCAGGTCCTAATACCATAAACTCTCCAATGCATCCTCTCCCGAGGATGTCCCTAAACCCAAGTATCCATGAGGTTCCATTATGTACCAACACGATAGAATCTGTAACACCTCCTTTCCCCATAAGCTCTCTAAACCTAGGACTCCATGAGGTTCCATTAGGTCCCAACACTATAGACTCTCTAATGTCCCCTTTCCCCAAGAGATCTCTAAACCCATCTCTCCATGAGGTTCAATCAAGTCCCAACACCATCGAATCTCCAACACCTCCTTTCCCTAGGAGTTCTCTAAACATAATTCTCTATGAGGTTCCATCAGGTCCCAACACCATAGACTCTCCAAAGCCTTCTTTCCTTAAGATTTCTCTAAACCCAAGTCTTCATGAGGTTCCATGAGGTCCCAACACCATAGAAGCTCTAAGACCTGCTTTCCCCAAGAGTTATCTAAACTCAATCCTCCATGAGGTTCCATTAGGTCCCAATAAAATAGACTCCCCAATGCTTCCTTTCCCTAGGATCACTCAAAACTCAATTCTCCATGAGGTTCCATCAGGTTCCAACACCATAGACTCTCTAATTCCTCCTTTCCCTGGGAGCTCTCTAAATCCTAGTCTCCATGAGGTTTCATAAGGTCCTAAAACCATAGAATCTCCAACACCTCCTTTTCCCATGGGCTCTCTAAACCCAAGTCTCTATGAGGTTCCATTAGGTCCCAACACCATAGACTCTCCAATGCCTCATTTCCCGACGAGCTCTCTAAATCTAAGACTCCATGAGGTTCTATTAGGTCCCAACACCATAGATTCTCTAAGGCCTCCTAGCACCATGATATCTCTAAACCCAAGTCCCCATGAGGTTCCATCAAGTCTGAATAGGTCCCAACAACACAGACTCTCCAATGCCTCCTATCGCCACAAGCTCTCTAAACCCAATTGTCATATCCTAGTCCCGATGACCCTACAAGACCAGTGAAATATTTAAGCAAAAGGGCTCAAAAAATACTCCTCAGTCCCACTTCTATCAAGCATATAGTTCCTTCTAGTCCTAATTCTATCTCATTCCACTATCCATTAAAATTTGTCAATAAAGTTCCTTGTAAACTAAATCATTCTACTCATCCATATAAAATACTATGTGTTAATGTATTTGTGTTATAATCAGAAGTTTTTAAGCTACAAGGATCTAATAGCATGTGATTTGACTCTAATAAAATAATGTCCTTAGGTTTTATTTTGAAAAATAACATGTCATTGTTTCTCTATATCATTTACTACACATTATGTTTCACTTTTAATTTACCTTAACAAGTCAATTATTAGAGAAATTGTTCACTAGCTTAATGAGAGGTAATGCAGATCTCATATATGTGTTTGGTTTTTTTTCTTTCACATATTTATGTTTCACTAATTTAATTTAATTTTACAAAATACTATTACAAAGGTTATTCCTTATTCTAACCAGACATGAATGCATTAATTTAGTTTACCATAAAAGAAATTGTTACATTATTGACTTGTATTATAATATGCAAATTGTTCATAGAGCTAGATTTTATTTAAAAAAACTTTTTGGTTGTACTTGAATATTCCATATATCATCATGCTTATTTTTCTCTATGAGCTATGTTTATTTTACTCTATCTAATAAAATTTTTATTTGAAAAACAACAATTTTTTTTTAATAATAACTTCACTTTTTATCTTATAAGAATGAAAAGTATAATATTTGTATATATATTTGTCTCTTTATTATAATTACACCGTAAGGCGTTCTCTTTGGGAAGAACTCCCCCATCTATCACTTTGTGCTCTTTTGCCATGTCAGATCTAATGTTAGATGATTGAAAGTTCTTGCACCATTAGATTCCACTGCTTTAACTATCAACTGAATCTTGATTTGTGCAATGGTTCAACTTGTTAATATTTATTATAACCCATGAACATATTACAGGTACTTTGCCAGTAAGGTATTCATTCCTTCCAGCGATTAAAGTTTTTCAACAAGTCTCTAGCTTTTGAAGCTTCGAAAGGAAAACCTCATTTGGAAGCACTATCTATGGGGAATTGAAAGAGCTGCGACTCTAGTGGGCTTTGCAGTTCACCCGAATGAGATTGCTGACTATGTGTGCTACAGATAGGATTTTCTGAGGAGTCCCAACATATAATGTTTTACAGAGTTAAGAGCGGCTATCAGACTTGCACTAGTGACCGCTTGCCTTTCGGTTCAATACGCATTACCCATTCCGCATTCACCAATCTGCCCAGACCAACATATCTCAGGATGGCCCAGTCTAATATCACCTGGGATGAAAAAAATGTATTCAGTTCTTCTGCATTCAACATATTCCATAGCAGTCCCCTGTAGACCACATTCTCCCATTTCCACTTTCTGTTCAATATCCAGTATGATTTCTGTCCACGTTCCATTCAATCCCATTGATGGATTCTTTTTAGTTTTGGGGATGTGTTCTTTTATATTTTGGAATTGATGGAGGAAATATTATTGGAGGGTGGTGTAGAGTTCAGAGTTGGCGTGGGGAGGGTATGATGGTAGGGAGGGCCTTGACCGATATCAAAATATTCCCAGCCACGTATTTGACTAATAAAATATTGTTGATCGGGGGTCTGAAGCATATTATTTGTCCCTCTATCTGGGTTCTGATCTCCCTTTGAAGATCTATCTGGTAGGAAGTTCAAAGTTTGATAGAAGGTCTATATCAGATCTTAGGAGGTTCTCATTCCTGCTAGCCAATACAAGGGCAGAATGAAAGAAATATGCACATATATAAACATAGGAAAATAAAACATCATAGACGTAGATGTAGAGAGCCAAGAGTTGATGCTATCAACTATATCTTGTCAGGTTTGGAACCGATGCATGATGCTTACTTATGATGGCACCTATTTCTAGAATTCGCTAAGCTTATGGTTTTGTATACTTATGTATACACTGAATGCTAAAAAATGAGACATATTACGCGATAGTCTACCACAAAAAACTACCCTATCTTCTTAGAATAATGTCTCCAACTAGACATATTGTAATAGAGGTGAAACAACTGATTCATATTCCATGAGATAAGTTGCAACTGACCCATCTGTCAATAGAACATACCCTTCATTAACACCTAGCATCCCAATCCTTACTAGCATCTCCAACAGTACCCAACAGTAACAATACACCCACATTTAGTATGACTTCTGGTACACCATAACATGGGATCCCCTAATACATATAAACAAGGAAAATACTGCCTGAGACACATATTACAAGGTGCCACACAAGACACAGATTACATGTGAGGGGTACCAATTAGGAGTGATGGAGCGATAGAATCACTGGTTTAGAGAAAGCACCAAGTTCGGGTCAAACTGAGCCCACGCTGTTTGGTCCCACCCCTCCATGTCCTAAATATATAGAGTAAGTCTAAAGGTGCTAAAGCAAAAAGCAATCGACATCATTTTGCGTATGGGTAAACATCCAAAAGTGGAGAAGGGGTACGAGCCGCTTGCCCAACGACCTAAGAAGGAGGAAATGGAAGGATTTAGTAATAAAAAATTCATTGGTACAGGCAATACAGTTTTCCAAGCAGTATGCTCAATGCCAGTAGATGTAGAGTCAGTTGTTGAAGCAAGACAATCTTAATCTAGTTATAAGAGTTATAATTTTTTTGGAAGGTTGACATTATTTTATTTATATGCAAATAATTTTTACATTTATATTAAAGTTGGCTTTGATGTTCTTGCATTCAAACATCATGGAAAATAGTAGTTGAAAAGACAAAAACATAAAATAATAAAACTAACAATTGCACCACATGTTGCAAAGGAAACATGCATTAAAGGAATACGCTTAACCATGGAAGAAATATCAGTTGTTACATAGAGACATCTAAGTCATATATGTTCTTACACAAACTATTTCAGTAACTTTATCAACATGACACATATTAATTTTAGATTTATGAAATATTTAGTTCAACATTTAGGAATTTAGGAATTTTCTTTATTAAAAATAACGAAATACATTTAAATAAAATGTATATTTTAGTAAAGATAATAGTTACAAAAGTAATTGTATGTTTCTGATTTGTTTAATTAATTGAAAAATAAATAAAAATTATTTAAGAAATAATAAAATATGAAATAACTCTCAATTATCATATTATATATGAATTTGTAATAGCAACTTGCTTGCTGAGGATTAAATGGTTAAATGGTTTAATTTTTGTCTTTTTCATCAAAATTTAGAGGTACACATTTTCATAACATAACAATTTCTAATTATTTAAGTTATATTTTAGAATGTAAATATGATAGTAGGAATGTGATTAATTTATAAAATATTTCTAAGCAACGAAATAAATTAAATTAATGAAATTTAAAATATAAAGTTTGAACCTTGAAGTACTTTACATTTGATAATTGAATCTTTACAAATATGAAATTTACAACAAATTGCTTATTCGACATGCCTGCACACAGAGTGATCTTTAACACGTTAAAGGAATAAGCTTAACCATGGAAGAAATGCCAATTGTCTAAACAATGATATATAGCACATTAAAGGAATAAGCTTAAACATGGAAGAAATATCAATTGTCTAAACAATGATATATAACACATTAAAGAATGATATATAGCACATTAAAGGAATAATCTTAACCATGGAAGAAATACCAATTCTCTAAACAATGATATATAGCACATAAAAGGAATAAGATTAACCATGGAAGAAATACCAATTGTCTAAACAATGATATATAGCACATTAAAGGAATAAGCTTAACCATGGAAGAAATATCAGTTGTCTAAGTCGTATATTATCAACATGACGCATATTAATTTTAAATTTCTGAAATATTTGGTTTGATTTAGTTTTTTTTTTGTATGGTCATGTTTTGTTTAATTATTTAGAAAAAAAAATTAAATTTATTTATGAAATAATAAAATATAAACTAACTATCAATTACCATATCATATATGACTTTGTAATAGTAACTTGCATGTGAGGATTAAATGGTTTACTTGTCCTTTTTCATTTGATAAAAAAGGTGTGATACTATGTAATTTTGTCTACAAATGTGATGGCAAGTGTGCCTTTAATATCTTTTTTACTATGTGCACCGCTCCATATATGGAGGCCCTTCAAACTCAAACCGATTGGTTGTGGATTCTTGGAAAACATCCATAGATTTCATTAACCCCTTCTTGTGGCAATGCATTTGAGCGCTGCACATTATGAAGAATTGTCATTATGATTTTCCCAAAATTTTTAAATGATGGGTTTGAATTGTCATTAGGAGTTGTCCAAACAGTGAAATGGCAGGTTTGAATGTGAAACTTTGGATGTTGTTTAGGATATGAATTTATCACCTAAAATCAATAACCTAGGATGTCTAGAGTGGATGTCAAGGTGGGTGGTACAAGAATTGAGGATGCCTTTTAAAGGGTAAGGAAATTTAGATACTCTGTTTGATATAACTCACAATGCTGCTATTATTAGGTGTAACTTACTATTAAGGTAGGAATATAGGCGAAATAACGTTATAGAAGCAGGAACCAAAAATACACTATTCATTTACATGTTAAAATTGAGCATACTGAACATGCTTCTCAAGGTAGTCCATCGATTCCAAGTTACATGATTTCTACTAAGTGGAGAAAACTAAAGCTTCATGATCATTATCCAAGGTCGAGTCCAGATGTTCAGGAGAAGGGAACTCCGGTAATAAGGAGACATTCTCTTCTAGAAACTCCTAATGGGAAACCCAATTTTGTATTACCAAGGACTTAGAGATTGTTTCCATAAGTTCAATCAATCAGGGGGCACATCCAAAGTGACCAACCTCTTGGCATTGGTAGGAATTCAATTCTCTCACGATTTAGAGATTTATCTTTGTTCATATTTCTTTGGAGCAATTTCTTTAAATGCCGACATTTTGTCTCTTTTATTTAAGAAAAGACAATTCATGTTCAGGTTGATTGGCAAAGGTGATCAATATTTGAGCTTCTCTTGATATTTTATGCATTTGAAGTGTCTTCTCAGTTAGTAATGTGCATTTTTATTCAAGGGTAGATCTTAATTCACATAGAAATAAAAAAAATTATTTACAAAATTGTTATAGAGCTTTGTAGACACATGTTTCAAACTATAAAAAAAATTATTTGTATTGATTAAGGTTGTCTACAACAAGAGGAAATGATCAAGAAGTATGGAGGAATTGCACCAAAATGACCTCTGATTAAAAATGTAGAAAATCACTATCTGATTCTTTCTTTACGAGACATTCATGTTGGCATAATCAGAAAAGGTCTTTAACTTCAACATAGGCCTCATTTCTAAGGCTCAAGGAAGAAGTATTACAATAATATTTCATTGTCGCGTGGTCCTTTCCTTTTGTTGATATTTTTCTGTCTGCCAACAATTGTAAAAAAAAAATCAATTAGTGTTATATGATATTGCCTTATAGTTCCTTTGCAACATCTAGTGCAATTGCTAGTAGATATATGTTGTTATGAAACCACTTCACAAAACGTTAAAAAAGATAGATCAATGACTTCAAAATCATCCTCTTCAAGGGAGAAACCTCCTTTACATTACACAAATGAACAATTCTTGGATGATATAAATGACAAAACCCCCTTTCTATATATAGGAGTCTAAGGGGTCACAATATAATCAAAGCCGACATAACAATAATAATATAAGGGCACAAAAATAACAATAGTGGGCTTCTATGGGGCACAATAATAACAATAAGGGCTACAATGACAATATTAATGGGGGAATCACTAGTATTATAGGAAGCTAACATGCCCCTCTCCTTCAAAAAAGTGTTGTCCTCAATGCTTTAGTAGTTATGGATGTTTCTGTATAAAATTCTCATCCTCCCACGTGGAATCTTCAGTGGGTAAGTTCTTCCACTTGATGAGATACTCCAAAATTGATTGATTTCATAGCTGTCGAGTTCTTGTTTCTGTGACTGCTTCAGGTTCCAATATGATTTTTCCTTCCTCGTCAAGTCTCGCAATATTGTTTGAACTGGGAGCTTGTCACCTATAACCATCTTTAAGCATAAAACATGGAAAACTAGGTGCACTCGGGAAGTTGCAGGAAGCTCCAATTTGTATGCCATAGTGCCAATATTTTGCAACACCTTGTATGTCCCATAATAATTTGGTCATAATTTATTATGCCTCTTAGCTTGCTTGAGGAACATTTGTTTATATGGTTGTAGCCGTAGGAATACCCAGTCACATACATCAAAATTCTTTCACTACGATGTTGATATGCTTTTTGTTTCATTCTATTCTGCGCCAAAGTGAGGTTACCCTTTAAGAGTTGGAGAACTTCTTGTTGATACTCTATGTGATCTTCCACTGCTTGAACCTTATAATTTTCTCTTAAATATGATGTGATGGATGACGGATGATATCCATAAAGTTCCATAAATGGGGTCATTTTTGCTGCAATATGGAAGGAAGTGTTATACCACCATTCAGCCAGAGGCAACCATTTGGCCCATTGTGTCTATTTATTAGAGACAAAGCAACGAAGATATCCTTCCAAACATTTATTTACTATCTCAGTTTTCCCATTAGATTGAGGATGATAAGATGATCTATGAGCTAACTGAGTACCAAGACAAGAAAATAATTATGTCCAAAAATTTCCAGTGAAAATGGGATCTCTATCGCTTACAATAATATTTGGGTTTCCATGTATCTTTTGAATTGTTTCCATAAATGTAGTAGAAATTTTACTGGCTTTAAATGGATGAGATAATGCACAAAAGTGTGCATACTTGGTAAGTTTTTCAACTACCATCATGATGACACTGTTTCCTTTGGACTTGGGTAAACCTATGATAAAATCCATTGAAACCTCTTCCCAACATTGGCTTGGAATGGATAAAGGTTGTAATAGACCTAGAGTCTTAATTGTTTCAACTTTATTTTGTTGGAAAACCAAACATTTCGCAACAAACTTTTGAATATCCAATTTAAGGCCATCCCAAAAATATTCCTTCTTAACCCTGTGGTAAGTTTTTAAAAATCCTGAGTGCGCTCCTAAGGGAGAAGTGTGCAATTCCATAAGAATATTTTATTTGAGTTGGGAATTATTCCTAGGTATAAGTGATCTTTGTACCATAACAAATCATTTTTCTAGCTAAATGTATCAGATGTACTAGGATCTTGTTGTAAATTTTGAATGAGTGCCCACACTTCTTCGTCATTCTTTCATTCATCCCTTGCTTCGTTTATTCAATTTGGTTGGATAATATAAATGGTGCAAAGCAATGCTTCCACATCCTCATCCTTTCTTGAGAGTGCATCTGCCACACAATTTTTCTTCCCTTTTTTGTAGATGATTTCAAAGTCATAACCCAACATCTTTGTGACCCATTTTTGCTACTCTTCTAAAGATAATCTTTGTTCTAAAAAGTATTTAAGACTATCATGATCTGTTTTACCTTGAAGTTCTTCCCATTATGTAGGGTCACCATTTCTTAAGTGCATGTAGTATTGCCAACATTTCCTTCTCATAAATATCTTTGTGTAAATACTTTCCATTGATTGGACAACATTCAAAAGGAATGTGTCTTTCTTCTTGCATTAAAACAACAACAATTCCATTTCCTGATGCATCACATTCCACAATAAAGGTTTTTGTGAAGTCAATGTAGCTAAGACTAGTGCTTGGCACATTGCCTCTTTAGTATGTTCAAAGGCCTTTGTTGCTTGTGGAGTCGATGAAAATGCATCCTTCTTCAACAATGTTGTTAGAGGTGCTGCTATTATCCCATAATTCTTAACAAACTTGCGATAATACCCTGTCAACCCGAGAAATCCTCACAGATGCTTTATGGATTGGAGATTTTCCATTCCTTAATGGCTTTAATTTTTCAAGGGTATACCTTAACACCTTCATGAGATACAATACGACCTAGATATTCCACCTTTTGTACTCCAAAGAAACATTTGAAGCTTTTTGCATATAATTGTTTCTCCTCCAATAGTTTGAGCACCCTGTCAACTTGTTGAACATGATCCTTCCATGGCTTGTTGTAGCTTAGTATATCATCAAAAATACTAACACAAATTTTCTAAGGAAGGGTTTGAAAATGGAATTCATTTAACCTTGAAACGTAGAAGGTGCATTGGTAAGGCCAAAAGGCATGACCAAAAATTCATAATGACTCTCATGAGTTATAAATGTTTTTTTTAGAATGTCTTCAGTCTTCATTATGATTTGATGATATCTTGAACGAAGATCCAAATTGGTGAAGTAAATTGATCCATGCAATTGATCCAATAATTCATCAATGACAAGAATGGGAAATTTACCTTTAATAGTGAGCTTGTTGAGCTCCCTATAATCCAGACACATGCACCATGATCCATCCTTCTTGTGAACCAATACTACTGGAGCAGAGAAAGAACTTTGACTAGGTTTCTAGAAATCCGAAGATAACCCTTGGAATAATCTATGCCTAGATGACTCAAGCCCTACTCATGTCAAGATAATAGAATTTGGCCTAGAAATAACATTAAAAATCAAGCCCTCTCTCTGTACATCAGGAAGAGGAGTTATGTGACATGCTAAGAAAGAATCTATATGCCTTTTCTTGGAGTTACAAGGAAATGAATGGAGTGCACCCTTCAGTGTGTACTCACCACATTTACATCAAAGAAGGCTGCAATCCAGTGTGCCAAACTCAGAGGAGAATGAACCTAGCCCTCAAGGATATAATCAAAGAAGAACTGCAGAAATTGTTGGATGTAGGGTTCATTTACCCCATCTCAGATAATGAGTGGGTGTCTCCTCTAGTTCTGGTTCCAAAGAAAAATGGAAAGTGGAGGATCTGTGTGGATTACCTAGAGCTAAACAAAGCCACAAAAAAGGACCATTTCCCTCTACCTTTCATTGACCAAATGTTAGATGGACTGGAAAGATAGAATTTCTTCTCTTTCCTAGATGGATTCAGTGGTTACAATGAGATCTAGATCAACCCAAAGGACCAGGATAAAACCACCTTCACCTATCCTTGGGGTAATTTTTCTTCTATGGTCCTTCCTTTTGGGTTATGCAATGCCCTTGCCACTTTTACAGGGTAGTCCTGAACATCTTTGTGGAGCTAGTCCATGGCACTATGGAAATTTATATGGATGTATCACCCCCTATGGGTGTGATTTCCTGGAGGCTCTCTCTAACTTGGGAAATGTATTAAAAAAATGCATTGAAATGAACTTATCCCTTAGTCCCGATAGCTGTGATTTCTTGATGACTACAAGGACTATTATAGGTCACTCAATATCCCAATAAGGACTACAAGTAGACCCAAATAAGATAACTATCATAAAGAGGGTCCCTACTCCTCAAAATCATAGGGATGTCATAAGTTTCTTAGGCTTAGCTGGATACTATAGGAGATTCATAAAAGACTTCAGCAAGGTAGCCTCACCTTTGTTTGGGTTATTGGCCAAGGACTCTAATTTTTTATGGCTAGAAATCTGCCAAGAGGCCGTAGAAACCCTAAAGGACAAGTTGACTATTTCACCTATACTTCGAGGTCGAAATTGGGCTCTTCCTTTTCAAATACATGCTGATGCCTCAGGCAAAGCTATATGAGAAGTTATGGGCCATATAGATGACAAGCTACCTTATTCCATTTACTTCATCAGAAAAAATCTGTCCAAAGTTGAGTTGAACTACACTGTGACTGAAAACAAGCTCCTAGCTATTGTCAACTCCTTGAATAAATTTAGACATTACATTATTTGTTACCAGACCTTTGTACATTCCGACCATGCCACCATTAAATATTTGATGAAAAAACATGATGTGAATGCCAAAATTAATAGATGGTTACTTTTGTTACAAAAATTTGATCTAACTATTATTGATAAGCTTGGTAGAGAAAACGTAGCTACAGGATTTTTGTCCAGATTTTCTTTGCCTGTAGGTGAGGAGGGAATGGTCGATGACTAGCTGCTAGATGATCATTTATTCACCATTTCAATTCTCTCTTCGTGGTTTGCTGACATAGCCAACTACTTAGTAGCTGCATAGTTCCCTCCAAATCTTTCCTCCAAAGAAAAAGAGAAGAATTATAAGGAAAAGCGCCCCATTCACTTGGATTGGGGGCAATCTCTTCAAGGTGGGCCCAAATCAAATTCTGAGAAGATGTGTCAGGGCAGAGGAAGTTTTTGACATCCTCCTGGCCTGTCATGATGGGCCTTGTGGAGGTCACTTTGCAGCCAAAAGGACAACCTTCAAGGTACAAGAAGCTGGCTATTATTGGCCCACTCTCCAGCAATATGCAAGAAGATATACCAGCCAATGTGACCTTAGCCAAAGAATGGGGAAACCTACTCCTAGGGAGGAAATTCCTTTGCAACCTTAAGTGAAGTTTGAGCCATTTGACAAGTGGGGCATGGATTTCATTGTGTGAACTACCTACTTAACAAAGTGGGCTAAAACCAAAGCTACCAAGGTAGCCATAGAAGAGAAAGTGGCCGAGTTCTTGAGGGAGAATGTGTTTTACAAGTTTGGATACCCTAGAGAGCTAGTCGCTGATCAAGGAACTCAATTCACCTCACACATGACTAAGAATATTTTAATCTAGCATAAGATCAAGCATAGGAAATCCACTCCTTTCCACCCTTAAGATAATTGACAAGTATAAGTCACCAAAAGAGCATTGGAAAGCATTATGATAAAAGTGGTGAGCAGCAGCAGGAAATATTGGGCTGACAGACTAGTGGAGGCCACTTGGGCCTATAATACAACTTGGAAGACAACCAATGGCTTCACCCCTTATGATTTTGTTTGTGGGAAGAAGGCTCTGCTATCCATTGAGTTTGAGTACAACACTTTAAGGATGCTAGCACAGTTGTTTCTAGATGTTACAAGGGCACAGCAAGAGACGTTGCTCCAGCTCAATGGGTTAGATGAATTCAGGATGCAGGCCCTCCTACATATAGATGTGACTCAAGTACAAAGAAAGGTTTGACATGAAAACAATATCAAAGACAAATTGTTTCAAGAAGGAAATTAGGCTCTGCTGTATGACTCCAGGTTCAAGGATTTCAAAGGCAAGTTGATGACTAGATGGTTGGGCCCATATGTGATAGAAAATTTTCATGACAATGGGGTTGTTCAGATAATAACCATTGATGAAAAAGGTATCCCCTTGCTTGTCAATGGGTATAGATTGAAATTCTACAAAAAGCCTTTGTCAAAGGAGGAATTCATAAGTAGTATCAGTAAGGCAGTAATGGTGATTGAAGGAGTCTCGACTTCCATCTCACAAAGTTCTTGAAGCATGTTGAATCTTTCACAAAATAAAAAAAAAATAAAAAAAATAAAAAATAAAAAAAAATAGACCTAGGTGAACACCTCCATGAGGCACCTGAGGCCCACCCTTGGGTTGAAAACCTCCTTGAGGCAACCCAAGAGTTAAAAAAAGGGAAAAAGAGAAAAATAAAATACCCTTGGGTGAAAACCTCCTTTGAGGTGCCTAGGGCAGGAAACCATGATGAAAACCTACTTTGAGGCAACCTGGTTGTCATTCAAAAAAAAGAAGAGGAAAACACAAAAATAATGGTAGGGACCTCAAACCTGCCCACTCATAACAGTTCTGGTTTTTGCAGGTTTTCAAGAAAATAACGGACACAAATATCAGAGGGCAACAAACCATAAAAATCCCCATGTTTGTCTTCATTCATTTCATCTCCTCCATGACCCTCATGTTCATTCATCTATACTCATCTCCAACCACAGAAAAATACAGTTTTTAGGAAATTCTATGACTTCTATAGGATTTCTTGTAGTTACTACAGGAGTTTCTTGTAGTACTACAGGAAGTGTCGAAAATCTACAGGAATGGGAGTTCGATGGAAAAATCATGATGTAGGCCTGTTTTGGATGGAAAAACAATTCCATTGACTTCACCACATCTCAACCAACACCCATTAATGACCGTGTCACCCTTTGTGTCCATCAAAAAAATCTAAGAAGAAAAAAAAAACATAACGAAAAGAGAAGAAACAAAGAAATATCAAAGGGGCATACCACCAGCGACCTACCTCACCTACCACTCGATGGCCACACCTTCCACTCACTCCAATATATATTCACCCTCCATTTAAAACAAAGGCCACACAAATTCAAAAAAAGACAGCTACAATATTTCTTGTAGTACTACATGAAACCCTATAACAACCTATTTTGAAGTAGCAGTAGGCTCCAAGCTCAACCTTCAGCACCCATGCATTGGAAAAGGAGCAACACAACTGTAGGCACTATGACACCACTCCAAAGCTCAGCAACAATAGAAAAAGCCAACACCTGCACATCAACCAGAAGACAAACTATCAAAAAAATAAAATCAACAAAAGGAGAGCAATAGAGAAGATGTACCTGAACCATGAGAAACACAACATAGCCACCCTCCAGCATGCATCAACAAATCAAAGGAACCCACAGGTATGTCACCTCGTCCACACTCTCTCATAAGTACAAATATGATTAAAACTGTAGGAATATGAAAAAAATTGGTTTTATAAGCAAAGGTGGCCAGTTAACTTGGCCACCCTCAGCGCGATAACAAAAAGTTAATATGCTAGTCAATTGAACATGTGGAAATGTCACATTAAAGGGAATGAATCAGAAAGGTGGTCGAGTTACACTGTAAAAGAGTGGGTGATGATTATGAGGAAGGGTTCCATGATAAATAATAGTGGGACCAACGGTCCAAAAGGAGAAATACGTACTCAACCAACCAAGACATCGCTCAATGAAATCGACCATAAATAGAAATATTCCCTAACTTTCATACAAGACATTGTTAATTTTGAGATTTTGAGAGCTGGGACTACCTGGAGGAGCCATAGAAGGAAAATATAGTCTTCGCCATCAAACAATGAGCACCTACAAGAAACACAGGGAAACTATAGGAAACAATGAGGAAAGCTAGTCTTGGCCATCCTACAGTGAGCACCTACAGGAAAACTACAAGAAACAATGAGAATTGTCAAAAATACTGTGAGTGGGTGCCTAGGGCCCAAAAATTCAAGAATTCTCCTGAAACAAGGAATTGCAGTGAAAGGTAGGTACCATATCCTCTATGCTTTCATTTTTAAAGAGAAAAAGAAAATAAATGATCATTTCTTTTAGTAATTACAGTGTGCATAGAGATAGGGAGAAATGTGTGGAGGATTGTGTAGAGTGAAAGGATAATTGTAGGCATCATCTTCCTAAACTCTAAACCCTCATCACCTGGGAAAGATCTTAAGCTATAGCCACCAAAACTTCATACGTTCAGATTGATAGAGAGAGAAGATGACATGGGGTTTCAACAGAAGGGACCCCACCAGAACAACTAGAATACATCAACATCCTCTTGTGGTAGAATCTTTATAAGGAAACAATGGTTGGGATTCTTCGAGCTACTTAGGGGATATGATGATGATATAGCTAGGGATTTTTCAATGTCACTCATACCTCAAGCTAGATTCAGTTCCATTGTTGTAGTAATAGGATTGTCAGTAACAATTACCAATGAAAGCATTAATAGAATTACTAGACTTCCTCTAGGTTTACAATGGAGAAAAGAGGATAAATCTAGTAGCACTCTTGCCAATAAGAACTTTTTTGTGGAAAATGAGGAACCAATTGAGGAAAAAAATGGGATTAGAAGGGATTCCATATCCTTGGGATGAAGTAAGCTATCACATTCTCAAGTATATTTCTTGTGAGCGGAGGTTTAGTATAGTCTATGGTTACAAGTTTAGACTCCTCCATGAGCTGAGATTTGGAGAAGAGTTACCTCCTCATAAGACTTAGCATGCCCTACTTTTTGTCACAATAAATAATAGACATGAGCATCAAAATGCAAGAAGGGAAGCATCAGTAACTGGCACATCATGGACTGATCAAGCTCATACTAGAAGGTGCCTACACCAATTAAGAATCCCTATTATGTGGTCAAAATTTGCAAAGATGAACATAGAAGATGTAATTCAAGCCATTGAGTATGAAAGAGACCCTACTTCTAGTGGTGAGGAAGAGGAAGAAGATCCAGAAGAAGAAGAGAAATAAGAACCTGAAGTAGAAGAAGAAGATACTGAAGAAGAGGAAGAAGAGCCTGAAGAAGAGGAGCATGGAGAAGAAGAACAACAACAAGAGGAAGAATAGGAGAAAGAAATAAATGAAACAAAGGAAGAAAATTATAGTAGGGAAGAATAACAAAAGGATGGATCAAGTCCTAAAATACATAACAAGGAAGGAGAGGAATCCACAAGAGCGTCTCCTGAGCCCATAGAGAAGAAGGGATCTAATGCCTTGACTGCTCTAAATACACCTATAAAAGCAATAGGAAAGAGGCAGAGGCATACTCCCCTATACTTCAGAACAAGGAGGAGCACCAGGATAAAATGAGGGAGACCTCAAACACCTACCAATACTCCTATAATAATTTAGGACTCACCAAGAGAACAAGAAAAATTAGTCCCTTTAGGAATGAGAGGAGAAGAGGGCACATCAAAACAGGCTTCCCCAAGGTCACCAATCACCTATTTTAGGAGTTTTCTCACTAGGTCAACCTCAGAAAAACAAATTAAAGAACCTTTGACCCCTTTTCAAAAGGGAAAAGGCCTCCTACAAGAAATACAGACATACCTACAAGAAACATAGACAATCCGCCAAGAATCTTTGTCAAAACTACATGAAACACAGAAACAGGAGCAGGAAGGACAGTAGGGACAAAGGAAGGAAAAGAAGCAGGAAAACAAGTACAAGAGGAGACAGATACTTCAAAAACAGTAAAGGGAAAGTCCCAAGAACTATAGGAACCTAGCCCACAGCCAAATCTCAGCTCCAATTACAGATTCATTGATGGAGGCAGAGTAATACCACAATTTTTTTCCATTCCTCTGTTCTTTGAGCTTGAAAATGAGAGAGAAAGGACACATCTCTAGATGCAAATTGCTAAATCAAAAAGTGTAGAGGATGTGGGTCATATGGAAGAGAAGCTGCTAGAGATAGGCATAGAGTTGAGTAGGATAAGAGATAAGGAAAGAGTGACGAAATCTCAACTAGAGGTTGAGAACACATGGCTGAGGAGTCAAGTACAAGAAAGAGATAGCCAACTGGCAGCTATGGAAAGTCTCTCCATGGAGGCTCTCCAGTGTAGGATGCCAACAAAATAATATGCCTTATACCTCAAAGAACAATGGCTGTAGTTTTAAATAAAAACCCTAGCACAATGAGGGACTATGCCTTTCAAGGACTATAGGAAGTTCATTGAGCTCTGTGACAAAAGCACCTTGGAGGACAGGGCCAAGATATCTGAATTCTACCTACATAACTTGGCCTTAACAGATTTGAATGTGTGGGACCCCAATCCAAAGCTAAAGGACTCACAATTGATGGCCTTGGCATCATGGATGTGTCATGAGGATGCCATTGCTAAGGAAGTAGAAAGAGTATTGGAAAGAGAAGAAACATAGCCCCTTTCCATTAGAGTAGAATAGGGAAATTCTATGGCTGTCATTAGCACCCACTAATGATCCACATCTTGCACCAAGATACCTAACTACAAAAGAGCCAACAATCACTCATTTTGAGGACACTTTGAGATTGCTAGGGGATGAAAGCTAGCAAGCATGCCAAAGAAGAAGATGTCCCTGTATTCTTCCATGACCGTATCCACCCACTTCTATTGCATAGAGGAACCCTTCTCAGGGGACATGGATGTGGCTATGATGTTCCCCTAAGTTTGAGAGTGAACCATAAAGAAAACAAATTTCCCAGTCTAGGAGATGATCTTACTTCATTTCTTAGTAAAGATCAATGAGATGGTGGTAGGTGGGGCTACCTCTAGTGTCCTATTTAACTTATTACCCAAAGAAATAATAACTGTGCGAGGCCTCGACTCATATACAAGATGACACTTCCAAAAGTATGGTTAGCCTAATAATACATAAAAAACTTCAAGAGGAGAAACATCACACAATACCTCATCCATGAAGGGCTTGATGTTGTATGAAAGGTGACACTTCTAGCTGATGTGAAGGTATAGTCCTTCATGAAGCCACCCTATGGTGTACGACTACGAGTGTGGTGTGGCCGGTACGCCTAACTAGTTCATGACCTCTACTGAAATGAGGTTCTTTTGGCTCCCATTTTCGAAAATTAATTGTTGTAGTGAACCCTTCACCCCCATTTGTGAGTGGAAGAGATGCTCCCCCACCTCTAGATCTTTGGGCTTAATATTTTGGATCTTAGTGGTGGAAACAATAGAACTGGGCTTCACATCAATAATATGCTTCCCTTTGTCATTCCCCTTGTTAGGTTCTGACTCTGAGTCAGAACATGCATCTAATTATGAAGTCTTCAGCTCGATCACCAGTGGATTCTTGGCTCGACACTCACTTGTGTTGTGAATGGGGCTCTTATGGAACTCATACCACTTCCCTATGTCCATATTCATCTTCGTGCTGTTGTGCTTTTCTTTCATCTTTGACTGGTTGTCCTGCGTTAACCCGCCTTGGCTTTGTGATTTATTTTGTGGTTTGGGGGTGCCTTTCCCTTGCTTCAAATTTTCATATCCAAAGTCTCGCTTCTTTTGTTTTAACTTCCACTCAATCTTGACAGTGTATCAGTAAGCGGAACCAAGTGAGGAGATGTCTAGGAAATCGATCCCGTCTTGGATGTATTTTTTCAAACAATCATGGTACTTGAGTACCAGATTCCGCTCATAATCCTCGATACCAAACTTCATGTGAAGGGTATGAAAAATATTTGTGAACTCTAGCACATCTTGGTCCCTTTCCTATCCTAGTGTGGTCCACTTTATGTACTTATCTTCATAGCTCCTGACAGGATAATATTTCTCCTTGATGGCATCTCAGAAACAATTCCAAGAGGGTGTGACTAAAAACTGTGAGGTTTCCCTCTCATCCTTCTGCTCACAGTGGGCTCCCCACCAATCCTTGACATGGGGGGTGGCTTTGAGGAGTGAAAAGTAATATTTTCCCTACTGGAAAATCATGAACTGAAAAATACCCTTCCAATAGATTTAACCATCAATCTACGGCGTCTGCATCTATCTAGCCTTCAAATATGGGAATATCAAAGTTGACGTGTACCTTGAAGAGAGTGGTGCCTCTAGAGTGGTTGTCGAATGAAGATGTGTCACCTGTGGACGTCCGCTGAAGGATCTGGGAAAAATTATTCATCGTCACATTCCTTGGTCGCTCGAGGGATTATTCAAGAAATATTTTGAAGGGATCTCTTGCTCGCTCATCTTTCTTTTCTTCTACCATGGGAATCCATCAGAATTTGTGAGGCTGGTCTTGTAAAGGTTCAACAAGTTCAAGTCCTAACTCCTTATACTCTGACCTTATACCTAGGTTCATGGATGCATAGAGCTGTACATGTGAAGTATGTGCACTATCATCCTATTGATGACCTGTAGTTGGCCATCATTTTGGGGATGGAATGCAATCCACTTGTTGAGATTGGTGTCCAATAGTGTCCAGAGGTTTGACCAAAATGTGCTCAAGAACCTTCTATCATAGTCTGATATAATGGTCTGCGGGATCCCAAAATGTACCCACACTCATTCAAAGAAGAGTTTGGCAGTGTTCTATGTTGTGATACTCTTCTTGCAGGTCACCAATATAACCATCTTAGAAAATTTGTCCACAACCAAAAATACACAGTCATTACCATGCTTGATAAAAGGAATTCCATAGATATAGTCCACGAAGATGGATTCCTAATCCTGGATGGGATTAGGAAGAGGAGTGTACATGCCTTGCTTCTTGATGGTTGGCTTGGCGATGGCACAAGCAGCGCAGGATCTAATATATTTCCCAATATCCAGTTAGAGTTTTGGCCAATAACAATACTTTTGTAGTATAGCCAAAGTTTTCACCACACTAAAGTGTCTTGCGACCCGACTGTAGTGCCCCTCCCAAATCATCTTGGCACGCTCACTTGAAGGAACACAAAGGTGGCCCAGGTAGCATAATAATGCACCCTGGGGGTGGAAATCAGGAAATTTCTTACCATCTACTAGCATCTGGTATATGGAGGCAAACTTTATCAATTTTGTATAGTTGTGGCTATCCAGAGATCTTGTGGCAATGGGAGTTGAGAACAGTAGTCAGTGTTTCAACTGGGGACTGGTTGAGGAATTATGCAACGTGATTAGTGCTTCCCATTTTTAATGTTCAAGTGGAATTGTTGCAGATATATAGACCACTTCTAATGGTGATCATTCTACAACTTCCCTTGTGTTTGTATAAACTGAAGAGGTCAATAATTGATGTTGATGACTGTCTCCTTCCCGAGAATGTAATGCTTGCATTGCAGGCAAGCCTGCACAATGGGATACATCTCTTTATCATATGTGGGGTATTTCTAAATTGTATCTGAAAGTATCTCATTATGATAGGCCACTGGATGCTCGTGATATGTAAGGACTGCACCAACATCATAGTCAGAGATGTCTGTCTTTATTTCAAATGGCTATTGCAGGTCTAGTAATGTGATTATTGGTGCAGAGCAGAGGTGATGCTTCAATTCAACGAACACCTTCTGTTGGGACTCGGACCAGGAAAAATTTTCTTTCTCTCTACCCTTGGTGAGCCTACACAAAGGCCAAGTAATACGAGAGAATCTCAACATGAACCTCCGATAAAAATTTTCACGACCCAAAAAGATGCGAAGCTCTGTTAGAGTGGCAGGGGCTAGCTAATCCCAAAAGACTTGGATCTTAGTTGGAACCACATGCATGCCATGCTCATCTATGACGTAAACCAGATATTGGACCTGACTCATGCCAAAGGTGAATTTCTTCAAGTTGGCACAGAGTTTGTGTTGTTGAAGGGTTTGAAGGACTTGTCAAATGTGTTGCAAGTGTTCTTCCCAACTCTTGCTGAAGATGAGGATGTCGTTTAGATAAACAACGATGAATGAGTTGGTGAGGGATCACAAAATGTCATCCATTAGCCTCATAAAAGTAGAAGGGGCATTTTTCAACCTAAAGGGCATAACCGACCATTAAAAAATGCCTTCCTTAGATTTGAAGGGAGTTTTCCATACATCTGTGGGATCTATTCGAACTTGGTGATAGCCAGACTTTAAATCGATCTTTCTGAAATACTTGGCCCCATTGAGGTTGTCCACAAGATCATAAATGATTGGGATTGGGTACTTGTTCTTGACAGTGATTTTTTTTAGTGCCCAATAATAAATGCAGAACCTTTAGGTCCCATCCTTCTTCTGTACAAGTACAATCGAGCTCCCATAAGGTGAGGAACTTGGTCGGATGTGCCATTTTTATAGAAACTCCTAGATTTCCCACTTGATCTCTTCATTTTCTAGAATGGAGTGATAACATATCCCCCTATTGGGTAGAGATGACCCGAGAATCAGATCGATTGAAAGCTTGACCTGGCAGTGTAAGGGTAACCCTATGGTGAGGAGAATATGTCCCTATATTCTTCCACGACTGTATCAACCTGCTTTTGCTACGCAGAGGAATCCTTCCTAGTGGTCATGAATGTGGTTATAATCTTCCCCTTACTTTGAGTGTGAATCAGAAATAAAACAAATTTCCCAGTTTGGGATATGGTCTTACTGCATTTCTTAGCAAATATCAAAGAGATGGCGGTAGGCAGGGCTACCTCTGGTACCTTTAATTACTTATTACCTAAAGAAACAATAACGGTGTGATGCCTCGACTCATATACAACATGATGCTTCCACAAGTATGGTTGGCCAAATAATACACCACAAACTTCAAGAGGAGCAACATCACACAATACCTCATTTGTGAAGGGCTTGATGTTGTATGGAAGGCGACACTGCTGGTTGATGCGAAGATATCGTCCTTGGTGAATCCACTCGATGGTGTACAATTGTAGGTGTGGTGTGGTCAGTAGGCCCAACTGCTTCAAGAATTCTATTGAAATGAGGTTCTTTTGGATCCCGCTGTCAAAAATGAATTGGAGTGGCGAAACCTTCACCTGCATCTATGAGTGGAAGAGACACTCCCGCTCCTATGGATCTTTGGGCTTAATATTTTGGATCTTGGTGGTGGAAAAAGTAGAATTGGGCTCGACATCAATAGTCTACTTCCCTTTGTCATTCCCCTTATCAGGTTTTGACTCAGAGTCGAAACATGCATATGATTCTGAAGCCTTCAACTCAGCCACCAGTGACTTTTTGGCTCAATACTCACTTTTGTTGTGAGTGGGGAACTTATGGAACTCACACCCCTTCCTTGTGTCCTTCTTCATCTTCGTGGTGTTGTTCCTTTCTTGCATCTTCGACGGGTTGTCCTAAGTCACCCTTCCTTCTCTTTGTCATTTGTTTTGCGGTTTGGGGGTGCCTTTTGCTTGCTTTAGATTTGCAGATCTAAAGTCTTGCTTATTCTATTTTAACTTTTGCTCGATATTTACAATGTATTGATAGGTGGGCCAAGCGAGGATATGTTTAAGAATTCCATCTCATCTTGGACATAGTTGTGTGGTCAACCACGACACTTGAGGACCAGATTCTGCTCAAAATACTTGATACCCAACTTCGTGCGAAGGGTATGAGAAATATTTCTGAACTCTAGCAAGTATTGGTCCCTCACCTATCGTAATGTGGTCCACTTTATGTACTTATATTCATAGCTCTTGACAAGGTAATACTGCTCCTTGATGTCATCTCGGAAAGAGTTCTAAGTGGGTGTGGCTAAAAATAGTGAGGGTTTCCTCCTGTCCTTCTGCTTATAGTATGCTTCCCACCAGTCCTTCACGTAGGGGGTGACTTTGAGGAGTGCAAAAGTAATATTTTCCCTACTGGAAAAATCATGAACCAAAAAATACCCTTCCAATAGATTTAACCATCTATCTACAATGTCTACATCTATCTAGCCTCCAAATATAGGAATATCAAAGTTGACTTGTACCTTGAAGGGAGTGGTGCTTCCAGAGTGGTTTCCAGATGAAGATGTGTCTCATGTGGGCATCCGACAAGGGATATGTGCAAAGTTGTCCATCATCAAGTTCCTCTGTCATTCGAGGGCTTCTTTGAGCAATATTTTGAAGGGATCTCCTGCTCCCTCATCTTTCTTTTCTTCTTCCATGGGAGACCATCGGGGTTTGTGAGGCTGTCCTTGCAAAGATTCAACTAGTTCAAGCCCTATCTCCTTATACCCTGACCTCGTTGGGGAGATGCAAAGAAAAACAAAGGAAGAGTAGACCGGTTTGAAATCAATGATCCGATATAAACACAAACACAAAGATGCAGCGGGAATAAAACTTCATTTCATTAATATCAAAGAATTACATACAAAATGGAAATAAACTAGCTCAAGTGATGTTAACTTAACTTTGAGAAGGGATGTGGCGGCTACATGCCTCTTAATTGTGTTACAATAACACTCGAAGGTATATATATTATTGAGAAACAATGCAAAACCCTAAACATCCAAAAACCTAACCCTAGGATATGAAGCGCCAAAAGTATGGGCCCCATTTGGGTAAATTGGTACATCAACTTCCTGGGGTCGTAACTTTGGCATATGATCTCTATTTGATGCGCACAATACCTCGTTAGAAAGATCTATATGAGGAATAAAACTTTTAAGTGAAGACTTTACTTGCCTTTTTTCCCCAAAAAACATCGTTTAGGGCCTCAAAACGACTCCAGAATTTCAAGACCCAAAAAAATTGCCAAACATAGTAAATTGTGCTACAATTAAGGAAAATGAAAAACTGAAAGAGACAGTGGTGGGGTTCCAAGTGGAATATGTGGCTGGCCACCAATATCCACCTGGATCAATCCTCCCACCTTAGGAAAATGGTTCCCATTGCATTGAGTGCCTCCATGAGATGGGGAAACTTCTACTGAACTTGGTCCTAGGTGAGCCACTTGCCTTAGTTCAAGAGTTGGCCAACTTTGACAACCCGATATAGTTGGACCTTATGCTTGTGAGTGTCCTTGATTTATGTGTCCATGATCTGATCAGTTGTGGAATGTTCCATGCAGTCTGGGTTTAACTATGTTGGTGTGAGTTGTTCTGGAATGTCTGATGTGTCCAATGATGGTGGAAACACTACAACAAAACCAGCGATTAGCGTCCCTTTTTACTTCTTTTTTTGCATCTAGAGCCCATTTTTGGTGCTATTTGCATCCATTTATCAAATATGGTGCAAAACTTGACACAAAATTTGCATCAAGTTTTGCACCAAATCTTACACCAAGTTTAGCACCAGGTATTGCAATAGGTTTTGCACCACGTTTTGCACCAAATTTTATGCCAAGTTTTGTGTCATCCTTTACACCAGGTTTTGTTCCAGGTTTTGCATCAAGTTTGGCACCTAATTTTGTTTGACATACTTTTGCATCCTCATTTGCATCCACTTTTTGCACCTACACTTGCATCAACTTTTGCATCGACTTTCGCATCCTTTTTTAAATCATTTTTTGCATCCATTTTTTCATCCATTTGTGCATCCCTTTTGCGCCAAGTTTTACATCGTGTTTTGTGTCTAGTTTTGCATAAAATTTTGCATCTACTTTTGTTGCATCCACTTTGCCCTCTTGTTTGCCATCCATATTTACATCCTCTTTTGCATCTATTATTGTACCCACTATTGCATCTAATATTTTTGTGCCACAATTAGCGCCTAGTTTGGCACCTCCTTTTGCACCCACTTTTGATTATAATTTTGCATCCACGTTTGCATCCTCATTTGCGTCTAGGTTTTCATCAACTACTACATCTATTTTTGCATCCCTTTTTGTATCCAATTTTGGATCGGGATTTGCATCGGGTTTTGTGTCTCGTTTCGCATCTACTTTTGCATCGACTTCTATTGCATCCACTTTTGCACACAATTTTGCATCCACTGTTGCACCCATTTTAAATTTCACTTTTTGCATCCCTTTTTACATCTTCATTTGCATCATACTTTGATTCTTTTTTTGCATCTATCATTACATCCACTTTTGTTATGCCACAATTTGCACCATGTTTTGCACTCATTGTTGTATCCACGTTTGCTTCCAATTTTGCATCCATGTTCACATCCTCTTTTGCATCAAATATTGCATTTATTTTTGCATCCACTTTTATGTTAGGTTTATGCATTGGGTTTTGCATCTCGTTTTGTATCTACTTTTGCATCTACTTACATTATATCCATTTTTTGCATCCAATTTTGTTTTGCCTGTTGCATCAATGTTTGCTTCCACTTTTACATCCATTTTTGCATCTTATTTTGCATATTTTTTGTCTATTGTTACATCCACTTTTGTTGCACCATATCTTGCACCTACCATTGCAACCACATTTGCTTCCACGTTTGCATCCCCTATTGCATCCACTTTTGTTTCATCCATTTTTGCATATACTTTTGTTTCCATTGTTGCATCCACATTTGTTTCACCACAATTTGTGCCAAGTTTTACACCTACCATTGGACCCATGTTTGCTTCCACTTTTGCCTTCATGTTTGCATCCAAGTTTGCATTGACAACTGCATCTACTTTTGCATCCACTTTTGTGTCAGGGTTTTCATGTTGTTGTGCATCTACTTATGTTGTATCCACTTTTCGTCCAATTTTATTTCTATTGTTGCCCCCATTTCTATGTTCGCTTTTGCATCCCTTTGCCAACACTCATCATATTTTCTGCATTGATGATATTCCTTATGGCATTGACAATTATGAAAAATTGATGACAATGTCAATAATATTGACAATGATGAAAATGAAGATGATGGCGATGACATGAATTGTGATTATGATGATAAAGACGATAGTGGTTACAATGACAATGATGATGATGGCAATGATTATGATGATGACGATGCTAATGACGTTGGCGAATCTTCCCAATTTTAGATGTTGTCATTGTCATAATCATAAGCATTATCTTTGGTGTCATGATCATCATTTTCATCTAGGTCATCATCAAAAACAATAATGGCATGAATGATGATGATGCATGATTACAACAATGTCGATAGAAATTACATTAATGATGATGATGGGGATGATAAAAATGACAATGACGATGATAATGGTGGTGATGATGATCATCATCGATCATCTGTCAAAAATAGAGTTGTTATTTCTCTTACGTATATCAATGTGTCCTAAACAACCCTTTTCTAGCACTGATCACATTTTTTGGGTTGATGATATTTCTTACAACATCTACAATTATGAACAATTGCAAACAATGTCCATAATGATGATGATGATGATGGCATGAATGGTGATTATGATGATAATGTAATGATGGCAATAACAATGACAAGGATGATGGTGATGATGATGACAATGATTATGATAATGAGAATGAACTTACAATCTTATGGATTCGTGAACAATTACTAGTTTCAATACCATCTTCTGGATACGTATTACTATCATACTTTTTAAATTTTCTGTCTCTCTTGAGGTATGTTACTATAATGGTGTTGTCAACACTAGAAAGATATCTTGTTGTAATGGTGGTTCTAATGTTAGCACTAGCAAAGTTTAGTAGGGAGGATGCTACTACAAGAGGAATTCCTTCTAAGTGACTATGGCATTCAAAATGAGGCTTTATGGGCTGCTTGTTAACACATGTTCTCATGCTCATATAAAATTAATGTGAAAAGTTGCTTTAATTGGTTCCCATGCATAATTGATATTGATAATGGGGTGGTATAAAATTGTAATGGGCATATCCGTTAGTTAGTTATGATGGGTCAACAACATTGAAACCATCCAAGTGACAATTCACCTTGGAACAATCGTCGCTCGTGCGAAAACACGAAGTTTATGTAAATGAAAGTTGTGATTGTAGTGGAATTAAAACCATCGAGAAATATCAAAGAAGACGCTGCCTACCAGTTTTGAAAGACAACCAAGGCATTGAACAACTATTTGCGTTAGGATGTAGTGAGGGAATCGAAGGAAATTTGGCAGCCCTAAGTTGCCATTACTATTGCCAATCACACATTCAATAGTAACCATAAAAGGTAGCCACATATAAACAAAACCTCGAGGTGTTGACAGTTAGAATCTATTGTAATAGCTTTGACGTATATATAGTTTTGTGTTTAGATGAGAATGAAGTGGGCTTCATCCAGGGTTCGGCTCAATCCTCGTCCATTCCATGCAGTGGTGTTTAATTCACCAAGCAAGAGAATATTACGTGAGTGTTCAGAGTTAAATCAACAGAAATCAAGGACGTGTGATTGTCAAATTATTGCTCCTCCCTTATGATTGAGCGCTTGATGCGATGGTCATTATCCTTGGGTGATACTTTTATTCCCCATTTTCTATTGAAAAAGTAGCGTTTTTCTGTTCGATTATGATAGGATTGGATGAACGCCAGTTTGGGTGGATGTAGACCCATGTTTTTTTGTGGTGATCTTCAAATGTCTTGAGGATAAGAAAAAAATCCTTGACCAAGGTCCATGGTTTTGGGGATGAGTTGGTCTTCTAGTGAAGCCATGGTTTCCCAACTTCAATCCTCTCACTATGTTGCCGATGACTACTCTAGTATGGGTAAGATTCCCAGTTTTCCCATTCACTTTACCCATCTAGATCTCTTAGAAAAAGTGGGCAATTTTATTGGAAGATTCGTCAAAGTAGACAGGGAAAGACTTTTGAAAGGCATTTTCACCTATGTTTGCATATGTGTTTAGGTAGATCCCAATGAAGTTTTGTGAGATAAAATTGAGCTCAAGTGGATGGGAATTGTGTATTCTAGTTCAGTTATTCTGAGCTTTCAATGGAAAATTTTGACTCTATTTTGGCTTACATGCAAGATTTCATAAACTAACGCTCTCTATAAATGGACTAGACAAGGTTGTGCTCAAAATTTTGTTTAAAAAATGGCAGAGTTTGGGAAGAAGTTCTTTAAGTTAATGGATCAGCATTCAGATGCATTTCGAGTGGTTTGATTGAATGATTTCTGTCTCAGTTCCGCACATTTAAAAGTTTTGGAGAATGGGAATTGATAATTCTGGTATTTGATGGTGTTCTATTCAAATTACACAGAAGAAGATAGAAAGCTAGGGCTCACAACCCCTACCTAAGAAATTCTGGTATTTGATGGTTTTCCCCCGACCAACCAATTGTTAGGCTCACAACCCGGCTAGGCAAGGTCAAGTTTAGGAACAACCTAGCTAGGCGAAGTGAGAGAGTACCGTAGTTAAGCGCTGCAGGGTCAAAGAGAGAAGGTGAAGGGTTGGATGCCTCACCGATCAATGGGCTAAAGTAGGGGTTGGGTGCTTTGTCAAGCCCCCCCCGCTTCTTATTCACCAGTGTCGTGTCGAGAGCAAGGAACATTCTGGAAAATTCAATATTAAGCATCAATCTGCGATGAAACAGGGGATTCCTCTATAATCGGCTATGGGCTTATCTAGAAGGGCACCTCCTGGCCTTATGACTAGCATCTACACCTCCTTCCTTCCATATGATAAGGTCAATGGTGAAGTGGGTCTAATATCTTGCTATGGAACTTCATGCATGGACAAGGAATCAATATCTACCTACTATGCCAAGGGGACTATTAGAAGGGTACTAAATAGGACCAAAGACTGTTGGCTATTGGAATGGCTAAGTTATACTAGATCTAGATCTTTATCTCGGTAGAGAAGAGAGTAAAGAAGTGAAACGTAGAGATGCGAGTATCATATGTCTAGACGAGTATAATATGTATAGAGCTCGAAGAGAATGAAATTCTCTGAGAGCTAGCCATGGCTCAAAGAGCCTCTTTTTAGTTGTTGAATTTAATGTCGACTGCTTTCTCCTTTCCCTTATTTCCTCTCTCTTATTCTTTTTTCTTTTCTCCTTTCTCTTATTCCCCTGTCCTTTCCCCCCTCTCCCTACCCGTACCCCACCCTCGCCCGGACGGCCCTCAAGCGTGCCTTCCCCTATCCTCGCCCTATGATCGCTTACCGCTTATCTTTTTTCTTGAACTCGTACCTTTGATGGCTCCTCCGGAGAGTGTTCCGTTCTCCTGCAGTGCCGCCCCTTACCTCTTTCAGAGTAAGATAGACTTCTTTCTTCAAACAAGTAACAGTTGTTCGAAAAAAAAGAACAACCAACAACACCCAAAGTACTCATACCGACTTTCTCTCCTACCGAACCGAAGCAAAGCCTAGGTAACCGACTTTCTTTCTCTCGATACGGCAACCGAAGTGAAGTGTAGGTAACCGACTTTCTTTCTCTCCTACCGAAGGTAACTACCAAAGGTAGGCATTCATCTACCGAAGGGAGGACGACAGGTAACTGACTTTCTTTCTCTCGATACGACAACACAACTACCAAAGGTAGGCATTCTTTCCGGCATCTTTCCAACTCTTGCTCTTACCTCTCTTTCCAAAGGAAGGAAGGGGGGTGTTGGGGGAAGGAAGGATCAGCTTCCTTCCCATCGCCAATGAAGGAAGGGGGTTGTAAGGAAAATATTATTAGTGCCAAATGAAAATTTATGTTAGGGATGCTTTCACATAGTTAGTTTTGTAATTATTATAAACATCACATACATAACAACCACAAATAAAAAAAGTATGTAATATATAAGAACAAAACTAATGAAGTTGTTAGTACTAAAATGAGGCATATATCATCACATGTAATCTTAGATATACTTAGTGTGAAACACCATGACATCAATGTCTGAGCAATTTGTAAATGTGCTACAAGGGCTCAATAGGGGGCTAATATTTATTTGATAGTCACATTCTTGGCTTTGTTGCTTCATTTGAAGGAAGGAGGACACTATTGAATTATTTCAATTACATGGTTCACACCTTCCAAGTATTAGTTAACTTGCCTAAAAAGGTTCCTAACACAAGTGATCAATGCAAATATCACCCATAGGCTACTTTTGTTCACAAAACTTAACTCTCCCACTTTATTTTTGTAAAGACCCACTAATTCAAGTGTAGCCATGGTAGTTGATGCACGACCTCATGTGCACCAAAAAACATCCCATAACCAACCTCCTCGAACCAAGCTTACCCTTCCACTCCTAACACCAAAATGTGCAACACTTATCATAGGGTCCAAGGGGTATTGTCCTTGGTGGCCTCTCATCACTATTGATAACTAGGGTTGAAATGTCACACCCCATGCTTGTGAAACATCTACATCATTTGGCACATTGAATTCCATCCATGCACACCAAGTTCTAATATGCATGCATGCTTATCCTATATCTGCTTATATTTAGGAATGCCAACCATGACATAACCATTACAATATCTTTCTTCTTATTACTATAGAAAAAAAGGACCCTTTTGTTATTCACGAGGAAGAAAAAAAGCACAAACATTGACAAAAAGATTGTAACTTCTGTCATTACAATGGGTTGCCAGAAGACAAGGCATCACGACCCAGAAGAAGAGAAAAAGAAGTTGTCGTAAAACCAGGGTTTTACAATTTTTTTTCTTCTGCAAATTATAAGACTGACTAGAAATGACAATAGCATGCAACCAAAAATTGTAGAAAGTGTATTATACAACCACGAAGAGGGCCCTACTATGAGAAAAACAAAGACAGTGACTAGAAATGACATTAGCCTGTAACAAAAAATTCCCGAAAGTGTATTATACAACCATGAAGAGGCCCCTGTCAAGAGAAAAAGAAAGACATTGTATTTGAGGCTAATTGAAAGCTGAATGTAGACTCACTTGAAATTTATAGTAAGCTAGTTGATAACTAATTGAAAATTTGACTTAAAGCTGATCCATATTAGTATATGGGCATCGAATGAGAACTTTGAACTGGGTTGCCAACTAATTCATCATAATATATATAACCTGTCTCCAGACAAATAATTCTTTTTTAGAGAGAATCTACAGTTGTATTTAGCTCCCTATGGATGTGATGGAAATTGATTTCCTAGAAGTGGTTCTTTAACTCCACAATTTTGCTTTTCCAGGAGGATAAACTTATAACTTCCTACTATGCTTTACTGTCATTATTTTTTGGCTCCATTACAATATTTGTATGTCAACAACATGGCACACTACAACCAAGAAGATGAACAATTACATCATTAAGAGTTACAAAACCATCTTGCCATCGAATAACCAACATTAATTAAACAACCATTTAACAACATAATAGCAATTACACTATATATATATATATATATATATATATATATATATATATATATATATATATATATATATATATATATATATATATATATATATATATATATATATATATATATATATATAGATCACATTACACGTATAAATACCGCATTTCAATAGAAGTTAGATGAATTGCGCTAGTCCCAAAGTTTTGCTTTGACTTGAAATTAAACTCTTCTTCACTTTGTGATTTTTGCGTTATCCACTAGCATAGACCCATCTTAAATATAGATATAATATGAGCGGAGAGGGATCCAATTTCTTCATTGGCAATTATTTTTTATGAGCAAACATTATTTAAATGTTTTGTATTTTTTTTTTTTAAATTTTTTTTTTTTAAATTTATTTTGGTCGACACTAGCAAAATTTCAACTTTGATGATGGACAAACATCGTTGTAACCATACTAGGCTGTAGAGTGAGCTTGGCATATTCATGTTATTTTCATCCTCAACATTGAGGATTGTGTAAAGCTCAGTGGAAGATGCCCCTTGGAATGATGGACAAACATGGCTGTAACCATACTAGGCTGTAGAGTGAGCTTGGCATATTCATATTATTTTCATCCTCAACATCGAGGATTATGTAAAGCTCAGTGGAAGATGCCCCTTAGAATAGTTTTGATGCCCCCAAAATGACTTCCATTCTCAACCCCTCCCCATGAAATTTGAACTTAAGACCTCGTAACAACGAAACCCCATACAAACCAACTACCCTACAACTTATCATGGATCAACCACAAAAATACTTATTATAATAATTTAAAACCAATATTTCTAATTACTTTTCCATATTTATCTCATTTACAAACCCCTCAACCCCATCCCATTATTATTACAATAAACACAATAATATATCATCGAGGAAAGAGTTCAAAATTGCGAAAACAAAAAACGCACAACAACCTCTGGTCCCAACATGATGACATGAATGAAGTAGGCCTCTCATGTTGGAGATGATTTAGGGGTTATTCCATGGCCTTCTCTCCCTTTGAAACCCCCCAACCATCCCTGTAATAATTTATTATATTATCTTTAACGATGCTACTTTTACTCTCAATCTTTAACAGCTACCGGCCTTCCCTCTTCAAAACCCTTATATAGAGTGTTTTCTCTCCATCAACCTCAAAAACCCTTATATAGAGTGTTTTCTCTCCGTCGACCTCTTTGCCCTTTGCCTTCAAAGCATTTTTGCACAGTTAAATCCTTTGTCCAAAATCCTCGGGGTTTCGCATTCGTGTCTGATATTGGGCGAGTTTCTGGCATATTTTGGATCCATCGATTTCATTCGAGCCCTCCCTCTGTGCACTATCTGGTATTGGGATGGCTGGAACTCAGGAGGATCCTGTTCTTACACGGGCAGTAGATGACAATTCGAGAGAGAACGAGGATGATGCCGAAAAGGAAGAGGACACTGGAGCTCAGGTTGCACCCATTGTTAAGCTTGAGGAGGTTACTGTCACCACGGGCGAAGAAGAGGAGGATGTCCTTCTTGACATGTAAATTTCTTAATCCATGGCTATTTCATGATTTTGTTTTCTCAATTGAAAGTTGTTTTCATGGCCTCTTCGGTGGCCCTTTTCCTGTGCACATAAATGGGACCTTGACTATAAGGAAGATGCATTTGGGTAGTTATTTACTTCTAATTTTTCTCCTTTTCAGTAAGATCTGTTTTTATCGGGTTCTCGATGTTTTGTTCGCCTGTTGATGATGATTAGATTTGTCATTTCAATGGGGTGCTGAAGAAACTCTATGGTAGATGCATTTAGCGGGCTATCGTTTGTTTTATCGGGTAATTAGGGTTTTGCTTTTCTGTGTATTTTTGGTGGGATTTGATGCGCTTTGATGGCGAATTCGTTATATTTTGGATTCTTCGCAAGATATTGCATGAAATTCTGAACACAAGAGAAAATTTACCCGAATATTGATAGTACCTTTATGGAACTTCCTGAGATATGAACACATACTGAATCATCAAGTTTGCTTTGTCTTTTCTGCTCTCAATACTGTTGAACTCCTTCGCAATGTTCTGTAATCGGAAAAACAGGTAATTCCGGAAACAACAAGTTCTGAATTCAAACCACGGGAGCTTTAGGTTTATCTTAGGGTTTAGAATTGAGGGTTTGTCATTCTTTCAGCGAGCGTTGATCATATACACAAGCAATATAAGCTCCCTTTCTATTTTAAATTAAATACACTTTCCTTCATCCAGTCATGCTTTTTGTCTTTCCATCGGAATAGTGGGGATGAAGCTTGATGAACTGATAAATGGGATTGAATTTCCACTTGCAGGAGTATGTTGTTGTACTTGTCTGTCATGGAAAGCAACAGGATTAGGCAAAGAGAGATCTGGATGCATTTCTTGGCAATCACAGTGGTGCATTTGTGGCATGGTATTTCAGTCTTTTCACAAATTTCTGTTTTCTCTGTTCTTTTGAGTCAGGATTATGAGGGCTTATTGCTCTTATATCAGCAAGCATAGAATAGAAATAACATGTTAAACTTTTCCAATATAACATTCAAAATGTATAATGTTTCGTATCTAACGGAGATAGGTTCATTTGACCAAATAAAACAATGCACATTATCATATTTGTCTTTACTTCACAAAATTCCAAAGTTTCCTCCAAAAGGCTATAAACAACAGCATTGCAATCAAAATAGCTATCTTGAGGCGCAAATGAATGGATCGGAGGCAGATATTTCTCTGGTCGACAACAATTAATGGTAATTCTAGACAAGATAATCTGTACCCGAAGACACATTTTTCAAGACAAAGTTGCGTTTGATGAATTGCAGTTATGTTTAATTTGTTCTTTAGACACTTCTTCAAAGAGGTAATGCTTTTGTCGTTTGCAAAGGATTTTTTTGATTTTATTTTTAAATTAATGCACATATCCTGAAACTAGGATTGTAAGGTGCTTCTGAGTAGAATATGAGAAACAATGCTGGCTATATTGTGATATCATAAACGCTCACTTACATGTATTTACTTGGTGGAAGCAAAACAAAACAGAGAAAATTAACATTGCGCAAGAACATCGGGCCGATCAGTTTCCTCAAACAGTTTCCTTTCATGCTTTATCTGATAGTCTCACTTGGTTGAGTTTTCTTATTTTGTAACCTCTTGCTTTGCTATAATATGATTTTGCACCTGAGGGCAACCTTACTTCCAGACTTTTTTCTTTTGAACCAGCTTCCTCTTATCATGATGGAGCAATGTGCCCAGATTTAGCGTTATAGGGAACCATTAGCACCTTTTTGTAGAATTTCTTTGAAAATTCTGCAACTGCTGTAGTGAACAATTCTGAAACTAATTTGTGACACCAAGACACAGAGTTTCTCTACTCTTTTGCAGCGGAATAAAAAAGAGTTAAAAACACATTCATACAATACAATAACACAGGATTTTTCTATGGAACCCTACATGGAAAACCCTCTGCTAGCTGTAGATTTTTATTGACAAAGTTGAGCAAATAAAATTAATTACAAGGAAAACTGTTTCACTACAGAACAAGGTTGTTCTTTCTGCTGACACTTAGCTGAAAACTGCTTGCAACAACCCTGTCCTTAGCTCCTAAATCCTTGTGCTGGCCTGCCCCTGTTTCCTTGTGCTGGAAGCCTCTATTTTCTAGTGCAATAGTGGCCCTATCTTCTAGGAATTACTCCTGATTTCTAGCGCACACTAGCATGGATTTTCTCTGCCAAAACTCTGTGCAGAGGCCTCTCCTTCACGCTCTTCCTAGCTCTGCCAGCTCACACACAAAACTCGCACTCTATTGTTTGGTCTCACAACCTGTAAAAAATTAATGTCTGCTCATGCTGTAGCCCACCCAGTTTCAAATTCTTGCAAGGTTTAATGCCCAAAACCCATCAATAGCATATGACTGATATACACATCATTTTATCATTTTCTGCATTTAACTTGAAACAACATAGAGGTACTCTACATTTCACTTTCAGCTGATAAGAGAAAAAATAAGGCAAGCACACACATGAATTTTACACTGTTTTTGGTCAACATGATCCTAGAAAAACCCCGCAGCGGGGAAAACCAGTTCTTCTAGGAGGATTTTATTTTGTTTCTTTGACGAAGCATCACTGAAATCCCATTCTCAAACTGAGTTCTGAACTGTCTTCAACAAATGTTCATGTTGAAATTACAGTCCTCTGAAATGCTCCTTCTTCTTAGGAATTCAAGCCACACTGACAGTCACAGGTTCCTTGAAACTCGGGTTCATCACAGCAAATATGCACAGGTTTTTTTATCAGCGTTTAACCTCCCTGGAATTTGAGCAAATACACTCCAAAACAGCTCTCTAAATATCATTGATATACCACTAAAACCAGGCTTGAGATTTTTGCTGGTCTTGGCCCAAGAATCTCACTGTGTCCCACATAAATACGCTGGCAGAGAAATATGCTGCTAAAACACTTGCCTACGGTGAGGAGTAACCAAACTTGACTCCTAATAAGCCTTTGACCTGTGTGCAACCACTGGCTGTGACAGTCTTCCAAAATTTCGTGCTCCCTTTTTAGCTTTAACTCGGCCTTCTAGGGATTTGATTAACTGTGGTCTTGTTCCTAGTTCTTGCTGTAGAATTTCTTCACAAAAATTCTCTTCCTCCTATCTCCTTTCCTCTCCTCAATAGTTCTCAAGAGGATTGAATGAAGGAGCTCTTCCTTGCTGCCTCCAAATGCAAGCTCCACAACATGGTTGCGTTCTGCTCTGATTTGAGTTCACCTTGGAACACAGCCTCCTCCTTTAGCTGTCTCGATCTCCTCTCAAGCTTCCCTACACCCTCCTCTTTCCTTTGAGAAGAATAATGAAGAATCATTCATTTCCTTTAACTTCTGTTTTTCTTTTGAGAGGGAAACCTAACCCTAAAGGCTAAAGATCAAGGGCTGAGATTAAATCTCAGCTAATGAGATCTATAGTTGAGATCAAGCTCCCATTAGACCCCTTTCTCATGATGACCCCTCACTTAACCTTTTAATGTTTTAGTACCATGGTCACTTTGTCGCTCATAAAGTGAGTTTTAAAATATAAAGGTTACCTTATTAACATAAAGTGGACTTAGTACTTTACACAAAGTCACTTTAATAACCCATGTGACTTTAATAAATTAGAATTACAAGGTACACAACTCATAAAAGCTTCTTTAGCTCCTTGACATTAATAAACACATAATGTCACTTAGAGAAAAGGATATTAATGTGTATTCCTAGGCCAAAAGGATAAATTCCTAGGAAACACTTCCTTGGTACTATATTCTCAACACAATGTTGTGCTCACAAAATAGTGATCCATTTTTGTGCCTTCGTCCTCCTTATAAGCAATTCACATCAACTAAATTTGGCAAGTTTATTTTTTGAACTCGGTCTTGTGATTGACTAGTTAACTGAGTCTAACTGACTCATGTAATTCATCTTGCCTCAATTTAGAAACTGAAGCTCACTTGCTTGTCCTTTGCCAAAGATAACTCGCACTAGGAGACAAACCACTGAGCCTCCAACTATACACATGAGTTAAACTGCTTCATGAACTCGACCTAATTTTTAGGAACTCGTCCTAACTTTTAGGAACTCATGCATGCTAAAGACATGAGTGCTTGTGGTCTCTTTGACTAAGGAACAAGTCAAAGAAGACCTTACTCGCTTCTATTTTCAACATTCCCTCTTAGCGAGAAAGGTGCTTTTGGAAGAACCTCGTCCACTTGGATCTATCTCCAATACTACCACGTTCTCTGTTGTTGCAGCTTCTTCCGCTGAACTAGAAGACTTTGCCTTCTTTTGCGGAACCTGATAAGACCTTTTCTTTCCCACCATGCTCTGCGAGTCTATCACTTCAGTCATAAGGGCCATGCACCCTGTGTACCTTTGTGGCTGCTTCCTTTGGTTGAAGGTGATATTGGAAGATCCAACTCTCCCTTGATCTCCCTTAAACAAATCCTTTGCCCACTTGGCTCAAACTCTCCCTATGCTGGGAGTCATTGCTTGAGTCGCTGCCTCGACTCGCCTTTGGCTATGCTCCTCATCATCTTGTTGGTTGGCCCAACTGCCAACTAGCTTATACTCAAATTGAGATACTGGCTGAGGCTTCATCTTGAGTAGCTTCTTCTCAGGTACTCTAATCTGCTCTTGCTCTAAGGACTCCTTAGACTTAAACTGAGATATTGGCTGAGGCTCCATCTTGAGTAGCTTCTTCTCAGGTACTCTAATCTGCTCTTTCTCTAAGGGCTCCTTAGACTTAAACAGACATATTGGCTGAGGCTCCATCTTGACTCTTGAGTAGCTTTTCTTAGGTACTCTAATCTGCTCTTGCTCTAAGGACTCCCTTTGGGTTTTGCTCTCCTCAACCATCAATTCTCTACTCTGAGCTCTCCTTGCCTTGCTGCTCAAGGTTGCACTTTTCTCTACCTAGAACTTGTAGTGATTTTTCATCCTCACACCTATCTGCTTCTTACATCCAAAAGCTAAGTGCTGGAGGTAAGCCTTACCTTTGCTGAAAATGACATCATAATCCTTGTCCTCAAGGGTAGTTATCCAAACAAGATTCTGCTTTAATCTTGGAACATAAAAGACATCTCTGAGATGGAGGGGATTACTTGACTCCCTCTGAAAACTGAGAGTACCAATTCCTCTCGATTTGAAACTACACGTCCTTCTCCTTCAGGTGTCTAAAATTTTTCTTTTTTTTTGGTCATGTGGAAGGATGTCATGTGGAAGGATGCTACCGAATCAATATACCATACACTGCTGTCTGCTGAGCTTGGCATGCAAGCAATCAATGATAAATATTTCTCGAACTGGGCAAAAAATGCATCTAGCTTTGCTGATGTAGCTACATGATCCTCACTGGACTCGTTCTTTCGCTTAGGACACTTAGTGGCATAGTGTCCAAACTCATGGCAATGGAAGCACTTGACCTTTCTTAGATCCTTTTACTTGCCCTTTTGACTAGACTCGACCACTCCTTGGCCCTCCGTGCCCTTGGTCTTGCTACTCTTGCTTGTTATGGAAAAGTTCTCCTTGTCCTCTGTCTTCATCGATCTACCATTTTTGGTCCTTCTTCGGATATCTTCCTGAACGTAGTCAGTCAATAGCATTTCCCAACTAGGAAAATTATCTCTGTCATTGACAACATCCTGGAACCCATACAAAGACTTGTGAAGTCGTAGAAGAGCAAAACTCACAAGGTCATGCTCTGGTATACTCATGAGTGAATTTTGACAAATACGTGACAATGGACTCATCCTTGTTCACCTAGATACTCCTTAGCTTCTCCTTAAGAGCAAGCTTCTTGGTATCGCTGGTACTCTGATATAGATCTAAAATAGTTTTGAACATCTCATAAGCTGTCTTCTTCTCATGGATATGAGGAAATATATGATCTCTGACCCCTTCTAGAATAATCGTCCTTGCCTTGATATCATTCTTAGTATGCCGGGTCAACTGTTGGGGATCTTGTAGTGGTGGTATAGCCTGCTTCACAAATTCTCCCACCCCATTATCCTTCAAAACTATCATGATCCTCCCTTTCCATGAAACGAAGTTTGATGCTCCCTCTAAACAGTTATCTGCTCTCAAACCTTGGTACGCCGTCCTGCTTTCCCAGAGAGCTCTCCAACACCTGCCCACTAATAGCTTAGTAGTCCTTCACAAGAGGCTGTACTTAGGGCACAATAGGGCAACTTCTAACAACCCTCCAACCTGTACACTTAAGCTGCCCACACAATTGTCCAATGGGACCTCATCCACTTAGTAGAACATCAACTTGAGAATAACATTCAACATACCTTAACCAATAGAGACTTCTTCTGCTTCTCTAGGTCACACCCCTGTGCAATTACCTGAAGTTTTCGACCCTCTGATTAGGGCATCTTGCACCTACGTCAACCCATAGTTTGTTGCCTCAAAAATTTGCAAACATTTCTCCACAGGTTCCTCTTCTATGCGTTAGCTCTTGTCCTCTTATATATTGTTGTTCCAGCTCCTTAAGAACATAGACCAGCCCTAAACTAGGGCTTAATCTCTCCTGTAACAACACATAAAAAACTTGGTCTGTTTTGCAAGTTGTTTGCACCACAAATAATGCACAAAAAGACTACCCAAAATGCTCCTCTTGCAAGCTACTTGCTCCTGCCTAACTTGGCCTAATTAGTTACAAGAAAAACGAACCAAAACCAATCCTCTTCTCCACTTTGCTAGGCTCCTTTGGGCTATGACTATTTCAGGGAGATTCTCCTTATGATGTTGCACTAGGATGTGCCAATCAACTTGTGTTGGTATTTATTCTGTTCCTTGCTCCGATACCATGTAGAATTTCCTTAAAAATCTTGCAACTGCTGTAGTAAACAATTGTGAAACTAATTTGTAACACCAAGACAGGATTTTTGTAGGGAACCGTACTAGGAAAACCCTCTGCTAGCTATAGAATTTTATTGAGAAAGTTGAGCAAATAGAATTAATACAAGGCAAATTGTTTCACTAGAGAACAACACTGTTCTTTCTATTGACACTTAACTGAAACCTGCTTGCAACAACCCTGTCCTTAGCTCCTAAATCTTTGCGCTGGCTTGCCCCTATTTCCTTTCGTTGGAAGCCTCTTATTTCCTAGCGCAATAGTGGCCCTATCTTCTAGGAATTACTCCTAATTCCTGCGTACACCAACAAGGATTTTCTGTGCCAAAACTCTGCGTATAGGCCTCTCCTTCACACTCTTCCTAGCTCTGCTAGCTCACACACAAAACTCGTGCTCTCTATTGTCTTGTCTCACAACCTTGTGCTCACAAAACAATGATTCAATTCTGTGCCTTCGTCCTTCTTACAAGCAATTCACATAAGGTATATCTAGCAAGTTTATTTTTGAATCTCGGTCTTGTGATTGACTAGTTAACCGAGTCTAACTGAGTCATGTAACTCATCCTGCCTCAATTTAGATACTGAAGCTCACTTGCTTGTCCTTTTCCAAATATAATTCGCACTAGGAGACAAACAATTGAGCCTCCAACTATACGCACGAGTTAAACTGTTTTATGAACTCATCCTAATTTTTAGGAACTTGACCTAACTTTTAGGAACTCGTGCACGTCAAAGATAGGATTGCTTGTGGTCTCTTTGACTAAGTCACAATTCAAAGAAGACCTTACTCACTACTATTTTCCACACTATATATATATATATATATATATTGAAATGTGGAAAGAAATCATTATGAATAAATGAGCAAGAACATTTACATGACAAACATAAATGACAAGCAATATTCCACCATCACTTAACCCCAATGTGGGGAAACTCTTGATCAATTCTTCTTATATTCTTCAATAATTCAACAAAGAGAGAGAGAGATATTACAATTTACAGATCTTATAATTAATGACAGCGGCAAAAGAGACCTAACCAGAAAAGTCATTGCTGGTCAACAGGGCAGATTTGACCCTCATAAATTGGTCAACTTCAGTCAACTTCGGCCTCCAAACAACAAGATGAATCAACCCTCAAAAGAACCCAAAATCAGCGCAGTCAAATTTGGTCAAACAACCAACCTGTGGTTAGCCCTAGTTGCAGTCAACGTTGGTCAAAGTCAATGTTTGGCCTCAATTTCTGTGCCTAGAAATGCGGCTTGCCCAAATAGAGATAGCCCCCACAAAACGTAGTCAAAGGAGGTCAACTCATGTTGGTCAACGCTTGGTCAAACTGTCCAGAAATTCGGTCTCTTGAAATTTCGGCCTCTTGAAATTTTGCTTTCCTGAAATTTCAAACGTGTGGAGAGAGAGATGCCTAGAAATCCGTACCCAATTAACGAGGAGAGAGAGAGAGAGAAGTGTGAAGATGAGTGTATCCAAATGAGGCTAAGGCATCATGTATTTATAGCAAACGTTGAGGATGAATAGACGTGACTGTTGGGCTTCTGAGCCTACATAAGTTTGTTGGCTGACCTTGACAATTTGTCCATAATCAAAGTAAATTCATAACTTCATTTGTACATGTCAGAATCGGATGATCTTTAGATCACTCCTACACCTCTCGGAGAGAGGAATCCAAGAAAAATATCAGTTGTCATAAATAAGATGACCCATGTGGAGTTTGGCCCTAGTTGTCGATTTTAACATGATGAAACTACGTAATCCAAACTTTAAAATATGGTATGAAAAGCTTAGTGTGCCCAATCATTGATTTTTTGTTTGAGGGAAGGGTACAATTTTGCTAAGGAAATGATAGAGGAGTCAAATAAGCAATATCACTAACATTGAGGTACATAAAGCACTTGGTGCTTTTGATTAATTGCCAATCCTGAAATCTCGAAAAATGTTAACTCTGTTGAATTTTGAATGGGATATGAAGTTCTACTTTCTCGATATGAAGTTAGAGGAGATGGGAACCTCTTTTAAACATCTCAAGACAATGAATGGTAATGTTAAAAATTTAAGTAAAGGTTTTACTTTAAGACTTTAACATTACCATTAATTGCCATCATTTTAACGCAAATTGAGAGTGAAACCCAGTCTTAAATAAATATTTCTAGTGTATGAAGTTTCTAAAAGTCTCATGAATTCATAATTATCCTCTAATTAGTTATTAAAACAAAAAAATGTTGTTCCCAACATTTAAATCAAGGCAAAATCAAACAAATTTCATTTAGAAACACGTTGTACAGATGTTGAAATGCATTTCCCATGTGAAATATGTTTCATATGAATTGAAATGCGTTTCTCATGTGAAATATGTTTCATATGAATTGAAATGCGTTTCCCATGTGAAAATACATTTCATATGAATTGAAATGTGTTTCAAGAGCATTTTAGTTGTGTTTCAGTGGCTCGATATGAAAACGCAGCTGGTATGCAGGGGCGGGCCATGTTTCCTGCATCATAGATACCTTCTCATATTTGGAAATTTGTTTTTGTGGCTGATCAAATGTGTCGTTGGTTCTTCTTCACTTTGTTGTTCCCTTTGATGGGTTGCCTAGTCTATGATTTGATAGATGAGATGTCTAGTGGTTGTGGTTGCATGGTATAAAGGTTGGACATAAAGAGCTCCTCCACAATCTATGATTTACATGTTTAACAATCCTTTTCTTAAGTCCAATTATATACAAAATTACAAATCCTAGTGCAAGTGAAAATACGTTCTTCTTCAATGTTGCTTTTGTCAAACTAAACAAACAGGAAACAATTTATTTGACAGGTGGAAGAAGTGATAGGCTTAGAGCAATTGAATTGTAGGCCATGCTTCTTGACAAATTGATGAACAGATGTCTCCTTACTTGAGATTTAGGTTGGCACCATGGCACCATCCTGTCCATCATTATACACTAATCTTGTCATTATCTTCTTCACTGTGAATGATTGGCCTGTTCCCTGCAAATAGATCTGGGCATAGAGGAGCCAATCCAAGAACAGTAATCTCTAGCACAAGACAATATTAATGATCTAAATACCTAATCCTGAAGCTTGAGTTTGATTTTTCTCTACTGGTTCTGAATCTCTGATTGAGAATCTCCCACTCGTCATTATCAAACCTTCTCCTTCATCATTGGCATCAGCTGCACTGCTGAGGTACTTTGGTTGGTTGTCATTGGACTTGAGAGCTTGAAGTTCAAATGATTATAGTAACAGACAGCCAGAAAAGCCAGTCCACACCCACTCAAGTTTATGACTGTAACCTTTTCATTTATTACAGACAAAGATTATGTTATGAGCAGCCAGTCCTTGACAAGACCAGCAACATTCATAGTCAAGGCTGAAGTCTTTCCTATCAGAAGAAATACTGCAAGATTAAGAGCCAAGGCACAAGCAGAAATGTCATGTAATCCAAATCAAAGGAAGAGACCCTGATTATCAGAAATGGGTATTCTACTAAGGCCCAGGGGGTGCTGAGAAAAACAAGGCAACAAGGAGCAACAAAGATGTGATGGGATTCAACTTAATCCCTTTTGATGTTCGTGGAATTTGTATGAGAACCAATTGGGTAGTCTCACATGCAACTGCACTTAACTGGAGAATCACCTCCCATGCATTCATCTTGGCCTCCCCATAAGCTGAAATAGTAACTCCAATGGATATGGCCAACATATTGGCCTCGGGCTCACCTTTATAAGCTTCTTTCTTCAGGGAAACCACAATCAAATACACAGCAATGGGAATTAGAGCTTTCAGCATTTGAAATAATGATACTGAGAGGAAAACATAGGCAGAATTTGAAAACCAAAGACCCAAAGAATACACTTATCAATACTATGGGTTCAACGAGCTTGAAGACTCTTACAATAGCAATAGCCAGTGTTGAGTAGAAGCCCATGTGAATCATGGTGGGACTGATCACACTAAAGTTGTCAAGCAATGGCAACTCCAATGGATATGGCTAACATATTGGCCATGGCCTCACCTTTATAAGATTCTTTCTTCAGGGGAACTGCAATCGAATGCATATCAAATGGGCACAAGAGCTTTCAACATTTGAAATATCGATACTTTGAGAGACATGCACCAAGGGCTGCATCATTTAGGATTTGTACTCAGTTTAGGTGTCATATTCAAGGGGAAGTTGTTATGCTTTCCACCACTTCATAGATTGTTAGAGTGATGAAACAAAAGAGGCTCCCTCTTGAGGCTAGATTATGTCATTCATATCAGTTGTGTTGTTGATGTCCTAGCTCAGCCAGGTCTTGCCAAAACTCTGTTGAGGTTCAAAATTTATTATAAACTGAAATGTCTTCACAAGAATTGACCTCATAAAATGCCATAATCACAAGATATGCCATACATGGCTGTGATTATGGCTCGCAAGACCCTTAGACTTTGAGCAATGAGGCTCGCAACATCACTTATGATTATGCACTCTACAATTCTGTGACCAGCTGAATGTCAAGCAATTGAACCGCGATTTAAATCCTATTTTGTCAGCAATAATTACTATACTTTGTCTTTATTTAGTGTAGAGAACCAAGCACTTATTCTGCTCATCTATAGAAGGGACAATGGTTGTTTTCCTATGAGGTATAAGGAAATCCTATAAGATGTTTTGTATTTTCGTATGGAATTGAATCATACTCCTGCACACTGTAACATTCATATATATCAACCTGTAGAGGCTTTAATAACACCTGGTATTCTGGTTAGTGATTTTATTGGACCTCATGTGCATATCCTACATGCACAGGATGGACTATTCATATGTTACAGGGTATTATTCTTATTATTTAGGGTGCACATCTTCAGGTGCTCAAGAACGATTACTAGAACAGTCAGTTAATTCTGCAATTTAAAGGATGAAAAAGGAGGTTATAGGAGTCTAGTTTTGGTTCTCATCCACAATGTCACACTAGTCTGCCTGGGCATGGTTCTCATGGTTTAATAGTGACTTGAGGAGTCATAATACCACAGATCACTAAACACGAACAGCTAAGGTATCCCAAGGACAATAGCCATCTTTACACATTAATTAACAGGTCTTACATTAATTATCCTAGGGGGTTTTAATACTTCCAAATGCTTAAAAAACAGTTAGCAGAGCATTCACATTACACATTCCAGCAATCTTTTCTATAAACCAACCAAATGCAGTCAGGAGAGCCCTCCTTTTAAACTATACAACCTTATTGTTAGTATAATCAACCTTATTTTAATATATAGTGTGACAAACCGTATGTGCCAGGCAGGTGGAAAATTTTTCTCGCAATTGACTAAGCGACGTCCTGCGAGCCAGACTTGAGACGGAAACCCTCGTCAGAAGTATATGCTTGGCTCTTTTCCAAACAAATGAAGAGTCAATGAGGTTTTGTGTAATCACTTCTGGTATCGTATTGGGTTATTGTTAGAAGCGATAATTGGATTCAGATTCTCATTGAGTGAGTTGTTCTGCTTTCTCAATTTGAGAGGGTTTGTTTGGAGGGAAAAATGAAAGAGGACATACGAGAATAGTGAGGGGAAAGATGCAGAGGAAGAGGATTGAGAACATCGCCAGCAGGCAGGCTACATTTTCCAAACGTAGGTGGATTGCTGAAGAAAGCTTACGAGCTCTCGGTGCTCTGCACTGCAGAAGTTGAACTTGTGATTTTCTCCCCAGCAGGAAAGCTCTATGAACTGTTTTTTAGTGCAAATCCTACTATTTTGATTCTAATAATCATGGCTATGCAAACCTCATGAGATTCTTACTAATAACCCAGGTGGTGCAAGCCCTAGTAAGCTCGATGTTGAAAAACTTAGTGTAAAACCTCCAAATCGCTGGTTTTGTTGTAGTGCTTATTGGAGAGTATATAAAAAATTTCACACCTTTTTATGAGATATGGGAGGAAAACATGTTAAAGATTTTTAATAAATATAAAATTTCCAAAATGATGCTAGTTACGTGTGATTCTTTTTTCATTGTTTGTGATTATGAAAAATGAAACTCGATGTTTTTTCATTAGTGCACACATATTTCATTATATAATTGCATATAGAAAAATCAATCCAGAGCCGATAACAATAAAAGTGAAGAATTTATGGTCCAACGTTATATTTAAGGGAGATGTTTAAGGATGATGTTTGAATTTTGTTTTTCATTTTAAGACATTTGGAGCAAATATTAGGAAGGACTTTGAGAAAGGATTTTCCTTCATTTTCGAAAATGGAGTTGTTCCTTTCCAGCCATATGCCCCAAGTGACCATCAAAGGGAGAGCTCATATGTTTTTTGGATGTTTTCTTTACAGCCATTTTTTTACACATATCCATAGAGTCCCCATGCCATTGATGTGAATTACTTGTTCGGTTTTTTTTAACCAACATTTTTAACCAAACAAGAAAAATTAAAAAAATGCCTCAAGATCAAAGACTGAAACAAAGACCTATTGACATACCTTTTAAAGTATGGAAAGAACTTGTAAAATCATATGAGAAGTTGGATGCACAAAGGAAAGCCGGCAATGAGAGCATTCAGGTATTGAATTTTTCATTAAACATTATTTAGAATGTATTAATACTTATAAGTATCTTAGACATGTATTTGTGTGAAAATAAATTGAATTGGTTTATGTTTAAGGACAAGGCATCCAAGGCGAGGTTAACCAAGACAAAAGTCACTTATCGTAGTGGCTAGAAAGGTTTAAAAGCACTGATAACAACCTTTGTAAGTATATTAAACATGTGATATTTTTTTAATAAATTTTGTACTAGAAGAAAGTCATTGTTATCTAATTTCTCCCTATTTACTGATTGATAGGAACTAAAATATGGAAGACCTCCAAATCATTTGGAAAAGGAGGTGTTGCAGCAAAAGAGATGGGTTGAATTTGTTGTTTGGATGGACTCTATGGTATGTAATCTTAGTTGGATTTCCAATATACTTTTAAACCATATTTTCATTTTATTTTTTAGTACTATTAGATATTATATCTTACCTCATTTTATGGTTAACATTGTATAACAAAAACATGCGTTGCATTATGTAATTAATACTAACATGTAATATTGATTTTTTTTGTCAGAATGCTATAGGTAATGATTGCCAAGACGATGATCCAAATTATGTTCAACATATATCAAGAGATGATGAGGATGAGGATGATGGTGGTGAAGGAGGAGATGATGATGATAGTTGCGGTGTTGGTGATGATGTGGATCAGAGTAATGAGGATGGTCAATATGATCATGAGGATGATCTTGGTGGTGGTAGCTATGCATGCACATGCATTGTTTCTTATGAAGAAATTATTGTGTAGAATGACATTGCTATGTTTAGATGGGTGTTGTGAATTTACCCTATATCAATGAGACATTTTGATTTTGTAATCATACGATGAGTTTGATTTATGTATGTTGTTAATTTATCGTAGAATAACGATATTCATGAAATATTTTGATTTGTTAATCATATTTGAATTTTACTTGTTTTGATTAAAAATAATACTGATTTTATTAGTATTATGTTGCTATTTTATACATGTTTTGAAAATTGTTAATGACACATTGTTATTTTTTTGGATGGATGTTGTCAATTTCTCTTAAATTTCTTTACAAATGATTTTGAATTGTGATATCTGCTTTAATGATATTTAGAAACTATCATATATTTCACTATGAATCTATAAAGGGGGTCATATATGTAAAGAAAAATATACTCTATATAAGAAGTCAAATGCGGATGTAACCATGGATGCAAAATTGAAAGTAAAATTGGATGTTAAACTAGGAATTAATACAAAAATGCAAACAATTGACATGCAAAGTGTTTTAAATTAGAAGTGAAAAATTGTGCAATAGTTGACACAAAGAAGGGAACAAAACATGGCATACAAAAGGATATCAAATTGGGCAAAAACAAGGACACATAAATGGGCACCAAATTAGATGCAAAAAAAGACAACAACTAGATGTAAAATAAGATGCAAAGTTGAGCATTAAAAAGAAGAAAAAAACGTTACAAATTAATATGCCAAATGATGATGCAAATAATGGTGTAAATTTGGGATGCAAACTTGGGTGCAAAAAAGGAAAAAAAAAGATGTAAGAAAAGACATAAAACAAGATGCAAAATGGGGCTGAAAAAAGGTGAAACCAAGGATGCCATATTGGATGTAAAAAATGATTCCTAATCACATGCGAATTTAGGCTCGAACTTAGACACAAAATTATATGCAAATGTGGACACAAAATGAGGCAAAAAAAGATGCAAATTTGGATGGTGAAAACGATGTAAAACTAGACACCAAAAAAATGCAAAATTGGATGAAAAAGTCGGTGTAAATAATGGTGCAACATTCGACACAAGTAGACACAAAAAAATGGTGCAAAAAGGGGCATAAAATAGCTTAAAATTGGATGCAAAACTTGGTGCAAAAACAAATACAAAAGTAGACGTAAAAAATGGCTCTAAATTGAATGTACCATTAGACACAAAATAAGATGCAAAGGTGGACACAACACATGACTCAACATAAGATGCAAATATAAATGCAAATTTGGATGCTCAAAATGATGTAACATTAGATGCAAGAGATGGTGTTAAAAATGATGCGAAATTGAATGAAACAAATGACGCAAAATATGGTGCAAAATGAGATGGGAAAAATGGAGACAAATCAAACATAAATGTGGATGTAAAAAATGGTCCAAAAAAAGATGCAAAAATGGGCACAAAAATGGATGCAAAATTTGGTGCTAAATAAAATTCAACACATGGTGCAAAGATAGGCACCAAAGCTGGTGCAAAAATAGAAGCAACAACTAGTGTAAGACTAGATACAAAACCTGGCATAAGACTAGATGCAAAAACTGACACAAAATGGATGCATAAAAAGACGTTAAATTGGATTCAAAATACAGTGTAAACTTGATGCAAATGATGGTACAAAAATGGAAGCAAAGAATGACACAAAATAGGAAGCAAAAGAGAATGAAAAATAGATGCAAAAAATGACACAAAACTAGAAGAAAAACCTGTCATAAAATAAGATATAAATCTTGGTTCAAAATTTGACGCAAAAAATGATGCATAGTTTGGTGTAAAAAATGATGCAAAATCTAGCGTGAAAAAGGATGCAAAATCAGGTGTAAAAAAGGACGCTTTAAAAATTGTACAATAGAGCCAGATTTAGCACCAGATTGCTCATCACAATTACAAAAAGATGCACTAAAATCTGGCGCTAAATCTGGCGCAAATCGCTGGTTTTGTTGTAGTGAAAGTATGGTTGAAGGCGGTCCACATTGAAAAATGGGTGCAGGCCAAGGAATGGGGGAATGTTGAGCTAAAAATAATTGTCTCCCACAACCTTGGTAATCGTGTAAGGCCCATATTGGAGTGGCCTGAGCTTTCGATGGGCTCTGGTAAGGCGTTCTTGTTGCAAATGAAACCAAAAATTGTCGCCCACCTGAAACTTATGTGGCACCTGATGTTGATCATGTCGCTTCTTGTACTTGGCAATTGACTTCTCCAATATGTCGTGAACCTACTAGCGGATGTGTTAGATGCATTTAATAAATCTAGTTGCTTTATCAGCCTCAGAAAATACATGTATGATTTCTTTCTGTGTAGTCGCATGAGGCATGGTAACATAAATTAGACACAATGGTTAAAATCCTAGACCCACTTGAAAGGGACTGTGACCAATTGAGCTATGGAGAGATTTGTTCTAAATGTGCTTCACATAGGGAACACTCTCATCCCAGGTTCATGGGTGCTTGGAGTTGTACATGAAGAATATGTGCACTATCGTCCTATTGACGACCTCTGTCTCGCCATCATTTTGGGGATGGAATGCAGTTGACTTGGTGAGCTTGGTGTCAAATAGTTTCTAGAGGCTTGAATAGAGTGTGCTCAGGAACCTACTATTCTGATTTGATATAATGGTATATGGGATCCCAAAATGTATCCACACTCATTCAAAGAAGAGTTCAGAATTTCCTCTGTTGTGATACTCTTCTTTTAGGTCGCCAATATAGGCATCATGGAAATTTTTTCCACGACCACAAATACATGGTCATTATTGTGCTTGGTAGAAGGGACACCAAACACATAGTCCATGGAGATGGATTCCCAAGGTTGTCTGGGAGTAGGCAGAGGAGTGTACAGACCTTGCTTCTTGATGGTTGGCTTGGAGATGGTGTAGGCAATGCAATATTTGATATTTTTCCCACCATCCTATTGGAGTTTTCGCTAAAAAAAGTACTTTTGTAGTACAACCACCATTTATTCACACCAAAGTGTCCTACGACCTGACTATAGTGTGCCTCCCAAATCAGCTTGGCACCCTCACTTGAAGGAACACAAAGGTGGCCCAGGTATCATAATAATGCATCATGGATGTGGAAATCAGGAACTTTCTTACCATCTACTAGCATCTGGTATGTGGAGGTGAAATTTGGATCATTTTTGTATAGTTGTTGCCATCTAAAGGTCTCGTGGCCACAAGAGTTGAGAACAGTAGTTAGTGTTGCAACTGGGGGCTAGCTAAGGTAGTCTACAACATGTTCGGTGTTGCCCTTTTTGTATTTAATGTTCAAGTGGAGTTGTTGAAGATATGTATACCACTTCTGATGGTGATTTTTCTGCAACTTTCCTGTGTTTGTATAAACTAAAGAAGTCAGTGATCAATGTGGATGACCGTCTCCTTACCCATAATGTAATTCTTGCATTGTCGTAAAGCTTTCACGATGGAATAAATCTATTTATCATAGGTTCGGTACTTCTGAATTGTATCAAAAAGTGTTTCATTATGATAGGCCAATAGATGCCCATGCTAGGTGAGGACTGCACCAATAGCATAGTCGGAGGTGTCTGTGTCAATTTCAAATGGTTGTTCTAGGTTTAGTAATGTGAGTGTAGGTGTAGAGTAGAGGCAACACTTCAACTCAACGAACTCCTTCTATTGGGACTTGGACCAGGAAAAATTTTCTTTCGCTCTGCCCTTGGTAATTTGACTCAAAGGCCGAAGAATCCCAATGCGAACCTCCAACAAAAAATACAAGGCCCAAAAGGTTGTGAAGCTTTGTTAGAGTGGTCGGGGCTGGCTAATCCCAAAAGACTTGGATCTTAATTGGATCCACATGCATGCCACACTCATCTATGATGTAACCCAGATATTGGACCTGGCTCATGCCAAAGGTGAATTTCTCCAAGTTTGCACACAGTTTGTGTTGTTGAAGGGTTTGAAGAACTTGTCGAATGCATTGCAAGTGTTCTTCTCAACCCTTGATAAAGGTGAGGATTTCGTCCAGGTAAACAACAACGAATGAGTTGGTGAAGGGCCATAAGATGTCATCCATTAGCCTCATAAAAGTAGTAGGGGAATTTGTCAACCCGAAGGGCATAACCAACCATTGAAAAAGGCCTTCTCTGGATTTGAAGGCGGTCTTCCATACATCTGTGTGCTCTATTGGAACTTGGTGATAGCCAAACTTAAGATTGATCTTGCTGAAATTCTTTTCCCCCTTGAGTTGGTCTAGAAGGTCATCAATTAGTGGGATTGGATACCTGTTCTTGACAGTGATTTTGTTTAGTGCCCAATAATCAATGCAGAGCCTCCAAGTCCCATCCTTCTTCTGTACAAGTACAATTGGGCTCCCACAAGGCAAGGAAATTGGTTGGATGTGCCTTTTCTGTAACATCTCCTAGATTTTACGCTTGATCTCTTCATTTTGCAGAAAGGAGCAGTGATATATCAACCCGTTTGGTAGAGGTCCTTAACGTAGGGTGCGAATTTGAGGAGTGTAAAAGTAATCTTTTCCCTACTGAAAAAATCATGCATCGAAAAATACCCTTCCAATAGATTTAACCTTCTATCTACAGTGTCTGTGTCTATTTGGAATTCAAATATGGGAATATCAAAGTTGACTTGTACCTTGAATGGAGTGGTTCCTCTAGAGTGGTTGCCGGATGAAGATGCGTCACCTGTGGGTATTCGCTGAAGGATCTGGGCAAAGTTGTCCATCATCATGTTCCTCTGTCACTCGAGGGATTCTTCTTGCAATATTTTGAAGGGATCTCCTTCCCCACTTGTCTTTATTTTCTTGCGCCATGGGAGGCCATTGGGTTTTGCGAGGCTGATCTTCTAAAGGTTCAACCAATTCAAGCCCTAAATCCTTATACCCTTACCTCGTTGGGGACATGCAAAGAAAAATAGAGAAAGAGTATACGTCTCTGAAACCACTGATCCAGACTTATGCAGGAATGCAATAGAATATATATATATATATATAAACATAAACACGAAGATGCAGCTAGAATAAAACTCTGTTTCATTAATTCCAAAGAGCTGAAATATGTTTACATACAGAATGGAAATAAACTAGCTTGGAAGATGGTAGCTTATCTATGAGAAGAGATGTGGTGGCTACACACCTATGAATTTTGTTACAGTGAGGCTCAAAGGCCTATTTATTATTGAGAAATAATGGAAAACCCTAAAAATCCAAAAACCTAACCCTAGGAGATGAAGCACCAAAACTATGGGCCCTGTTTCGGTAAATTGGTACATCAACTTCTCAGGGTCGTAAATTTGGCATATGATCTTCATTTTATGCACACAATACCTCATTAGAAAGATCTATCTGAGGGATACAACTTTCAAAATAAAACACGAGTTAAATCAGATTACCTTTGAAAATTAGATTAAATCATTGATAATCAATAGAAAAATAATATATACCTCACTTTACCAAACTAGAAACTATATCTATTGGTTAATATTTGATAATACTAGGTTTCTACAAGAGAAAAAAAATAATTAAGCAAAAAAATCGATATAACCAAATGAGATTATGAAATATAACCATTACATATCCTCCAATTCAGGTGTCTAAAGTTGTCATTGGAACTGGGTCTTTTTCACTCATGCTAGGGGACACTGGGAGCTTAAATTCACATAGAATGTTTTTTTTCCATTTGAGCTAAGCAAGCTTCCAACATTTATATACTTGCTTGGATATTCCACTAGTTGCATGGAATGTTATTGAAAAATGAAATGATTCCATTTATTTCCTTGCACTTCTCCTTTAAGACTCATCTCAGTACTATCTTAAGCTACTTGTGGAGAATAATACAATGCATACACTAATTACTACTTTCCCTAGTATTACCAGGATTAGGAAGCTAGCAAGGGACCTCCTCTATCAATTCTAAATTTGAAGAGGCTTATCTATATTTAGTGATATGCTTCTATAGCCTCCAAATATTCTCTTGAGTTCTAGCAGAGTCACAACATGATAAGATACAACCACCTATTGAGCCCGTACCACAACACGTGACTAATTTTGTTGGCTATATGCCCTAGCCCCACGGTGCCCACACATGTGCTGGCATGGCATACTGGCCGCAGTGACTAAAGAAACAATACAATAACAGAGATACAAACACCATTATATCCACATGCTACAAACAAGTGATAACCCCTTAAGAAAAGTGAAATTGCATGAGCAACAAGAATGTCTCTTTCATCAATATCTTCCACTAACCAAACAATGCGTACAATTCAAAAGAAATAGCCACCATGACCAAAAGGAGATGAGGTAACCTAGAAAATCAGGATAAAAGAAGTATGCCCTGTAGGTCGATTAAAAATATGGTGGATTTCCATGACATGGGAGAGACCATATCCTAAAGTAATAGGAAACCCAAACTCACCAAATATAAAAACAATCCCCAACAGAGACTCCATTACAAAAATCATCCACACCAATGAAAACCATAAGTTGAGAAAACCAATGCGTAAGGCCAAGGGATAAATATTACCTATTTATCACTGTGAAAAAGGACTAAGGCCATTAGAAATTGGGAGAAAAATATTGAGACCATATTTGCAAGACCCCACCCGCTATCTAGAAAGACATCACAATTACCAAATTCATAATTTATCTCTTCAACTAGGGCATCACCATCATCATTAGAGAGATAAACATCATCTACACCCACATAGAAAAGTAAGGAATTGATACCTCTGTAAACCGTAGATGAAACATAAACTTTGACATGCCAACTCAAATCCTAAACAACTCTTCTCATATCCCATGATTTGAATTTCCTGACATCATTCCATAGTATAGCCAGAATCCAATTGGAGTATGAATATCCCATAAGCAGTAGGAGGATTACAGTGCTAGGGCACATAAGTCTTCCTAGTTGCAAAATAGCAAGTGAAGAACTCTCCAGTAAATAACAAGCCATGCGTCCAAGAAATTTAAACATCGCATGCTTCATGCACGGGGGTAGTTGGGGGGGGGGTAGGCCACACTACCCCCCTCTTAATTACATCGAGCGCCAGTGGGCCCATCCTCTTGCCCCCCCTTGATCCCATTTGCTTGAGGAGTCTCCACCCCCATCGGGGGGATAGACATGTCTATTTTGGAATAGGGCTTCTGGAAATTTAATTTAACTATGAACAATTATCATGTGAATGGCATGGATTTAACCTCAAAGGAATATTCTATATTATTTTTAGTAGTATACACAAATTAAAGGTTTATATTTATCTCCAAATTGGTTATGTCCTTTTTTCTTTTTTAATTAATTTGATTAATTAAAAAAAATTGCAATATGAAGAAGTCTCATATGAAATGCGTTATGGTTTTTTGGGAATGTGGTATTGATAAACCACGGTATTGGCCAATAGTATTGTAACGATCTATATTTACAGAGTAATAATCTCTATGATAAAGTGGGTATATATATGGGCGTAGTTTAACTTATAGACAAAATGACCTTTTTCCACAATATTTTTCTAGTTAATTTTAACCAAAATCCGGTAGAGATTTTTAAAAGCTTGAGTTTAAGTTGTTTAATTTGTAGAAATCGAGTGCTCTAGTGGGGTTTTTAGTGTGCTAAATCTATTTATGCATTCAAAAATATATTTTAAGTATGAAAAATCACATATTTTCTCTTGCTTGAAATTGTATGGCCGGATTCTGGTGAAAAGGACTATTGTCAAGTTAGACTACACCATAAATATCCATGAATAAGAATCTTGTTCCATGGTTTTTCAAATACATATATCTTTAACTTCTATATTAATTATTTTTAATAATAATAATAATAATAATAATAATAATAATAATGATAATAATGATAAATTTATCATTCTGTTAGTTTTATTATTTGTTTAATTTTAATAACTTGAGATGTCTTAAGAAGATGTCATATGAAATAAGTTCTTTGGCATTTATTGTAGATTAATACTTATCTATATTTACCAACCATTTAATTTATATGGCTATAATAATTACGCCGTAAGGTATTCCCCTCTGAAATGAACTCCACCAAATGTCTTTCTATCCTAATCTTAATCGTCATATCCCTTGTTAGATGATTCAACAATGATTCGATGTCCAATTTAATTAGAAACAGTAAAAAAATCTTAAGGTAATTAGTTAATTAAAAAATTAATTAATTGTCGTTCTGGTTACCCTACCCAACCCATCCGTCTATGCAGTTGGTCCATCATGCACACATGGATAGCCATGTTTGCTGCAGAGGAGGGTGGGGGGCGAATACCATTGCTGCAGGAGGATGAGGAGGGCTGCAAAGGGTGGGAGGGTGAATTCCTTCTTTGCTGCATGCAGATGAGGAAGTCCGCGTAGGGCCGCTTTTTCTGTAGGAGGAGGGCCAACAGGATGAGGAGGTCCAGAAGGAGGATTAATTAGTTGGCAGTTTTTCCCTGCATCCGAATCTGGCGGCCTCTGCATCAGAACAGGTTATGGTGGTAGTTATTAGGTTATGGTATACATTCTAGGTTCACTGTTCTCATTCTCATCTCATATCAATGTTTGCAGTATTTGCAGCCTTCACATAGTAGCCTTCGACAGATTTGCAGTGTTCTGCCTGTCACGTTAGTTAATTTACCTCCAGATTTTGCTTTTCTTGTTGCTGAGCTTTTTGTCGGCACTCATCATCACCTTAATATTACATATCTTGATGATCTAGGTATGTAGATGTATCAAGCAAACAATTTATGGAAATGGAATTTTAAGCTAACTTTGGTTGCTAGACGACTAAATATTTAGTTGTATTTGATAGGAATTTGTTCTATTATGTCACTTCTCTTCACTCTACAATCCTTCTTTGCTTCCTGTTTCCTGCCTTTACTATTGTCAACCACTGTTCCATTTTGATTATATGCATTGTTGTTCCTGAGAACCTACAACTCAGTTGTATGGAGTGTTTTCTTATGCAGCTTATTTTGGGGTCTAGTATGTCTTCATTCTACCATCCTTCTTTTCTTCCTATTTCCTAGCTTTACTATTGTCAACCATTGTTCCATTTGATTATATGCATTATTGTTCTTGAGAACCAACAAGTAAACTATATGGAGTGTTTTCTTATGCAGCTTATTTTGGGGTCCAGTATGTGCATTCACTATGAATGTAGATGGAAAATAGTGTTATTGCTACCTTTGGAACTCTTCATTCCTAGAAGTCAATTTGAGGGAATGGAGATTTTGGGAGAGCCCTTGAAGAACATCAGGCTCATATTTATCGGTCCTGGAAATGCCTGCTTTCGAGCCCTCCTCCACTCCTACCATGGTTCTTTTTCTTGTACCTGGAATGACAACACTTGAGTCCCTTGCATTCTTCTGAACCTCAGCCTGATTATGATCACATTGAGACTTACCTCGATATTTTCGTTTTCATGTTGCTGAGCTTTCTGTTGGCACTCATCAACACCTTAATATTATTTCATGGTCCTGTTTATTTAAAATTTTATTATTTCATTGTTTGAAACCAATGAAATTCATTATTGCACATGAGGTTCCCACTCGGTCTGTTTCCTAGTTGTGGGTTTCTTTATGCGGCTTATTTTTGGGTCCAGTATGTGCGTTAACTATGACAGTAGATGGAAAATAGTGTTATTGCTGCCTTTAAACAAGGGTAATTAATGTTAAAGTAGACCATGGTATTAATGCTTTTTGAAAACCCCAAAGACATGAATACCAGAAATCCAGGATTTAACAAAGCTACATATAGCCACATAGCCTCAATTGCTAGCTTGCTGGGTCAATTTCTAGTGGTGTAGGTTTAGGGAAAACATGTATTCCAACCCGAGAGGCATTGAAAATTTTATCCCAAGGGAGGGAAATTGTTTATTAGATCAAGCATCTTTCTATTTCAGATTCTTACATCCTTCTTGCTAAGCATTCCCACAGTTTGATTTCACCCATCTCTCAATTGTTTCTGTATCTGATTGGGTACAACCATACGCTTGCCTGAATTTTATGATAGAGTAAAGTTTGGAATGTGTTTGGGTTCTCACCAACAACCATTGTGGAACCGGTATAGAATCCACATGCCCACAACAATTACATTGATTGTGTTTTTAATGTTTTGATTAGTGAATTGGTATAATTGACTGTGCTTTGTAGAAACCAAAGCTAATAACTCATTTATGTGTATTATCCAGTTCATTCAATCATATGCTACAGCTAGAATCCCTCTGGTGATACATTTCCTAGCAGTTACAACATTCAGGATTAGTTTATTCAATAGGGGTATATATCTATATTCATTTGCTCCCAGCGATGGGCATGGTATCTCACCTACAAAAAACTGTGATTCAGCAGATGTGCCATTGTTCTAGAGGTTGGATATAATTTTGTTGTAAAGCAAAGTATGTATATGTATATATATATATATATATATATATATATCTATATCTATATCTATATCTATATATATATATATATATATATATATATATATATATATATATATATATATATATATATATATATATATATATATATATATATATATATATATATATATATATATATATATATATATATATATATATATATATATATATATATATATATATATATATATATATATATAGAGAGAGAGAGAGAGAGAGAGAGAGAGAGAGAGAGAGAGAGAGGCTAAACGGAATTTTAGGCCAACTTGAATCCTTTGTTGAATTGGGACCTTGGTATTAGAAGCAAGTAGGTCCCAAACAAGCAAAACCTTGAAGCCAAACTTAAGATCTATTCATTGGATTTATTGATGAGCATTTACTTTGGCAAATAGTGAGTAGACCAAGCTTAAACACTTATCAAATAAATATAATTTGCAGAGTAACAATTGTTTATTTTCATCAAGGATCTATGTTTATGAGATACGCCATGGCCTACTGTTTACTGCTAGGATTGTGAGGACCCATTGCCCATTAAAAAATTCATTCCCTCACCAACATGATTTATGTTTCTAGATTTGTAGAATGTTCTATTAGTCATTTAGCTACATTTATTAGTTTTACATATAAACATAATAATTTATTTTATAAATTGAGATTTAGTCAAATACCAAATTAATGTATAAGGCTTGTTACACGGACTTAGATCTTTTTAAAGATGTAAGCTTTGAAATTGATTCTTTTAACATAGTTGTCATAGGAATGGCAACATTGTTAATATATTTTCTTCACAGTAACTTAGAATATTTGTATCTCTCCTTCCCTTAACATGGTTGTCATTTTCTCTTCTCCCAGTTTTAGCTTTATTTTTCTTTCAAAAATTTGATAGAAAAATTTGTTATTATAGGTCCAATCATTCCTCCAATCAAGTAATAATTTATTTTATCTTCTTTCATTTTGTTTCAATGTCTGTGAAGTCTATGTGACAAATGAAACTTCTTGCAATGAATTTAGCCATGAGGATGATGTAGTTTATGTTAGAAGCTCACCTTAGTATTTTCGTTGTTTTTCTTTTATGTGTATTGCTGAAAGCATTCCTAAAAATCCCTGAAAGGATTCCTAACAATCCCCAAAATGTTCAGTGTCATGACCAATAATTCCAACACTCTCAAACGTTTTCATTAAAAAATCTCCAAAGATTTTTTATGTTGAACTTCTCAACATTAGGCCATTTCTCAATTTGTTTGTTTCAGATACTCAAAGACTGCATTTTTCTTTGTGAGTTGATTTTAGCATAGTTTCATCAATACTTTACAATATAGTATGATTATAGTATTGCTAAACTGCCACTATCCTCTTATTCTTCATAATTATTCTTTGTCTGTAAATTTTAGATATCAGCGAGAAGAAGCAAGAATTGAAGCTTGGATAAATTTGCAGACTTCAAAAGCTGAAGCTGAAACCAAAAAGCTTGAGGTATAAGGAGTGTGCCTATAAATATTTGTACACATTTTTTTGTTAAAATATTCAATGATATTTCATCTAGGCAACATCTTTGTTTGCTACTCTAACAATTGGCAAATTGTCTTGGATAGCTTAATAATTAGATTGTAGGGTACATAAATTTGAAACACCATTAATTTGGCACGAATCTTGCTTCTACTGAGAAGGAAATGTTGGTGTGCATTGAATGGAATTTCTCCACTTTTCATTTGGTGGAGACTATAGCATTTAGAACATATTTTTCAACTTAGGTTTCAACCATAATAGGATTTTTTCATATGAATGCAGAATATCGTGAGATTAAGATGATGAAAAATATGCCAAAAGTCCATTTCTATGTGGGGATGGGTAGCCAGGGTAGCCTTTATAAATGTGCCCTGTCTCATTGACATGATCATTTTGATGTATATTATTTTGTGTCTCTTTGTACAATTAAGATGCATTTTACAAAATGGGAAAACAAAGGGAGAGAAGGGTAGACACTGCTTGCATATAAGAAATGAATCCATGAAATGGTATAGACACCATGAATCCATACCTGCAAAATAACATCTTAAATCAGACATGAGTTTTACTTCAAATGCCTTTTTGGGCTGCACATTCAAAGGCTACACAATTTCTAAATCTACACCCATGCTTATTATCATCGGGTGCTAGGGCGCCTGCCTGTTTGTTTCTAACATGCATAGGTTTATGAAATTTTCAATTTATAGTATTAAGTATGTTACGCATGTCTAATTGTTTCTAACATGCGTAGGTTTATGAAATTGCCAATTTACAGTTTTAAATATGTTTAAAAGAGAATGATCATATGGAAGTTATTGTCATAAATCTCTTCATTTTTATGTTTACAAGCCTAGATAACCACTCAATTACAAACAAATTGAACATGCCTCCTACTCTCTAGTTCATAAATTTTCATGTAGTGTTATAGGAATGTAATGAATGTTAAACATCTTACAGGAAGAAAACCACATTTATGAGTTTTGTTCTGTATAGTACTTATTTTGTTATCTCTGCTTTTAGAAAATGACAACAAACCTTACTGAGAATGCTATTATCTCAATGCTCTCTGCATCAACTCATATTCAACCATACCTAAAAATTGTTGAACTTGAACCCATTCAATCAATGCAAAATTCAACTCCACGATATCGCAAAGCCATCTCTGATGACACACATATGAAACACGTTATGCTTCCAACAGATTTCAAAGACCTCGTAGCAATAGGCTTGCTACAAAAGGGTTTTGTTATACAGGTTAAAAGTTGGACTACTTCAGCTATTGGTCCATCAATATAAGTTTGTTATAAATTTCTTATTTCAACTTTAACATTTTTATCGATAGCACTTCCGACTCTAATAATTATTCCTATGTCTCTCATTTACCATGTAGGTCTATAAGGCTAATAGACTTCGATATTTTTGCTTCATTTGCACCCTTAATTGGTCATCCAAAAAATATGAGTATCTCGATCACTTTCAAAGAAAACAATCACTCCTCATCAAACCAAGATCCTTCATAAAAAAGGCACTGCCCTCTTCCAACCACTCCAACCCCATCCGTCATGCCAGTCAAATTCCCATCAAATCACTAAACCCTTACCATTCAAATTGGTGCATAAAATGATACGTTCAAAGAAAAACAACTCTTCGACAATTTCATAATCAATATAGACCTGGTAAAGTGTTTTTCTTTGACTTGTTTGATACGGAAGGTGGAGAAATACATATTACTTGTTTCAACAATGTCATCGATTTTTTTTTGATAAAATCCAACTTGGAAATATCTACATTGTCTCTAAAGGGAATGTGAATATTTTTAATAAGCAATACATCCACTTAAATAATGACTGGGAAATTTTGTTAATTGCAACATCTACCATAGAGCATGTTTCCAACGAAAAAAAAATAAGCCAATGGTGCAATTCAATATAAAATCAATCAATGATATCAGAACAACAAACATCAACTCCATTGTTGATGTTCTTGGTATTGTCACTAACATTTCCAGTGTGTTCAATATACGTAAAAAAGACGGCTTTGAAGTTACTAAACAAACACTACAACTTCAATACATGTATGGGTATAACATGGATGCGATCTTTTGTGGAGAAAATTTTCATGCTGTATCACAAGAAATATCCTCCCTATGTGTTGCAGGAAATAGCCCCATCATTGCAATCAAGTCTGCCCGTGTTGGAGAATTTAATGGAAAAAATGTCAGCACAACAATGAGATCCAGTATTCTTGTATATCCTGACATTGAAGAGGCCCACATGGTAAAGTCATGGTTTAAGAAAGAAGGTTCCACTACAACTTCTACATCCTTGACAACAAGATATTCAGCTTCTTTTGGCCATCAACAAAAAAATAACAATTGCTGACATTTAGAGTATGGATTCCTCAGAGAAACCAACATTCTTCCAATTGAAGGGCACAATAAAAAAAAATGGAATGGACATTTTTTACTACATTTCTTGCCCATCCGCCGTTGATGGGAGAAAATGCATGAAAAAATTATTCCACAAAACACGGGCATGTGGTTTTTCCCTGTTGGGTGTGGAGCTTGATTATCTTCTGTATTCAAAGGTTTCAGCCAGATGCATACCCCAGGAAGATTGTACACCCCTCCACGTGGGGGTCTGGGGGCCAGCGGTCCCCTGGCAGCGCTGCCCCTGAAGCCAAAAATAGATGTAAAATTGTCTTGTAAAAGTCTAATAATTTCTAGTCAATCTGGGTTGTTCATTAGGCGGCTGATTTGACGGTAGAAGTTATGTTTAATTTAAGGTTTTCTACCCTAGAAGGCAACCCCTCTCTTCATATATGAGGGAATTGTATTGCGTCTAGGCATATCAGTATCTTGAGTGAGGAAGAGAGAGGAGATTGAGAAAGAAGAGGGTGTTACAACGGATCTGCTATAGGTTGTATCTCTTCATTTTGTTGGATAATATAATAAAAGAAGGAATGGCTATTTCTCCATGGACGTAGCCCAAACAGGGTGAACCACGCATATATGTGTCTCTCTTGTTTTATGTGTTTTATGTGTTTATATTTTTGCAATATTTTATGTGTTCCATTGCTCTGTAATATTTAATTTTCTAACAAGTGGTATTAGAGCCGAAGGTCTGTTTGGCTAATAAACTCGTAGGAGAGAAGGGTTCCTGGTTTGAGTGGGAACAATGGCAGAAGATGGTAGGTTTAGGGTTGAAAAATTCAACGACCAAAACTACCAGCTATGGAAGATGCAGATGGAAGATTATATGTATCAGAGAGATCTATACCTACCATTGAGCGAAAAGACAAAGAAGCCGACGAGTGTGACAGACACAGAATAAGATATTCTATACAAAAAGGCACTTGGAACAATACAGCTATGCCTAGTAGCATCGGTAACGTTTAATATTTCAAAGGAAATGACAACACAGGGTTTAATTTCAGCATTGGCCAAACTGTATGAAAAACCCTCGGCCTCAAATAAGGCATTTCTTATGAAGCATTTATTTAATATGAAGATGTTAGAAGGTAGATCTATTGCAGATCATTTAAATGATTTTAATACAGTTACAAGTCAGTTAAGTTCTGTAGGGGTAAATTTTGATGATGAAGTTAGGGCTTTGTTATTTTTGTGCTCATTGCCAGAAAGTTGGAATGGTTTAGTTATGGCCATTAGTAACTCTGTCTCTGGATCTAGTACTTTAAAGTTTGATCATGTTGTTGGTGCAATCCTTAGTGAGGAAATGCAATAGAAAAGCTATGGTGAGACATCAGGTAATGCTTTGACTAGAGAGACTAGGGGAAGAAAAATGGAAAGGGGAAAGAGCCCAGGTATCGCAATAAGTCAAGAAAAGACAGATCCAAGTCCAGATCAGGGATAGTGTGCTGGAAATGTGGGAAGGACGCCTGAAGAAAGACTGCAAGTCTCAGAAGGGAAAAGAAGGAGATGCGCAACAAGAAACTAATCATGGAGCGAATTTAACAGGTGATGTGTTGCAAGATGCTTTGATTCTTTCATTAGAAAATATTATTGATGCATGGGTGATAGATTCAGGGGCTTCATTCCATGCCACACCTGATAAGAAACATTTTCATAATTACGTTCAAGGAGATTTTGGACAAGTTCAATTGGGTGATGATAAACCCTGTAAAATCATTGGAATGGGTACAGTTTTCATAAAACAACAAAATGGAAATCAGTGGCTATTGAAGAAGGTAATGCATGTTCTAGATCTGAAGAAAAATCTAATTTCAACATGGCAGTTGGGAGGTGAAGGTTGCGTAACTACTTTCACAGATAAAACCTGGAAGGTCACTAAAGGATCCTTGGTAATAACGAAAGGAGAAAAGGCTGGTACATTGTATTTATGCAATGGCATTTCTAATTCTATTAATGCTTTAACCTCTATAGGAGAAGATACGGCATTGTGGCATCATAGGCTTGGGCACATGAGTGAGAAGGGGATGTAGATTCTTCACTCAAGAAATTTGTTACGAGGTTTGAATCATGTTGATTTAAAATTATGTGAGGTTTATGTTTATGGAAAATAGAAGAGAGTCAGATTCCTTAGAGTTGGGAAAGAAAAGAAGACTAAAAAATTAGAGCTTGTGCATAAAGATGTATGGGGACCTGCTTAGGTATCATCTCTTGGTGGTTCTCATTATTATGTTACTTTTATTGATGATGCAACTAGGAAAACCTAGATTTATTGTATTCGAAATAAATCTGATGTATTTGATACTTTCAAGAAATGGAAAGCTTTGGTTGAAAATGAGACACGGAAAAGGTTGAAGTGTCTCAGATTAGATATTGGAGGTGAATATTGCAACAAAGAGTTTGATAGGTACTGTTCAGAGAATGGAATTCGCAGAGAGAAGATAGTTCCAGGAACACCACAAGAAAATGGTGTGTCAGAAAGGATGAACAGGACAATCATGGAGCGTGCAAGGTGCATGAGATTGCATGTAGGATTGCCTTTACAATTTTTGGGCAGATGTTGTAGATACCACTGTTTATCTAATAAATAGAGGGCCTTCAAGTTCCTTGGATGGTGGTATTCCAGAGGAGGCATGGATAGGTAAAAAGGTAAACTACTCATTTTTAAAGACTTTTGGTTGTGAAGCCTTTTTCCACATTAACAAAGAAAATAGAACAAAGCTTGAGGAAAAATCAAAGAAATGTACCTTTATTGGATATGGTGTTAATGATTTTGGTTATCACTTATATGATTATGAAAATCACAAAATCATTAGGAGCAGAGATGTAATATTCAATGAAAAGGTCTTGTATAAGAATCAGTTGTAGGAAAAGAAACAAGAAAAATAAAACAGAGAATACATAGTGCTTGACGATATCACAGGAAAAGTGATGGTGCTTGAAAATCATAATGATCAACAGCCAGAACAATAACCACAACAGCAACAAGCACTTCAAACACCTGAAAGTGGTGTTAGAAGATCTACCAGGATAAGTAGACCCCTTGAATGATACTCTCCTTCATTATATTATGTATTGTTGACTGACTCTAGTGAACCAGAATGTTATGAAGAAGCAGTGCAGGTAGAAACCAGGAAGAAGTGGGAGCAAGCCATGAAAGAAGAGATGGACTCCTTAGCACATAACTAGACTTGGGACTTAGTCAAGTTGCTTGCAAGTAAAATAGCATTGCAGAATAAATGGGTTTACAGGCTGAAGGAAGAAGATGGAGGGAAACAGAGGTACAAAGCTAGACTTGTAGTGAAGGGGTTTGCACAGAAGAAAGGTATTGATTTTGATGAAATATTTTCTCCTGTTGCTAAAATGACTTCAATCAAAACTATTTTAAGTCTAGTAGCAGCTGAAGATTTGCATCTTGAGCAGTTAGATGTAAAGGCAGCCTTTCTCCATGGGGATTTGGAGGAAGAGATATATATGCAGCAACCACAACGATATGAGGTAAAAGGGAAGGAGAAACTAGTGTGCAGGTTGAAGAAGAGCTTGTATGGCTTAAAACAGGCTCCAAGGTAGTGGTATCTAAAATTTGATAGATGTATGTCTGAACAAGGTTATACTAGATGTCACTATGATAATTGTGTTTATCTTAAAAGGAAAAATGATGGCAGCTATATTATATTCTTATTGTATGTAGATGACATTCTTGTTGCAAGTTCTAACATGCAGGGAAGAAATGTGCTCAAAAGGAAATTGGCAAACTCATTTGCAATGAAGGATTTGGGTGCTGCAAAACAAATCCTTGGTATGAGAATAACTAGAGACAAGAAGAATCGCAAATTAACATTGTCTCAAAGTGAGTATATAGAAAGGTGTTGAAAAGGTTTAATATGCAGAATGAAAAACCAGTTAGTATACCTTTGGCTAGCCATTTCAAATTAAGTAAGGAGGCGTGTCCCAAGACTCAGGAAGAAATGGCTCATATGTCTAAAGTTCCATATGCATTGGTAGTTGGAAGCTTAATGTATGCAATGGTCTGCACAAGGCCTAATATTGCACATGCAGTGGGAGTTGTAAGCAAGTACATGAACAATCCAGGAAAAGAATATTGGATGGCAGTGAAGTGGATTCTCAGGTATTTGAGAGGTATCACAAATCAAGCATTATGCTTTGGTGGTTCAAACATTGCTCTACAAGGATATGTTGATGCAGATATGGCAGGTGATAGAGATAACAGGAGGAGCACAACAGGGTATGTGTTTACTGTAGGTGGAACAACTGTTAGTTGGGTTTCAAAAATCCAAAGTGTTGTTGCACTTTCAACAACAGAAGCAGAGTATGTTGCTGCTATAGAGGCTAGTAAAGAAATGATTTGGTTACAAAGGTTTCTGGATGAATTGGGCAAGAAGCAGGAGTTGGGCAGGTTATACAGTGTGTCTAGTCAATTTAATGTCTTAAATTGCTCTACATAAATTATCAATCCAGGTATTGTAAACTGATGAAGTGTGGTGCACTATATGTGCTTAGTTAACCTTTCTCTTACTTCATTGTTTTATAGTTTATGTTGTTTTTTTGGGGTTTTGTTCTTGTTGGTTTTCTAAAGTGTTTAATGCAAATGGAAATCCTATTCTAAGGTCTTAAGAATACTTTTAAAGGACAAGTATGGATAAAGATTTCAAGACAAGGCCTATGTCCCTAATGGTAATTTCCAAAACTTAGCACTTCAAAAGAACTTAAAACATGTTATTGATGGAGTTAGTATTTAAACAAAAGTGTAAATATACAACTAGTTCAATCAAAATAAAATGCAATAACCAAATAATGAGCTAATGAATATGAGACCCAGTATCCTTGCTGCTTCAGCAAAAGGACAAGATGATTCTATCACATCATTAGTTCATTAAAAGGCTATGTGCATCACTAATCTACAATCAACTTGAAAGCAATTTATGTACAGCTAATACACATGAGAAAAATGTAAAACAACAGTAATCAAAATAACTTGTTATGTACAGCTAATATACATGAGAAAAATGTAAAACAACAGTAATCAAAAAGCTTTGTTATGTACAGCTAATATACATGGTGAAATAAAATGCAAAATTAAATGACAACTATACAAGGCAGGGGCCCTCTGCCACCTATGAAATCAAAGCAAAATTGAACACACTTGCATGAATTAAAATTGCATGAATGAAAAATCTAATCTATCAAACTTGAAAGCAATCAAATAACATAATCAAATCAAAGCAATATTTACAAAATGAAATCTACTCTACCTTACATTCTACAAAGCAATATTTACAAAATGAAATCTACTCTACCTTACATCCTAATATGCTCCATGACATCTACTTCACATCTCCTTCCATGTTGAGAACATCAAAGCTTTATTCAATTTTTTCAAAAGTACAAAGTACAACAAAGTTCTCCAAAGCTTTCAAAAGCCATCAAGGAAGAACTACAAACTTAAGAACTAGGGACTAAAAAGACTAACAAATGAAGGAGAGAGATCTCCTATTTATACAAAATGATGAGAGCCATCTCATTAATGATAGTCCATGAATCTCTCCCTCTACCTCTAGAGTCCTAATCAAAATAGGAACTGATAAGACACATGTCTTTTTAGAGTTACAATACAATTAGGAGATGTGACACATATCCTCATGATCCCATGATTCTTTCCAACCAAATTCGAATTTGGCCTTAGAGTGCCACATAAGGGTCTTCTAGAAGCCTCCTTTCAACCTACACATGTCAACAATCTCAACCCATTTGTTAGGTATAAGCATATGCACATTATTTTCTAATGTTTAACCACAAATTCACTTAAAAGGCTTAGAAATAATAAAGATTGGAAAAACGTAAAGGTGGCCCAATGATAATGAAAGTGGGATGAATGTGGTGACATAGTAGTGAAATGGAGGTGATATAATGGACATAATAGTGAAAGTGTAATGGAAATGAATGACATTTTCAAGACTCAACACAATGACAGCGAGAGTGCCATACATCTTGCAAAGAACTCTGCATTTCATTCCAAGACTAAACATATGCAACTCAAGTGCCATTTCATACGGTCAGCATTGGAAGATGGACAGTTGAAGCTGGAAAATATACACACTAGCCAGAATCCTGCAGATATGTTAACAAAAGTTGTAGCCAGGGAGAAACTGAGAATCTACTCAGTTTCAATTGGTCTTCAAGTATGATGAAGAAGATGAGAAACATCCAGGTCCAAAGTGGAGTTATTGTCTAGAAAATGAAGCAGCGGTGAAGTTGCTATAATCAGTCTCCAAGTGGGAGATTGTTGGGTGTGGAGCCTGATTATCTTTTTTATTCAAAGGTTTCAGCCAGATGTATACCCCAAGAAGATTATACACCCCTCCACGCGGGGGTCCTGGGGCTAGCGGTCCCCCGGCGGGGATTCAGGGGCAACGCCCCCGAAGCTATAAAAATAGATGTAAAATTGCCTTGTAAAAGTCTAATAATTTCTAGTCAATCTAAGCCGTTCATTAAACGGTAGAAGTTATGTTTAATTTAGGGTTTTTTGCCCTAGAAGGCAACCCCTCCCTTCATATATGAGGGAATTGTATTACGTCTAGGCATATCAGTTTTCCGAGTGAGGAAGAGAGAGGAGATTGAGAAAGAAGAGGGTGTTACAGCGGATCTGCTATAGGTTGTATCTCTTCAGTTTGCTAGATAATGTAATAAAAGAAGGATTGGCTATTTCTCCGTGGACGTAGACCAAACTGGGTGAACCACGTATATCTGTGTCTCTCTTGTTTTATGTGTTTATATTTCTGCAATATTTTATGTGTTCCATTGCTCTGTAATATATAATTTTCTAACATGCCCAAAATGCAATGTTGAAGTAATGACTGTGATTACAAATACTTACTTAAGATTGACATACAAGATCACACCGGTGAATTAGCTTCAACTGTTGCTTTCGAAGCCGCAGGATCTACAATTCTTGGGATTAATGCCAAAGACTTCTATTTGTTATCCTCAGATCTAGATCCAATTAGGGAAATTGTCTCCACAGCACTATGGACAGATCATATCTTTGCAGTATTAGTGAAGATAGAAACATTTAAAGGAATACCACAGTTGAAATGTGTTATCATGAAAGAAGAAATCTTGCATTTCACAACAGAATGCAACAACATCCTTCAAGCAATTGATAACATGTCGATATCGTAGATAGATATCGTAAAATGTATTTTTCGCTTTCTGAAAGTTTCTATTATCTTATTTTAGAAATACAATTTTTCACCATATACTATTTCATGCCTTCTTGCCAAATTCTCTTATTTAGTATTGAAATAAATATTCGTCCTCCATTGTATCTAGCATTGTGTATGTACACTTCTTCACAATTGTTTCATCTTCTTTCTTTTAACAAATGAGGTAACTTGCTGCATTACGCATGCAACTATCTTCATGTATAAATGAAAATTACTTAAATGTTCTTTCACAACACATATTAAAACAAAAAATTCACATAAAACTATTCAAAACTTCAATTTCTTTCTCCTCTTTCTCTTTTATAGAATAACATGGTTGTTCTCTCCAAATAACATTCCTGTTTTCCCCTCTCTTGCTTATAAGTACCATAACTTTTGCAAATGTCTTCTTCTTGTAATGATTAACGTGCCTGAAGATACTATGAAGCAAATAAAGAATGAATAAATGCATGTCAATGTGAGCTTTATTGGGGTAAAAAAGGTGTCACATAATGTCAAAAAAACAAAAAGCAGAAGGAAAACCGACATTTATCGTCTGAAACATATGGTGAAAATTCACATTTGCCATCAAACCTCTCCATATTTCCCAATTCCGACCTTGAAAACAATCCTCCTTTGCAATTATCAAACTCTCTATATTTTCGGAAAACCTCTCAAACAAATACATCCATACCTCATTGCCCTAACCCATCCTTTGCACATGCTTTCAACAACATTTACACTAATGAAGCACATAAATAATTTCATGCAAAGGTTGATAAACTTGCACCTAAATTTCCATGCTCCGTTTGTCTTGAATCATATCCTGGAATACATATCCACAATTCAAACCAAATGTATTGCTTCTCCAGATACGTATATGAAACAAAGGGTCATCGCTTCTCATTATCAAACAACATGGACCCTAGTCCTCAGCAAACTTTCCTTATGTCTCTTTCACAAATAGAAGAAATGCTCATTGATAGGGTTAACCCTATACTCCAGGTAACACATGCACGCGGTGGCCAATATAAATACGGTGGCCACACGATTTGTTTTCCACAAGAAATTACAAGAATTGCAAGCATGTTGGAAAGATGTGTTGAAGACTTGGACATTCTAATTGTCACCCATCATAGTAATGACCATCATTCTTATGATTGAATTTTCAATAGACATCTTGTTCTCGCTATATTAGAATACAAATTAGAAAATGGCCCATACTATAAGAATGCTTGTATTGATAACAATGCACTAGCATCCTTACCATCAACCCCCACTGATGTCTCATCCTCCCTTCACCATTCTAATACCATAGAAATAACTGTCCACCTTTCACCTGAACCACAACTTGAGCCCATTGAAGATTCTGCAAACCCATCCCTACACCACACATCATCATTCACACCCATTATTCTCAATACAAATACAAAAATCCAATAAATATGCCATTATTTACATGCTTACAACCACCATTCTGATACTACAATTGAATGACCACCAATTGACTTATCCCCAATGAATGAATACAACACAAAAGGTCTAGTCTCTATGGATTTCTTGACCCTTTTCCCCATAGGAGTTGCAATGCTAAATCAACCAAGAATGAAAGAAGTGTAGTTACATGAATATGCTCTTCATCTCATATGTTACTACAATAACAGATTCAACAAGCACCCATGCTTTCGTTATTACATATAAAATCTCATGATGCGACATCGTAGTCAAGAAAAAACATTCATTTTTGTGAAAAAGAACATCGCAGATAACTTTCTAACATTTATTGAAGATCTGAACATCTGATTAGAACAATTTTTAGACGATCAGTTGGTAGAACAAGTCATGCGATTCGGTTGATATTTACGTGGAACAATATGTTTTTGACACAAAGGTAAAAATGAACTAACAGACATGATATCTCAGCTCAATTGCCCAATGTTCTTCTTCACATTAAGTGCATATGATACAAAATGGCCTGATCTTCATGCAGTCATGCTCGGATGTCAACCTTCTGATATTTCAAAAAAACAAAAATGGAGAAACAATAACATTATCTCTAACCCAAATTTTAACATCACTATATATGAACCATAGATTCACAACATTTCATGAAGTTATCTTAGAGAAACACTTGCAGAAAAAAGACTACTGGTATAGATACACATTCTACCGCATTTCTTTCGTAACTCTCCAAACATCAAACCTCATCTACTACAAAATTATCTTACACAAATTAATACTTGATAGATATGAATGGCAACATAGAGGATTTGCACAAATCCATGGTTTCCTTTGGATAGAAAATGCACCTGATATGGAAAGCCTCAATTGGGAAGACACAAAAGCAGTTGATATTGCTAGGAAATTCTTCAACAAATATATTTAAGCTTGGAACCCTCGTATTCCTTCGCTTTCAAACCAACCTATTGCTCAGACAAATTCAGAAGACCCTTGTTTGCTGTCCATGCCACAAATTTTCAGAACCAATCCTTTCAATTATTATGAATTTCTCATCGATTGGGTTGAACATCACACAAAATGCACCGAAAGCACATGCCTCAGAAAGAAAGGATCCTCATTTGAATGTCGCTATAAAGCACCATGGAAATTACATCCAAAATCATCCTTATTCATTGACTCCAATGGCCAAAAAACATACACCCTTGCTTACAACGATGATCGACTCAATACCCATAACCCTACCATCCTATCTATTTGGCGTGCAAATGTTGATTGCCAACCAATACTCTCCATACATGTTGTACAAAAATATATCGCAAAATATGCATCCAAAGCAGAAAAAAAATCTAAAAGCTTCCACCACATGCTATGTAGAATTGTCCTCGCTTCACCCATTGCTGACCCAACAAAATCTGCATTTCGAAAATTCCTTGCAGAAACCCTTGTTGATCATGACATTGGAGCACAAGAAACCTACCATATGCTGCAAAAATTACCATTAACATTGTGTAGTTAATCATTCTTTTCTTTAAATGTAAGCCAAAAAAATTATATGCGCCTTCCACAAACTAACACCACCTCTTCTACATCCCCACACATCATAGATACATATATCCAATGCCCATCTACCCTAGAATCCACATCACTTATAGAAGTAGCAAGATCCTGGTCATATGATCCTCGTCACAAAACAAACAAATGGAAACTTCGACCTACAGAAGCAATTATTCGGGTCATACCATGCTACTCCTCTTCCATCCACAACAGAACCTTTATATGTTGACCTTTTCCGATTTGACCTTATGCTATACAAACCCTTTCACCATATCATACAAGATATAAGAGATTCTGCTACAGAATTTATCTAAAATTGGAAAACGTTTCATCCTTTCTACAAACATTAGCATCAACATCACACACTATATGATATTGAATTTGTTGCAAATGATAACTCAACTATTCATGAAGGCAATCCTCTAGACACCATGGAAATAAATGAATGAGAATTACTCTCCCAATTATACCCTACAAACAAGCTCCTCATAAATGACCTTGACATGCTTGGCCTTTGTGGCTTTGACGACAACCATAACTGGAATCATACCACTATCCCATTAGATCTACAAAATAATGCCATACAATTCATTGAGAATAGCCTCTCTATCCAACACATTCTTCAAACACATCAACATATCCTGACGACCCTTACGACATTATCTCCAATGCAAAGAAAAGCTCTAAATATTATTTCTAATAATTTTGCTAAGAAGGACATTTTAACTGCTCTCAGAATGATAATATAGGGCATTGTTGGTACAGGAAAATCCCTCCTTATCAGTTGCATCAAAGATATTCTCATGACCCTTGCAAGTTGAGAACCTTCATCGATCATGCTCCTCACCCCTATAGGCATTGCTACCTTCCACATACAAGAATGGACAATCCATTCCACCCTCCACCTTCTTATAAAGGATCTTATGCCTTTATAAGGCAATGCTCATGCGAAATTCTGAGAAGAACTCAAGCATATAAGGTACATATTAATCGATAAAATGAGCTTTATTGGGCCAAAGCTTCTCATCCATATTGACGAACATCTTCGAGAGGCATTTCCACTGCAAAGAAACACTCCTTTTGGTGGTTATTCTATTATATTGGTCGGTGATCTCAGCTAGTTACTGCCCTTCAAAGAAATACCTCTATATGTAGGCACGAGCCACAAAAGTGCACTATGGAACACATTCAACACAATCATCACATTAGACACAATATTTCATCAACAAGGTGACAACATTGCCCAGGTTACTTTCAGGAACATCCTCTAGAACATTAGAAATGCAAATCCAACAATTGACGACTACAACATACTCATGTCGTGCACAGATTCCTTCTTATCAGAAGATGAAATACATTCCTTCCATGATTCCATGCATCTATTTCCAACAAATGCTCAAACAACAGTCCATAATAAGCAAGTGATAAAATCTCTAAACACTCATGTCGCAAGATCCATTACTGGAGATGACAACACATATTACAACATTTCCTCAGGAGATGAGCAACTTAAGCGAATTGTATTACTATGAAAAGGCAAAAAAGTGATGCTAACTTCCAACCTTTGGGTTTCATCTGGACTTGTTAATGGTTCCCTCGGAGAAATTATAATCATCTTTTACAAGAATCAACTTCACCTCCACAACTTCCAACATTTATTGTCATAGCTTTTCCGGAATACATCGAGCCTCCTTGGGATGACAGAAATCCCACTCACTTGCCTATTCCAACAATAAAAAGAAATGGAAATACAAAAATTCCACTAAAGATGGCTTGGGCATTAACCATACATAAATCTCAAGATATGACACTGACAAAAGCAACAATTGACATTGGGAAAACTAAACGCCAAGGTCTCACATTCACAACAATTTCAAGAGTACCTTCTCTATAAGATCTTCGAATTTTCCCCGCATTCAATTTCGATCGTTACAATAAAATGAAAGACAACAAAAACATTGCTCGTAGAAAACACACAGAAGAAATTCTCCATTCAATGCCACCTCCAGAAAATCTGCTCCAATCCATACGTTAACATCACCAAAAGATTTCTTATATTTATTAAGCTCAATCTATTTCATAACATACCTTTCATATCTTTGGACAATAATAAAATCTAATCATTATTTATACATGGTTGCAAATATTACATTTTCATTATATTTTATATACACTTATTTGTAACATTTTCTTTCTTTTGAAACAAGACATATGGACTCAGAAATAACACAACTATATAACTATTGTGATGAAATTGAAGCATCAATACTTACATTTCAACATATACAAAACAAATTTCTTTCGGTACGGAATCCAATAGTACCATTATACTGCCTCCGTCCAACTATACAATTATTACTGCAAATTAAATCTGCTCTGAAATGAGTAATCCACATTCGTCAACGTGACATAATGCGAAAAATATGGGCAAAATGAAAATCAAGAAATATGCATCTCCAACTACGTATAAATCTCCAATGGTGTTCGATATGCCATTGTTCACCTTGCATCTTCAACTAACAATATTTAAATCCCCATGACAAAGGTAAGTTCATTTCCATTCATTCCAAATTCATTTTAACACAACTCACATGCAAAATATTACTAATAAATTTCCACAATTAATTTACATATTACAAACTTTAACAAAATATACATTTTCCAGGTTCGTTGTTGCTTCTTCACGTCTTCGATGCCTCCAACAAGTTTTGATGCATCTTCAAATATGGAATTGAGCCATGAGGATGATGTAGTTTATGTTAGAAGCTCCCCTTAGTCTTTTCATTATTTTTCTTTTATGTGTCTTGCTAAAAGCATTCCTAACAATCCCTGAAAGGATTCTTAACAATCCCCAAAATGTTCATAGTGTCATGACCAATACTTCCAACACCCTCAAACGTTTTCATTAAAACATCTCCAATGCTTTTTTATATTGAACTTCTCAACATTAGACCATTTCTGAATTTGTTTGTTTAAGATACTCAAAGACTGCATTTTTCTTTGTGGGTTGATTTGAGCATGGTTTCATCAATACTTTACAATACATTATGATTATATTATTGCTAAACTGCCACTATCCTCTTATTCTTCATAATTATTCTTTGTCTGTAAATTTCAGATATCAACGAGAAGAAGCAAGAATTGAAGCTTGGATAAATCTGCACACTTCAAAAGCTGAAGCTGAAACCAAAAAGCTTGAGGTATAAGGAGTGTGCCTATAAATATTTGTACACATTTTTCTGTTAAAATATTCAATGATATTTCATCGAGCCAACATCTTTGTCTACTACCTAACAATTGGCAAATTGTCTTGGATAGCTTAATAATTAGGTTGTACGGTACATAAATTTGAAACACCATACATTTGGAACGAATCTTACTTCTACTAAAAAGGAAATTTTGGTATGCATTGAATGGCATTTCTCCACTTTTCATTTGGTGGAGACTATAGCATTTAGAACATATTTTTCAACTGAGGTTTCAACCATAATAGTATTTTTTCATACGAATGAAGAATCTCATGAGATTAAGACGATGACAAATATGCCAAAAGTCCTTTTCTACGTGGGGATGGGTAGCCATGGTAGCCTTTATAAATGCACCCTGTCTCATTGACATGATCATTTTGATGTATATTATTTTGTCTCTCTTTGTACAATTAAGATGCATTTTACAAAATGGGAAAACAAAGGGAGAGTAGGGTAGACACTGCTTGCATATAAGAAATGGATCCATGAAATGGTACAAACACCATGAATCCATACCTGCAAAATAGCATCTTAAATTAGACGAGAGTTTTACTTCAAAGGTCTTTTTGGGATGCACATTCAAAGGCTACACAATTTCTAAATCTACATCCATGCTTATTATCACCGGGTGCTAGGGCCCCTGCTTGGTTGTAACATGTGTAGGTTTCTGAAATTTTCAATTTATAGTATTAAGTATTTTACACATGTCTAATTGTTTCTAACATGCGCAAGTTTATGAAATTGTCAATTTACAGTTTTAACTACGTTTGAAAGAGAATGATCATATGGAATTTGTTGTCATAAATCTCTTCATTTTTATGTTTACAAGCCTAGATAACCACTCAATTACAAACAAATTTAACATGCTTCCTACTCTTTAGTTCATAAATTTTCATGTAGTGTTATAGGAATGTAATTAATGTTAAACATCTTACAGGAAGAAAACTACATTTATGAGTTTTGTTCTGTATAGTACTTATTTTGTTATCTCTACTTTCAGAAAATGACAACAAAAATTACTGAGAATGATATTTTCTCAATGCTCTCTGGATCAACTCATATTCAACCATACCTACAAATTGTTGAACTTGAACCCATTCAATCAATGCAAAATTCAACTCCACGATATCGCATTTCCATCTCTGATGGCACACATATGAAACACCTTATGCTTCCAACAAATTTCAATGACCTCGTAGCAAAAGGCTTGCTACAAAAGGGTTTTGTTATACATGTTAAAAGTTGGACTACTTTAGCTATTGGTCGATCATTGTAAGTTTGTTATAAATTTCTTATTTCAACCTTAACATTTTTATCGATATCACTTCTGACTCTCATAATTATTCCTGTGTCTCTCATTTGCCATGTAGGTCTATAAAGCTAATAGACTTCGATATTTTTGCTTCATTTTCACCCTTAATTTGTAATCCAAAAAATATGAGTATCCCGATCACTTACGAAGAAAACACTCACTCCTCATCGAACCAAGATCCTTCATTAAAAAGGAACTGCCCTCTTCCAACTACTCCAACCCCATTCGTCATGCCAGTCCAAATTCCCATCAAATCACTAAACCATTACCATTCAAATTGGTGCATAAAAGGATACGTTCAAAGAAAAACAACTCTCCGACAATTTTAGAATTGATACGGACTTGGTAAAGCGTTTGGCTTTGACCTGTTCGATACAAAAGGTGGAGAAATACATATTACTCGTTTCAACAATGTCGACGATTATTTTTTTGATAAAATCCAACTTGGAAATGTCTACATTGTCTCTAAAGCGAATGTGAAAAATTCTAATAAGCAATACAACCACTTAAACAATGATTGGGAAATTTTGTTAAATGCAACATCTACCATAGAGCATGTTTCCAGTGGAAAAAAACATAATCCAACGGTGCAATTCAATATAAAATCAATCAATAATATCAGAACAACAAATGTCAACTCCATTGTTGATGTTCTTGGTATTGCCACTGACATTTCCAGTGTGTGCATCATACATAGAAAATATGACTCTGAAGTTTCTAAACAAACCACACAACTTCAATACATGTATGGGTATAGCATGGATGCGATCTTTTGTGGAGGAAATTTTCATGCCGTATCACAAGAAATATCCTCCCTATGTGCTGCATGAAATAACCCCATCATTGTAATCAGGTCTGCCCATGTTGGAGAATTTAATGGAAAAAATGCCGGCACTACAACGAGATCCATTATTCTTGTATATCTTGACATTGAATAGGCCAACACGCTAAAGTCATGGTTTAAAGAAGAAGGTTCCACTATAGCTTCTACATCCTTGACAACAACATATTCAACTCCTTTTGGCCATCAACAAAAAAAATAATGATTGTTGATTTTACAGTATGGATTCCTCAGAGAAACCAACATTCTTCCAATTGAAGGGCACAATAACAAAATTTGGGATGGACAATTTTTACTAAATTTCTTGCTCATCCATCATTGATGGGAAAAAATGCATGAAAAAATTATTCCACAAAATACAGGCATGTGGTTTTGCCCAAAATGCAACACTGAAGTAACTGACTCTGATTACAAATACTTACTTAAGATCGACATACAAGATCACACTGGTGAATTAGCTTCAACTGTTGCTTTCAAAGATGCGGGATCTACAAGTCTTGGGATTAATGCCAAAGACTTCTATTTGTTATCCTCAGATCCAGATCTAATTAGTGAAATTGTCTCCAAAGCACTATGGACAGATCATATCTTCACACTATTAGTGAAGACAAAAACATTTAAAGGAATACCATAGTTTAAATGTGCTATCATGAAAGAAGAAAGCCTGCATTTCACAACAGAAAGCAATAACATCCTTCAAGCAATTGATAACATGTCGATATCATAGATAGATATCATAAAATATATTTTTCACTTTCTGAAAGTTTCTTTTACCTTATTTTATAAAGACTATTTTGCACCATATAGTATTGCATGCCTTCTCGCCAAATTCTATTATTTAGTATTGAAATAAATATTCGTCCTCCATTGTATCTAGCATTGTGTATGTACACTTATTCACATTTTTTTCATCTTCTTTCTTCTAGAAAATGAGGTAACTTGTTGCATTACACATGCAACTATCTACATGTATAAATGAAAATTACTTAAATGTTCTTTCAAACACATTATTCAAATAAAAAATTCACATAAAACTATTCAAAACTTCAATTTCTTTCTCCTCTTTCACTTTTATACAATAACATGGTTGTTCTCTCCAAATAACATTCTTGTTTTCCCCTCTCTTGCCTATAGGTACCATAACTTTTGCAAATGTCTTCTTCTTGTAATGATGAACGTGCCCGAAGATACTATGCAGCAAATAAAGAATGAATAAATGCACAATTATGTGAGCTTTATCAGGCAAAAAAGGCGTCATAGAATGCCAAAAAAAAAAAAGTAGAAGGAAAACCAACATTCATCGTCCGAAACGTATGGTGAAAATTCACATTTGCCATCAAACCTCTCCATATTTCCCAATTCCCACCCTAAAAACAATCCTCCTTTGCAATTATCAAACTCTCTATCTTTTCAGCAAACCTCTCAAACAAATACATCCATACCTCATTTCCCTAACCCCTCCTTTGCACATGCTTTCAACAACGTTTACACTAATGAAGCATCGATAATTTCGTGCAAAGATTGATAAAATTGCACCTAAATGTCCATGCTCCATTTGTCTTGAATCATATCTGCAATTCGAACCAAATGTATTGCTGCTCCAGATGCATATCTGAAACAAAGGGTCATCACTTCTCATTATCAAACAACATGGACCCTGGTCCTTAGCCAAATTTCTTTCATAAATAGAAGAAAAGATCATTACTAGGGTTAACCCTATACTCCAGGTAACACATGCACGTGGTGGCCAATATAAATACAATAGCCACACAATTTGTTTTCCACAAGACATTACAAAAATCGGAAGCATGTTGGCACAACGTGTTGAAGACTTGGACATTCTAATTGTCACCCGTCATAGTAATGACCATCATTCTTATGATTTCATTGTTAGTAGACATCATGTTCTCGTTGCATTAGAATACAAATTGGAAAATAACCCACATTATAAGAATGCTCGTATTGATAAAAACGCACTAGCATCCTTACCAGCAATCCCCATCGATGTCTCATCCTCCCTTCACCATTCCAATACCACAAAAACAACTGTCCACCTTTCACCTGAACCACCACTTGAGCCCACTGAAGATTCTACAAACGCATCCCTACACCACACATCATCATTCATACCCATTATTCCCAATATAAATATAGAAATCCAAGAAATACGCCATTATTTACATGCTTACAACCACCATTCTGATACTACAATTGAATGACCACCAATTGACTTATCCCAAATCAATGAATACAACAAAAAAGGTCTAATCTCTATGGCTTTCTCGACCCTTTTCCCCACATGAGTTGCAATGCTAAATCAACTAAGAATGAAAGCAATGAAGTTACATGAATACGCTCTTCATCTCATACATTACTACGATAATGTATTCGTTATTACATATATAATCTCATGATGCGACATCGTAGTCAAGCAACAACGTTCGCTTTTGTGAAAAATAACATCGTAGATAACTTTCCAACATCTATTGAAGATATGAACATCCGATTAGAACAATTTCTAGACGAGCAGTTGGTAGAACAAGTCATGCGATTCGGTTGATATTTACGTGGAACAAGATATTTTTGACACAAAGCTAAAAATGAACTAACAGACATGATATCTCAGCTCAGTTGCCCAACGTTCTTCTTCACATTAAGTGCATCTAATACAAAATGGCCTGATCTTCATGTAGTCATGCCCAGATGTCAACCTTCTGATATTGAAAAACAACAAAAATGGAGAAACGATAACATTATCTCTAACCCAAATTTAACATCACTATATATGCACCATAGATTCACAGCATTTCATGAAGTTATCTTAGAGAAACACTTGCAGACAAAAGACTATTGGTACAGGTACACATTCTACCGCGTTTCTTTCATAACTCTCCAAACATCAAACCTCATCTACTACAAAATTATCTTACACAAATGCATACTTGATAAGTATAAATGGCAACATAGAGGATTTGCACACATCAATGGTTTCCTTTGGATAGAAAATGCACTTGATATGGAAAGCCTCAACTGGGAAGACACAAAAGAAGTTGATATTGCTAGGAAATTCTTTGACAAATATATTTTAGCTTGGAACCCTCGTATTCCTTTGCTTTCATAACAACCAATTGCTAAGACAAATTCAGAAGACCCTTTTCCATTGTCCATGCCGCAAATTTTCAGAACCAATCCTTTCAATGATTATGAACAACTCATAAATTGGGTTGAGCATCACAAAAAATACACCGAAATCACATGCCTAAGAAAGAAAGGATCCTCATTCGAATGCCACTATAAAGCACCATGGAAATTACATCCAAAATCATCCTTATTCATTGACTCCAATGGCAAAAAACATACACCCTTGCTCACAACAATGGTCGACTCATTACCCATAACCCTACAAACCCTTTCACCATATCATACAAGATATAGGAGATTCTGCTGCAGAATTCATCAGAAACTGGAAAACATTTCGTCCTTTCTACAAACCTTGGCATCAACACCGCACACTATCTGATATTGAATATGTTGCAAATGATAACTCAACTATTCGTGAAGGAAATCCTCCAGACACCATGGAAATAACTGAATGGGAATTACTCTCCCAATTATACCCTACAAACGAGCTCCTCATAAATGACCTTGACATGCTTGGCCTTCGTTGCTTTGATGACAACCATAACTGGAATCATACCACTATCCCATTAGATCTACAAAATAATGCCATATAATTAATTGAGAATAGCCTCTCTATCCAACGCATTCTTCAAACACATCAACATATCCTAACGACCCTTACTACATTATCTCCAATGCAAAGAAAAGCTCTAAATATTATTTCTAATCATTTTGCTAAGAAGGACATTTTAACCGCTCTCAGAATGATAATATAGGGCACTGCCGGTACAAGAAAATTCCTCCTTATCAGTTACATCAAAGATATTCTCATAACCCTTGCAATCCAAGAACCTTCACCTATCATGCTCCTCGCCCCTATAGGCATTGTTGCCTTCAACATACAAGAATCGACAATCCAATCAACCCTCCACCTTCCTATAAAGGATCTTACGCCTTTATAAGGAAATGCTCATGCGAAATTCTGAGAAGAACTCAAACATGGAAAATTTTAGGGGCGAATGTTCGCCCTTTGGCGAAATTAAGGGGTTTTAAATTTTTAGTGGGCGAATATTTTGTATCATAGTACATTTTTACAAATCGCCTCAAATAACCCACCTTATTTTAAGGGAGAGGGTAAAAAAGATAAATTTAGCCCTTGAAATTAAGAGTTATAACCTTCCATTCGCCCTAATTTTCAAGAATAGGTTTTATTTAAGTGAATCCTATGGGCCAAATACCATATTTAAAAAAAAGGTATGGTAAATTAATAAAAATATAAATAAATGAGAGGTATGGTAAATAAATAAAACATTTTTTATATTTACTCCATAAGTCACCTTATATACACGCAAGGGTGTAAACAAATAAAAATATAAATAAAGTGGAGGTATGGTAAATAAACAAAAACCTCTTTTTATACTTACTTAAAAGGTAGGGTAAATAAATAAAAATATAAATAAACTAGATGTATGGTAAATAAATAAAACCTCTTTTTATATTTAGTCCATAACCCTCTTTCTATTTATGAAGGCTCAAAAAAGAGGTTTTATTTAAGTGAATCCTATGGGCCAAATACCATATTTGTAAAAGAGGTATGGTAAATTAATAAAAATATAAATAAATGAGAGGTATGGTAAACAAATAAAACATTTTTTTATATTTACTCCATAAATCACCTTATATTTGCGAACACTCAAAAAATGCATTATATTTGGGTGAAACCTATGGGCAAAATACTATGGGCCAAATACCATGGGCTAGATTATTATTAATACCATGAAAAAAACATTATTAACCCTAATATTAGTATTAATAGAAATAAAAATGGCACATGGTATTGACCCATGGTATTCACATGGAATGTAGCCTATTTAAATGGGGGAATTAAACCAACATAGATCCATATTTACTCTGGATCTACTAAGCCCCAGGAGGTATAAATATCGTGATAAGCAAACTAGCATAGGGTGAAAAAATATTTGATCCCTCTCAGGGCTTGGTGGATCAAGAGTAAAAATGGATGAACTGTAATTTAATGTATGTTAAACATTTTAACTTGGTTAAAATAAAAAATAAAATAAAAATCGATTATTAATTTTATTAATTTTTATAAATTACTAATAGTAATTTTTAAGCTCCAGGTTTATGATAACCCATGGTATTGACCCATGGTAATACCATGGTATTCATGTGAGCATAGATTATTTAAAGGGGAAATTCTATCATCTTAGATCCATCTTAATTCTGGGTCTACCAAGTGCTCAGAGGGATAAATAGATTTCATCCCCCTAAGAGTGGTAGATGTGGAGTTAAGATGGATATAGCTTGGTTTTTATGATAATGAAGATATTAAATAGACTTAGGAAATTATATTGTAAAAACATCTTAAGGTGAATGGTTAAAGCTACTTTTAGTCACTTCACAAAATTTAGTAAAAAATACCAATATCTCCATTAATATTGGTTTTTAAATTTTCCTGATTTAACAAAAGAAATTCAAAATAATGAAACCTTATCACTCTTTCTGCATCAACCTCGTAGAAGATTTATCACCATTTTTCAAACATTCTCAATATGGTATCTTCATGAAAAAGTTTAGATACTGATGTTGGATTAGTTGTTTGAAAAATAAGTTGGTTTGTACAACCTTTCATCTTCTATGCTATTCTTAGTTTGTCCTAATGATCCGTAGGGGTTGGAGCCACTGCACCATATTTTCCTAAAAGGTGGAGATTTTTCACCAAAAAGGAAATTAATCTACATGTTACAACACTGTTAAAAATGCAAGACCTATGAGGTTAGTGAATTATGCTAATAAGCAATTTAGATTGGGAGAGACGTAATTAAATTTTATTATTTAATTAAATATTTCCAATTAAAATAATAATAAATCTACATTTATATATTCATATATTGATTGGAAGGATTCTCACAATGGTCCCTTCTTTCAATTAGATCTCCTTCAAGCCCTTGGAATACCTAATAATTTCTTATATAATATAGTTGAGGCTTGCTACTTGTTGGCATGTTGGGGTAAACAAAATTGATGTGTTTTTTTTTATCTTGTAGTTGGAGTCTATGGAATAAGAAAGAAATTTGATAACTTGAAAAAGTGGTAGATTGACAAAAGTTGTAGAGAAAAGATTAATCTCTCCTACCTTGACAAAACTCGTTGTCAATATCAACACCTAAAAGAACTTTGTTGTGGAATATTATCAAAACTAATAGAAGGATATGAAAGAGTGTATTGTAAGAACCTTGACAAACACAGTCACTGAAACTTGGAACATTGTTTGTAGGAAGAGAAAATTATGTTTCTTTTTCCAAACATGTATGTTAGTATATTACAGTGTAATGAATATGTTTTCTTATTATCATATATGGTTTCATACTTTAACAAAACATTCGCCAATACTTCACAATGTTTTATTATTCAGTAAAAGATTTGCCAAGATTTTACAAGATTTTATAATTCAGTGAAAGATTCTCCATCATTGTATAAGATAATATAATCTGGTGAGAGATTCGCCAAAAAAATTATATATACATATTATATTATTGATAAAATCACCTCCCATTTTTCCTATGTATCATGGAGATTAGCCCATTTATTATACATATAAATTTAGGGTGGTTCTTAAAATTTTCCCTGAACTCAAGCATATAAGGTACATACTAATCGATGAAATGCACTTTATTGGGCCAAAGCTTCTCAGCCATATTGACGAACGTCTTCGAGAGGCATTTCCACTGCAAAGAAACACTCCTTTCGGTGGTTGTTCCATTATATTGGTTAGTGATCTCGGCTAGTTATCACCCGTCAAAGACATACCTCTATATGCAGGCATGAGCCATGAAAGTGCACTATGGAACACATTCAACACAGTCATCACATTAGACACAATATTTTGTCAACAAGGTGACAACATCGCCCAGGTTACTTTCAGGAACATCCTCCAAAACATTAGAAATGCAAATCCAACAATTGACGACTACAACATACTCATGTCACACATAGATTCCTTCTTATCAAAAGATGAAACACATTCCTTCCATGATTCCATGCATCTATTTCCAACAAATGCTCAAACAATGGTCCATAATAATCAAATGATAAAATCTCTAAACACTCATGTTGCAAGATCCATTATTGAAGATGACAACACATATTCCAACATTTCCTTAGGAGACGAGCAACTTGAGCGAATTGTGTTACTATTCAAAGGCCAAAAAGTGATGCTAACTTCCAACCTCTCGGTTTCAACCGGACTTGCTAATGGTTCCCTCGAAGAAATTATAACCATCTTTTACAAGAATCAACTTCACCTCCACAACTTCCAACATTTATTGTTGTAGATTTTCCCGAATACATCGATCCTCCTTGGGATGACAAATATCCCACTCGCTTTCCTATTCCAGCAATAAAAATAAATGGACGTATGAAAATTCCATTAAAGATGGCTTGGGCATTAACCATACATAAATCTCAAGGTATGACATTGCCAAAAGCAACAATTGACATTGGGAAAATTGAACGCCAAGGTCTCACATTCACAACAATTTCAAGAGTACCTTCTCTACAAGATCTTCGGATTTTCCCCGCATTCATTTTCAATCGTTATAATAAAATTAAAGATGACAAATACATTGCTCGCAGAAAACACGCAAAAGAAATTCTCCGTTCAATGCCACCTCCAAACAATTTGCTTCAATCCATATGTTAACATCACCGAAAGGTTTCCTATATTTATTAAGCTCAATCTATTTCATAACATACCTTTCATATCTTTGGACAATAATCAAATCTAATCATTATTAATACACTGTTGCAAATATTACATTTTCATTATATTTTATATGCACTTGATTCTAACATTTTCTTTCTTTTGCAACATGACATATGGACTCAGAAATAACACAATTATATAACTATTGTGATGAAATTGAAGCATCAATACTTACATTGCAACATATACAAAACATATTTCTTTCGGTACTGAATCCAGAAGTACCATTATACCACCTTCTTCCAACTATACAATTATTACTGCAAATTAAATCTTCTCTAAAACGCATAATCCACATTCATCAATGTGACATAATGAAAAAAATACGAGCAGAATGACAGTCAAGAAATATGCATCTCCAAATACGCATAAATCTCCAATGGTGTTCGATATGCCATCATTCACCTTGCATCTTCGACTAACAATATTTAAATCCCATGACAAAGGTAAGTTCATTTCCATTCATTCCAAATTCATTTTAACACAACTCACATGCAAAATATTACTAATAAATTTTAACAATTAATTTACATATTACAAACTTTAACAAAATATACATTTTCCAATTCATTGTTGCTTCTTCAGGTCTTCGATGCCTCCAACAAGTTTCGATGCATCTTCAAATATGGAATGACAACCACATTGTTCTTCACAGTATTATATTTCTTTTCTCATCTCATCCATTACAATCTACTACTTGTATTTTTCAATTGGAACTTGAAAAGGATCTTTAAAGATCAAGAGACATTCTTTGTTACAAACATAGTACTTTCTGTAAATTCCACCTAATGTATATCACTTCACTTCATCTTCCACCGTTACATGCAATCTTGTTTATCGAATATTATTATCAATAACCTTTCCCATGTAAACTACTACTAATGAATTTCCACAATCAATTTACATATTTCAAATATTAATAATACTTCTACATCACTTTAACAAAAAATACTTTCAAATATGGAATGACAACCATGAGGTTGTTCACAATGTCGTATCGTTCATTTCAACTCTTCCATTATAATATACTAGTATTTTTTAATAATACCATAAATATGTAACATATGAAAAAACAAAATCTCCAAATACAAAAAAAAAGAAAACCTTAAAATAATGTACAAAAACATGTTCACATAAACAACAACTATTGCATGGATGATGGATAACCTCTACATGACATTAACTATAACTCATTATCATCCACCCTTGCTTTCAAGAATGTCCATTCACATGTTGCTATTCTTCCACACACTACTATTACTTACAAAATATCCATATTCAAAACACACATAACTAATACTTTCAACTGTAACTCAATATCATCCACCCTTGCTTTCAAGAATGTCCATTCACATGTCACTATTCTTCTACACACTACTTTTATTTACAAAATATCCATAATCAGCGTACACATAACTAACAATTTCAATTGCAACTCACTATCATCCACCCTTGCTTTCAACAATGCCCATTCACATGTCGCTATTCTTCCACACTCTATTTTATGCTAATGGAAAAACCTGTGAACAATTTATGAAACCAACGTTTCAGACTAGCTAGGTGAGTCCATCATCAGGGCAATGAGATTTGTATTTGAGAAGAGAGATTCGTGAAAATTATGGAGCTATTAATAGTTGTTTAGAAAAATATTTGATATCTTTTTTATTTTTATTTTAATGTCAGCCTAATTGATTCATAATTATTAATTAATTAATTATTTTTTTAATATATATATATATATATATATATATATAACTATTTTTATTTAAATATCTATTTAATATTATTAATATTGTTATTATAATTTTAAATTTTGAGTGAGAGGTTTTAATAATTGAATATATCTCAATGTGTTTATTTGTTATATATTTAATTATTTTATTTTATGAGTTTATTTATTTATTTGTTTTATATTATTTTATTTTATTTTATTGTATTTTATTAATTTTTATTTTTATTTTATTTTTTATTTATTTTTTATTATTATTATTATTTAATTTTTTTATATTATTTTTTTTATATTTATTTATTTATATATCTATTTATTTATTTATTTATTTTATTTATTATTATTTATTTATTTAATTTATTTATATTGTTAATTTATTTTCAATTTATTTAGGTTTATTATTAATATTTATTATTATTATAATTATTATTTTTAATTATTATTATTTTTTTTTAATTTAATACATTTATTTATTATTCTTATTATTAATTAGTTATCTTCTATTATTATTATTATCCATATTATTATTATTATTATTATTATTATGAAATATTCTTTTTCTTTTATTTATAGTTAATTATATCCTATGTTATATAAATAAGTTACTTGTTATGTATTAGTTTGAATTGAAGTAATTTTATTTTTTATTTTTATGACTTATCAAATTTTATTAATAGGGAGTTAAATAGATTGATTTATTTGTTATATTATTGGATTAATTTAATGCTTTTTCATTTTATTTAATAAGGGTTTCTAGGTGCTACTTAATTTAAGACCGTCATCCCTATTCATGTTATTGGAGGATTTCTCAATTTCAATTGCCTCTTTCACCCTTCTTTTTAAATAATGGTCTTCCTTGTGGACTAATTTTGCTTGTTCCATATAAATATAGTGTGAGGAGGAACATGTGTTTCCTTTGTAACATCAAATACAAATACTAATTTAAAAATTATGGTAACATATATTTTTATATACTAAACTATTTCTCATATAGTAAACTATCTATTTTGTATTTATATAACTAAATAAAGCCATATATCTATATATAAAAGTTAAGTAAAAAGTGAAAATTTTCACCATAATTTTTTCATATTTCGATTTAAAATTTGTGATTTGTATTTAATAATTTAAAATTAAAGATGTAACAATATCTTATGCCTAGTATTATTTAGAATTTTTAATTCTAAATCCATTACCCGCTCAAAATTGGATCATATAATATTCAATATCATTTACATTAGACGGTGCGTAACTCCATTTAGTATGCGTGGAAATCTTATCTGATATTTATGTTAATGAGGTTAGTCCCTGAGTTTTTTTAACTAACAAATGCGTGGAAATCTTATCTGATATTGATGTTAATGAGTTTAGTATGTGATGTTTTTTTAACTAAGTTTTTTTATTTCTTCTTCTTCTTTTTTTTTCTTTCTTTTCTTTTTTTTAAGTTAAAAAAATATATTTTTATAATTATTGATAAGGGTGAATAAATATGTTTTTTAAGTAATTTAAAAAAATAGTTCTGTTATCATTATTCATAATTGTGGATGATTTTTAAGAAATAAGTTGTGTTTAAGTTTGAAACGTTTTTTAAATTTTTGGTAGACACAACCCATTAGTTTAAAGTTTAAATAGAAAGAAAAGTAATTATCAAAGTAATTAAATTAATATTAGTTCAAATCAATAAATAAATGTATTTTTTGAAAAACAAAACAAAAGTTAAATATTAATAAATAATTTTTAGTAAAATGTTAAACAATAATAAAGTAAGTCAAATGTGAAAAAGGTTAAACACAATTATAATAATGATAAAAAAAATTATGTAAAAGAATTTGTCTGGGACTACATTTCCATCATATCTAATATATTATTCTAATTGAGATAAAGAATTTAACTAGTGACTTCATATCAAAGAATGTCTCAACAAAATACCCAATCACTACTTATCCAAAACTGGGTAGATATTTATTTATTACATATTTAAAATAATAATAAAATTTATTTTAAATATCTATTAAAAATTATTTACATTATTTTATATATCATACATAAAATTTAGATATTTAAAATCTAATATATAAATTAATTAATTAATTAAATATATTAATTTAAATATGTGATTTATTATACAAATTTTTAAAATTAAAATAGCATAATTGAAAAAAAATTTAAAGAAATGTAATTTTAAAAAGATATATATTTAATTATAATTTTGATTAGATTATAATTAAAATATAAAAGATTTAGTATCTATGGGGTTTTGAATATGTGGTGATTTGTGCTCTGTTAAGACATTTTTTATGTGAAGTCAGACACACTTTGATGTGAAGTCACCAATTCAAGTCTAATTCTCCACTCCGATCAAGATGATATATTAAACATGATAAAGAAAAAATTTAATATAGATAATTGATACTGCTTTAAAAATATTAACATTCCTAAATTCTACCATAACTATATATTTATGTATGGGACCATTTGATTGGACTATAACAATAATATAATTTAAAGCCGTGTAATTTTAAAAAGATATATATTTAATTATAATTTTGATTAAATTAGAATGAAAATATAAAAGATTTAGTGTCTATGGGGTTTATGATAGATCGTAATTTGGTACTCTGTTAAAGTACTCCTTGATGTGAAGTTACCGATTCAAATCTAATTCCCCACCCTAATCAATGTAATATATTAAATATGATAAAAAATTAGTAAAACACTAAATAATAGAAAGAAAAAATAAATTAATTTAAATAATTGTTACTACTTTAAAAATATTAACATTCATAGATTGATACTACTTTAATTGGATTATAACACTAATATAAAAGATTTAGTTAAAAAAATAGTGAAAAATAATCAAATTTAATATAGATAATCCATAACAACCTAAAAATGGAGTTGTTTAACGAGATAGAGGAATTGCCTAGACGGCTAAAAGTGGCCCTAATCCGGATAAAAAAATTTCAAAAAATCTCATAGAGATAATGTTTGAATAGTGTTTTTGATGGTGGAAAGGGATTCAACACCATTAAAAACGTGACACCTAAAATTTTGAAGTTTAACAACTATAACTTGGATTTACAAAAATCCTTAAGAGATTTTCTCTAAATATTACTGGAATTTCCATAACTTTGTGAACAACTCCTCCGCCTCATTAGGCTACGCGCCTAAAAATATTGACATTCATAAATTCTACCTTGACTCCGTATTTATGTTTCAGACAGACCTTGACCATATCATGCGAATCGGGAATGGAGAAGTTATCGGATTTGGAATTGAGTTGTTGACATATTATTGATTCCCAAAAAGGTTCGATGCTTTTTTTGACTTGGTCATCCTCAAAATAACAGAAATTAACCAGAACTAACCGGTAAGTAGGTTACGCAACCTGCTCTATATGCCCTGATATATTGGACCTCCATTGGGCTCTACCATGCACAGCTCAACCTTTTTTCTCCTCCACGCTCTTCTTCATTCGTCTCACCTACACACGCGGAAACGCTTCCAATTTCTTTGAGTCTTGCGAGCTCCTCCACTTTACCAGCTTCTCCTTCATCCACATCCAGGTACTTCTTTTATTACAGTTTCTGCATTTCATGTTTCTGGCGTGGAAGTGGTTTGTGCTTTTTCGGAAATTATTATTGGGTTCACGCGTTTTAAGTTTTCCAATCTATGAGGTTAACGCGTGGGAAACATCCCAATTTTGTGAGCTTGGTTTTTATTTTTTTCGTTTAATTCTTTGATCAATTAAATTTCTCAATCTAGAGTTTTCTCCTCCATCTTTGCTACGTAATTTAGATATCATCACCATTGTCTAATATTTATTTAATAATATGATTTTGTGTTCGTGTTGCAGAGGTAGTTGTGGAAAAAACTAGAATGGAGATGAGAAATGCATGGATGAAGAACTTTTTGTTGTTTATTTTAGTTTTGGTTTTATTCTCTGGAGTAAGCGGTAGAATTGGTGGTGGTTTCTACACGGAGCATGACATTTCTTATCAAGAGGATGCCAAAGAGTTTGCGCAACATAGAGTTGCTTCTATTTCGAGTTCCATAAAAACTCCTATTCCTCTAATTTCCATGAACTCACCTATTGCAAGTCTCCAAGAGGTGCCATCAACTACTAAAACCATAGACTCTTCGATGTCTCTTACCATGAACTCTCTTAACCCAAGTCTCCATGAGGTTCCATCGGGTCCCAACGCCATAGACTCTCCAATGCCTCCTCTCGACATGAGCTCTCTAAACCCAAGTCTCCTTGAGGTTCCATCGGGTCCCAACCCCATAGACTCTCCAATGCCTCCTCCCGCCATGAGCTCTCTAAACCCAAGTCTCCATGAGGTTCCATTGGGTCCCAACACCATAGACTCTCCAATGCCTCCTCCCGCTATGAGCTCTCTAAACCCAAGTCTCCATGAGGTTCCATCGGGTCCCAACCCCATAGACTCTCCAATGCCTCCTCCCGCCATGAGCTCTCTAAACCTAAGTCTCCATGAGGCTCCATCGGGTCCCAACCCCATAGACTCTCCAATGCCTCCCCCACCATGAGCTCTCTAAACCCAAGTCTCCATGAGGTTCCCTTGGGTCCTAACCCCATAGACTCTCCAATGCCTCCTCCCGCCATGAGCTCCCTAAACCCAAGTCTCCATGAGGTTCCGTTTGGTCCCAACACCATAGACTCTCCAATGCCTCCTCCCGCCATGAGCTCTCTAAACCCAATTCTCTATGAGTTTCCATCGGGTCCTGTTGTGGCCAGCAACAACCCCCCTTCTTATTTAGTTTTATCACTAATACTAAATAAGTAGGGACCCTTATTTAAAAATTCAAAAACAATTAATGTTTGTATTTCCTTTTTTAATAAAACTTACTATCATAAACTTAGGAGAATACTCTCAAAAATATAAAAAACCTAAGTTTTATGATAAGTTAGAAAAAAAATCACTCAAAAGCACATCGCATCGCAAAAAGAGTAATCAATAGCTTCTCACAAGTGGAATCTAAAAATGCGAAATCAAGCATCGAAAAACCCTCATCGCATCGCATGCCTTAAACATCACCTACGTTGAAATGTCTTAAAATGCCGATATGCGATGGCGCATCTCACGAATTGCATTTTGCAGAAAATACATTGACGGATGCTTGCCACACGTAAAGGAACTGCGATCTTGCGATATTGCGATCTGCGATATTGCGAAGCAAATCGCAAAATCGCCTTATCACAGATCTGCATGACCCGTCGTTCAGGAAAGCTTTTTCCATAAACCGAGGCCCGGTTATGCGCATTTATGTTAATTAATGAGTTAGTTGGAAATCATTAATGAAATATGGTTTTGATCTTATCAAGGACCCAGTTCATGTAAGGTGATATATTTTATATGTTTTCCGCATTTAAAGCTTTTCTGTCACATTTTCTTATCATTGTTCTCACTTCATTTGTAACTGCAGGAGCGAAGAACTGAGAAGTATACAGAGTAGAACTCAAGAGACTATGGGAAAGAAGGATAAAGCTCCCAGTTTTGAAGATAAAGAGATGGCTCCCTTGTACACAGACACCACCTGCAACAAAGATGCCAATATTACTACTTGGGAAGGCATGTATAATTTACTTGAGGAAGAAGATCCAAAAGTAATGGAGGTCACCACTACTGCAGGCTCACATGGGTCTTTTGAGGTGTCTATCACAGATCTAGCATGTTCATTCTTGCATAGGATAGCAACGAGGCCCAGAATTCTCCCGTATATGGACATGGTTAAATGGATACTAGATAATGCTGATATCACAAACTGACAATTCAAGACGCAGGGTCAAGGACTCATTGGCTCTTTCACTCCACAAGATTTGAAGCTCATGTATCATTTACGAGAGCCACAGGCGACTTACAACAAACAGTTCATAGAAAAGTTTGCTAAAGAAAATGAAGATTTAGCAGAATGTACCAAGGACTGGTCAAGAAGGGATGAACCACTAAAAAAGGATAAGCACAATATGTATAGTACTGGTTCTCTCACCTCCCCATATTTCTTTGCTGTTGCTATGCTCTGTAGACTTTTTGGAAGGCTAGACATTAACAAATTTTCATCCTAATGGCTACCATTATTGGATGCGGCCATTAATGCTACTATTATGGATTGGGCTAAGATCTTGTCTGACAATTTAGCCACAACCATTCTGAGTTACCAGTCTAAAAGGACTATCTCACAGAGAATTTATCCCCCTTTCTACTTATCTGCATATGTGATGGATGCAATCTGTTATATTTCCAAGTTTCCTTTAACGGGTTGGGAAATGGACTACTCAAGATCCCTTATCCATTCATATTTATCACAAAGAGCTGTGGGATTCCAAGTTCACTCCTTATTTCTACAAGATTTGTCATGGAATCATGCTGCCTCTATACAAAATGTTGTATGATAAAGACCCTATAAGATTTTCTCCTGAAGCAGAGGTCGATATGCTCCCTATCACGAGATGGTTTGGAGAAGAACTTTTCACATATGTCAGGATATTTGGAAGTCTCGCTACCCCTCATGTTTTACCTTTATATGTTCCTGATAAACTATTGGCATGAGAAATTTCTTATCAGACCTGTGGAGAAGGAGGTATGAGTAAGGAATTGAAGGACAAGAAGAAGGCCATTTGGCCACAATTTCCTGTGGGGCCTTTTCACTATTTGATGTAGGCCATGCGTTTAAAGAAGTAAACAACATGTCATGTCTACGATTGTTCAAATTTCCAGGAAGGTCGTTCGACCCTTCTGATATTGTTAAGAATTTCACTACTGCAGTTAAAATAAAGGTGTTTTCTAAAGAAGATGACCTTTTTGATGATATGTTCCAACAAAAAAGTACACGTAAAGAAGTTTTGCATTCTGCCCAAATGCGATTCCCTCCAGTAGAATTTCAAGAATTCAAAATATATAGAGAAAGGAGGTTAGCTAATATCCTTTTGGATAAATTACGATTAGAACCTGTGAGGTAACCAACTCCCAATATTAGTCTCAGTGGAAGTTCAAGAACAAACAGGTCTAAATCTAAGTCCGGGAGAGAAACGTCAGAACACTCCAAGAGGTCTGGGAGTGACCATAATAAAAGTGAAGGGTTAGTAAGGGATACTTCCCAGTGTAAGGAGCTCCCAGAACAACAGGTTTTGGCCTCTCCACAGGTGTATCCTCCCCCTCTCATCATCCAGCCACCATCAGTCAGAACTAAGTTGGATGAAGAATGGGAGACATTTAATGACTTAATAAATATTGGAGAACAGAGTAAAAAAACACCTGAGAGTAATGTACAGACGGTGAATGATATAGTCACAGGAACAACCAGCAATGTCCCAGAAATGGAACATATTCCTATTACCCCATCCTCTGAACTTATGCTCAAAATAGAGGAAATTCCCCCCTTTGATGTATTCTACAGCGCGCAACATAAGGCTATGGTGAGAAGACAAAGAAAGAAAAGGAAATTGGAAAGCGTGCTTTCTCATGATGCAGAACAATTAGATGTCCTTTGGCAAGATCCTACCATTGATCCTACTGAAAATATCACTAAATTATCTCAGATCGTAGGAGCATATGCTTCTGCGACTATTGATAAAGCATCTGAAGTACAACAAATACTGAAAGAAAAAAAGATAAAATACAAGTTTTGCAGCAATAGCTACAACAACCCAGTGCAAACAGCGAAGCACAGAAACAACTTGAAAAACTACAACAAGACTTCCAACAGATGCAGATAGGATACCAGAGCAGTTTGGCTAAAAGAGAGAAATAGTTGTAGGTTATGCAAGAGATGTACAAAGATGATCCTAAGCTTACAAAATCCATTTCCTTAAATAATCAACTACTACAACAACAAGAAATATTGTGCCAAAAAATGTCACAGTGGAGCTCTTATTGTGAAACAAGCGACAAGATTGCTAATCAGGTTGTGGACTTGCAACACAATTACAATCTAATTGATAGAAGAGTTATTGAATATTTGGCTTGGCAAGAAACAGAGGAAGGGAAAAAGGCAGGCGCACCAATAATCAATGACACTCACAAAGAAATGCTCTTTAATAAATGGGATGCATAGATCAGGAAAGCAGAACAGGTTGCAGAAGAAGCCGCCACAACAGCAAATAATGTCATTGACTGCATCAATGAAAATTTACACAGGGCAAATCTAATCTCAGAGACCACTCCCGGATATCTACTAAATGTACAACATCTATAAACAAGCTGGAGACAAAAGGCTCAAGAAAAGGCAGAATAAATCCAAAGGTTAACCATGTTGAATTGGGATTCTTACTGGGGGTACTTGGTAAACCACATAGCCAATGCATAACTCTCAAATGTGTCATCAATTCTGCCGAGAAGATGGCGCTAGCTCTTATAGATTCCATTTTCGCAGGACAACGAAAGTCGGAAGTCGGCCAACCAACTCTCCTCAAGCAAATGCTGAATGCATGCGATTTCAAGGAACAAATACATAAATAGTTAGTTAATAGTTTTAGTTTTAGATTCAGTTTTAATTTTAATTTTGCTTTATTTTTGCCTAAAATGAGGACGGTCATTTAAACCGCATCCTACATTTTTGTAATAAATTATTTTTAGAATTAGTTAGTAGTATTTAAACCCTTCTCATGCATTTCGAGAAGGGTCCAGAAATTTATCAAAAACTTGTCCTCAGAACATGCACTTTTGCACCCTCCGAGGAGGTTTTGATGAATGAATAGAACAAGATTTATTGATATCTGCGTTTAATATCTACTACTGATATTACACTTCTGTACTCTTAGTGGATGTGGGATTGAGAAGAAATAGATCATTATTACTGGAGCTCATGAGTAGAACTAGTTATAAATGGTACTTTTATCTCTTAACGGTTTCTGCTTATGTGTTATGGTGATATTCATATTCAGTTATTTATATATGAATGCTTAAATGCTTGAGTTATCATTTGGCAATTTTGTACGGTGATAACTATTTATTTATGCTTAGTATATGAGTAGCTTACTATGCGATATGTTTTTCACAACTGTTTCATCTAACTTTTTATATGAAATGGGTTATCTCTATTGAATTCTTTTCTCATAGTAGTTGAATGATCTTTATTACCAACTTTCATTTGAAATCATTTTAGATCGCATAACGGAAAGATTACATCCCGAGTTAGTTTAGAATTAGATATTTCTGTTTATTAGAATACAATTGCACGTTGTTAGATTAGATTTAGAATAGAAAGAATTTTACTTAGGGATCATTAGGAAAGAAATATCAATTCTCAACACACACACACACACATATATTGGAAAACCAGTCCCATATCCCCATTCAGACCCACTATACCAAACGGAAAAGGAGATGCTAACCAAGGTCCGGACTGGGTGGGTATCCCCCTTGTTGTAGGCCCGATTTTCAGGGCTTCAACATGTCTCAACCCCATAGACTCTCCAATGCCTCCTCCTGCCATGAGCTCTCTAAACCCAAGTCTCCATGAGGTTCCATTGGGTCCCAACACCATAGACTCTCCAATGCCTCCTCCCACCATGAGATCTCTAAACCTAAGTCTCCATGAGGTTCCATTGGGTCCCAACACCATAGACTCTCTAATGCCTCCACTTGCCATGAGCTCTCTAAACCCAAGTCTCCATGAGGTTCCATTGAGTCCCAACCCCATAGACTCTCCAATGCCTCCTCTCGCCATGAGCTCCCTAAACTTAAGTCTCCATGAGGTTCCATCGGGTCCCAACCCCATAGACTCTCCAATGCCTCCTCGTGCCATGAGCTCTCTAAACCCAAATATCCAATTCTAATCCCATTAATTCTACAAAACAAATAAAATCTTTAAACACAAACCTTCCAAAAGTACTCTTCAATCCCACTTCTATTGAGCATAAAGTTCCTTATATTCCGAAATCTATCTCATTCCACTATCCACTAAAAAGTGTCTTATGTCGAGCATGGAGTTCCTTCTAGTCCCAACTCTATCTCATTCTACTATCAACTAACAGGTGTATCCACTAAGTCTTTTTTCTCATCCATAAAAGTATTATGTGAGAATGTTTTTGATCTATAAGGATCTAATGGCATAAGATTTCAGTATAATAGTATTTTGAAAAATAGAATTTCAATGTCTCTCTACCATTTACCACGCATTATGTTTCACTTTTAGTTTACTATGCATTATGTTTCATTTTTAATTTACTTTTAAAAAGCCAATTATTAAAGATATTGTTCACTAGTTTAATGAGATGTAATATGGCTCCATGTGTGTGATTGTTTTTTCACATATTTGTGTTTCACTAATTTATTCTACTTTAACAAACAGTAATTACAAGATTATTCCTTTAACAAGATAGATACATTAATTTAATTTCCAATAGAAATAAATTCTTACTATCATTATCCACTGGTTATAACATTCTAATTTTTCATTTTTTTTTTTAAATAAAAATAATGTTCGTTGTTCCGAAATATTTAAGTGTATCATCAGGTTTATTTTACCATATATAATAAGTTTTTATTTGAAAAACAACGTATTTATGTTTTTCCTCGGTTTGTTTTGATTTTAAATAATTTTTAATTTTATTTTACACCATGAAAGAATAATATTTTTATTTATTTGTTTTTTAATTATAATGTAAATGTACTTTTATATTTTTATTTATTTGCTTTTTTATTATAATTTTAATGTACTTTTAAATGGGGTTCATGAGTTAATTGTCTTTATGTTTGAAAGAAAATTGTAAATTGTTATTATTTTAAATATGACAAAAAAAAATGATAAAAACAAGTTTTAGAAAATTAAAATAGCTGGTAAAATTTCTTTAAATAAAATAAATAATACAATTTTATTAATTATTAATATTAATATAATATTATTAAAAAAAATATAGAGAAAAAAATTATTATTAGATTAAAAAATAAGGGATGATAAATTTGATTTATAATGAATAATGGTAATACAATTTGAAAAATCATAATTGATAACTCATGAATGTTGAGCTAAATTTTGGAATATCCATAGTAGTGAGTGATCATGTTTCGCGGATGTTTCTAATCCCAAAGAGATCCATTCTAAAATTTAGCTCAACAAAAGCTAACCACAAAAATTTGAAATTCAAAACTCATGAATGGCTATTAAGTTAATTTGGTATGACTAATTAATACTTTTTTTATCCGAGTTATATGTAATTATATAGTGATATCATAATATGATTTAGATTATTTATTTTATATAAAAATTTGGATATAATATTTTACAAAATAAATAATTAAACTTAATTAAAAGAATATAATATAATATTTAATAAGATATGATATTTTCTTTTCTTCTTAAAGGTTCATTCTTTGGGGCATATCTTAATGGATATTGATCATGATCACCATCTATTCTCAAATATACATAACTAGTACAACTACATTAAAGATATTAATGTGGTTAATATAGTTGAAGGCTTCATCTATATGGAACATTAATAGATATATAACAAAAGAAACTATTGCAACACAAATATTATTATTAACTTTGATTTTACTTAATCCTTAAGAATCTAAGGTCTTGATAAAAAATCAAAAGTGTTGAAGAGTTTTTATCTTTTACAACCAAGATATAGGGTAGTTTTTCAAAATTTAGGTATGCTTTGAAAATTCCTAGGAAATTGGTGAGCGATGGAATATCAATTTTTTTAAATTTATTAAAAGTCAGTGCAACCTAAAAAACTTTCTAACACACTACAACCATTGATAATAATTCAGAGGAAACATATGCTCAGCATATTCCCTTGAGAATCAATCCAGAGCATTAATTAAAAAAAAAAAAGTCAATAGATCTTCATCCACCTTAAGTTAAAATAGGAAGCCTTCGACTAATTACGACATGCACATTTTTTAAATAACATAATTTTTTAATCAATTCTTTTTTTTCAAACAGGTTTGTATTTTGAAGTGATTTATTTCACTCAGTTTGAACATATCTAAAATTAAAACTTGATTCCATTTTTTTAAACAATTATTTTTTAAGTTTAATTACAACTCATTAATTTTTTTTTTATTTTTATTTTTAAACATCATCGGTTGTTGTATTCAATTTCAAAAAAAGAGGAGAAGGTTGTTCCCCTGAGGTACATAATTAGTTGCCATGAGATGCTAGGAGAGTACGAGTTACAATAACAAAATCCTCCTTGTTCTTGCCACTTAGGCTTTGAAGTAAAGTCTAAATAGAAATAAATCCTAACAAAATGAAACACTAAAAAACAACATTTGCAGAACATCGTCAATCTATATTGATATGGATGATATGCCTCGCTGTTGATTCTTCAGGCTTATCATCTTCTCCAACTTGCTTGATACTTGAAGAGCTTGTCAGTATTGCATTTTTATTTTCCATCATGTATTTCAGTATTTCTATAGATTCTTCAGCATGAGCACATCTGTTGGATAGATGTCTGAACTGCTCATGCAAAGAAGAGAGTCGGTGTAGGAACAAATTTATGTCAGCTTCGTATTTTTCCTTAATAATCTGGCTTTGGTTATCAATCTTTGCATCTGTGATCGCCTGTTGGCTATCCATCTTGCTGTCCAAGATCTTTTGCTGTGCTCTTAACTGCTCTAACTCCACTTGAAGATCCGCGCAATGGAGGCAATCCTCACTTCGTGCCATAGGTGAAGAAGATGGCTGGGCCTTAAAAAACTGAGTGATCCAGGGAACGATCTTGAAGCGCTGCACTTGATGGTGCAAATGGGAGTTACTGCCAGGAGGTAGGGTCTCTAAGGAAAGGGAGCCCAGAGGTTCTAGAGGTTGGAGAGTATTCTGAATCGAGAGAAAGAACAAGGGCCGCGGATACCACGAAAATGAGGGAGCGGAACAGAGATTCGAAAATACAGAAAGGGAAAATGGAAGGATGCGGAAAGGGGAAATAGGAGGGGCATATAAAGAAGAGGAGGAGCTCAAGAGGGCGGTCACAGGGCATGAGGGGAGAATCGAGAAGGGACAGGGAAGATCAAGAAGGTGATTCAGAGGTGCAGGGGAGGGATGGCCGGAGGGAAGAAGGACGAATGATCGACTGACTGGGAGCGTGTGAATGAGGATTTCGAATGAGTGCCAGATCCCTATGTGGATCTTAGTCACAAGGAGGATTTGATGGATCTTTGACCTTTCCAACATGTCAGGGATTACAGGTTTTTTGAAGAACTGATTGAGGATATAAAGGATCGTTGTCATGGAAAATGTTGTAGAGTCTCCACGCTGTTGCAAACTAGGCTGCCCAATGGCCTGGCACATGCCTTGTTGGCTTGATTGTCAACATTTTTGTTTAGAGTGCGCAGAATATGATGGAAGCGCAAATCTGTCATAGATTGTCCTAAAATATGGCATCGACTAAAAGTCTGCTGAAGAAGAGCGTTGGAGGATTCCCTGTTCTGAACCATTGAATTGATAACCACCGCCGAGTCTCCAAAAATGAGGGCTGAGTCTATACCAAGTTTTCTAAGCTGAATGAGTCCCTGATAAGGGGCCAAGGCTTCTGCCCTGTTGTTGGAAATGTGGCCAAGTCCCCATTCATAAGACAGAACGTTGTCCCCATTAGCATTAAAAATAACTCCTCCTGCTCCTGCAACTCCGGGATTCGACTTTGAAGCCCCATAAAAAAAGGCAATGCCTGTTGCAATTTTGAATCCAGACTGCAAACTCTTCTTCCTTTAATCTAATTTTCCAGTTATGAGGAACATTATTATGTCTGTTACTAGCAGTGCTGCCAATCTGATTGCTGTTGTTTTTATCCAACAAGTATCCAATGAAACTTTGCTCTTCAATGCTGAGTTCAGTGATGTCTATGTTTCTCTGATTCTTGACTGATATAGTTTCAAGGGTGAGACCCCTTGCCTTGTTGCAAAGACTTCTAATGGTCGAATCCTTATCCTTAAAAACTTTGCGATTTCGAGCCAGCCAAATATTCCATAACATAGTGTAGGGGAGGGTATCCCAGACTCTCTTCACTATGTTATTCTTCCTTTGCTGCCAGGGATAATTCTTTTTCCATTTATGAAGAATTTCTCCTATGGTGTTTTGATTGCTCCACAGGATTTGGTTGTTATGAGATAATTTTCTCCACAGTCTATGGCAAAGGGACAATCAATAAAGAGGTGATGAATGGATTCCTCAATGGCTAGGCAGTTGGGATAGCGAGAAGGACCATTGATGCCACGCTTTTGCAAATTTTCAGCTGTAAGAATTTTCCCGTTAAGAGGAGTCCAGAGGAAATTTTTGATTTTTGGAAGGGCCTCAGACTTCCAAACCACCTTCCAATGATTCCATATTGGCATGGGGTAGTTATTGCTGCAGATGAACTAGTGGGCAGCTTGTATGGTGTAAATAGATCCAGATGGATCCCAGCGAAACCCATCTAAATCATTCTTTTTAACAGGAGCTATACTATGCAGATGAGATTGAAGGGCTGAAAGGCATGCATTGAGGTCATTGGGTATGGCTGGAAAAGACCAACTAGACCATAGAAGGGAGAAAGGATTCCACTGGGAGTTTTGATCCAGATGATGACTACCAACTCTTTCAAAAAAGGAGAGTATAGGATTAACTCCAACTTGTCTGTTTATTGGTTGCTGACCCATGATTTTTTTAGCTCCAATATTGATGTTTGCACCTCCCTTGGGTATTTTTGAAGTGTTTTAGGCAATTAGAGGAATTTCTCTTTTGCATAAGTGCCAGATTTTGGAAGAATCTCTGTTGGGGATATCTTGATCAAGCAGCTGCTACCTTGGAAAGTTTAAATATTTAATTTCTAGCACCCTTTTCCACCAGGCAGGAAGGCCGGTTATGAGTCTCCATACAATTTTACCTCCGAAAGCTAAATTGAGAAATTTGGGGGATCTGATACCAAGACCTCCTCGGTCTTGGGACTGAATTACCTGCTTCCAACTAATCAAATTGAATTCCTTTTTGTCACTTTTCCCTCCTTGCCACAGGAATTCGTGGAGGATGCCTTCCACATTATAGTGAAAGGAGGCCAGAGCTTGTAGAAGGGAGAATTTGTATAGAGGCAGAGAAGATATACTTGATTTAAGAAGAATGAGGCGACCAACTAGGTTGAGCCAAATGGAGCCCCACTACTACACTTTCCTTTTCATCTTGTCAATTATAGTGTCCTAGACTTCTGCCCTCAAGGGACCTGTGCTTACAGGCATTCCCAAATAAGAAAAATGAGTCCAATAATAATTGCATGAGACTCCAAAGGTGTTGGAAATATTGTGGAGAACCTGTGCTATTGTATTCCAACCATAAATGCAGCTTTTTCGCTGATTAACCAAACCACTAGAGTATCCCATGTATTTGTCTAGGAGAGACTTGAAGCGCCTGGCTATTGTGATGGATGCCCCTCCAATTAGTAAAGTGTTATGAAACCAGCTGAAGAAAAGATAGAAAAGATAGATCAACGACTTAGAATTCAGCCTCTTCAAGGGGGCAACCTCCTTTACATTACATAAATGAATAATTCTTGGATGATTCACATGAAAAAACCTCCTTTATATATATAGGAGTCTAAGGAGTCACAATATAACCCAACCGACCTAACAATAATAATATAAAGCCACAAAAATAACAATAGAGGGATTCTAAGGGGCATAGTAATAACAATATGGGGATAATAGGGGCACAACAATATTAATAAGGGATGCAACTACAATAGTAATGGGGTAATTACTAGTATTATAGGGACCCAACATGCCCCTCTCCTTCAATAAAGTGTTGTCCTCAACACTTGAGTAGTTTTGGATGCTTCTGTATAAAATTCTCATCCACCCATGTGGAATCTTCAGCGGATAAGTTCTTCCACTTGATAAGGTACTCTGAAATTGATCGGTTTCGTAGCTATCGAGTTCTTGTTTCTGTGACTGCTTCTGGTTCCAATATAATTTTTCCTTCCTCGTCAAGTTCTGGCAATATTGTTTGAACTGGGAGCTCATCACCTATAACCTTCTTTAAACATGAAACATGGAAAACCAGGTGCAATCAAGAAGCTGCAGGAAGCTCCAATTTGTATGCCATAGTACCAATCTTTTGCAACACCTTGTACGAACCATAATACTTTGGTGATAATTTATTATCCTTCTTAGCTTGCTTGAGGGACATTTGCGTATATGGTTGTAGCCGTAGGAATACCAAATCACCTACATCAAAACTTCTTTCGCTATGATGTTGATATGCTTGTTGTTTCATTATATTCTGTGCCAACACGAGGTTATCCTTTAAGAGTTGGAGGACTTGTTGTTGATGTTCGATGTGATGTTCCACTGCTTGAACCTTAGAATTTTCTCTTAAATATGATGTGATGGATGGTGGCTGATATCCATAAAGTGCCATAAATGGGGTCATTTTTGTTGTTGTATGGAAGGAAGTGTTATACCACCATTCAGCCAAAGGCAACCATTTGACCCATTGTGTCCGTTTATCAGATACAAAGCAACGAAGATATCCTTCCAAACATTTGTTTACTATCACAGTTTGCCCATCAGATTGAGGATGATAAGATGGGTTATGAGCTAACTGAGTACCAAGACAAGAAAATAATCCGGTCCAAAAATTTCCAGTGAAAATGTGATCTCTGTCACTTACAATAATCTTTGGGTTTCCATGTAGATTTTGAATTGTTTCCATAAATGCAGTAGAAACCGTACTAGCTTTAAATGGATGTGATAATGCACAAAAGTGTGCATACTTGGTAAGTCTGTCAACTACCACCATGATGACACTCTTTCCCTCAGACTTGGGTAAACCGGTGATAAAATCCATTGAAACCTCCTCCCAACGTTGGCTTGGAATGGATAAAGGTTGTAATAGACCTGGTGTCTTAATTGTTTCAACTTTATTTTGTTGGCAAACCAAACATTCCACCACAAATTTTTGAATATCCGATTTAAGGCCATCCCAAAAAAATTCCTTCTTAACCCTGTGGTAAGCTTTTAAAAATCCTGTGTGCCCTCCTAAGGGAGAAGAGTGTAATTCCATAAGAATCTTTTGTTTTAGTTGGGAATTCTTACAGAGGTATAAGCGATCTTTGTACCATAAAGAATCATTTTTCCAGCTAAATGTATCAGACGTACTGGAATCTTGTTGTAACTTTCGAATAAGTGCCCATACTTCTTCATCATTTTTTCATTCCTCTAAATGGCGCACAACAATGCTTCCACATCCTCATCCTTTCTTGAGAGTTCATCTGCCACCACATTTTGCTTCCCTTTTTTGTAGATGATTTCAAAGTCATAACCCAACATCTTTGTGACCCACTTTTGTTGCTCTTCAGAGGATAATCTTTGTTGTAAAAAGTATTTAAGGCTATCATGATCCGTTTTTACCTTGAAGTGTCTTCCCATTAGGTAGGGTCGCCATTTCTTAAGTGCATGGAGTATTGCCAACATTTCCTTCTCATAAATAGCTTTGTGTAAAAACTTTCCCTTGATTGGACGACTTTCAAAAGCAATGGGTCTTTCATCTTGCATTAAAACAGCACCAATTCCATTTCTTGAAGCATCGCATTCCACAATAAATGTTTTTGTGAAGTTTAGTGTAGCTAAGACCGGTACTTGGCACATTTCCTCTTTAATATGTTCGAAGGCCTTTGTTGCTTCTTGAGTCCATGAAAATGCATCTTTCTTCAATAATGTTGTTAGAGGTTGTTATGAAACCAGCTCAAGAAAAGATAGAAAAGATAGATCAACGCCTTAGAATTCAGCCTCTTCGAGGGGGCAACCTCCTTTACATTACATAAATGAACAATTCTTGGATGATTCAAATGACAAAACCTCCTTTCTATATATAGGAGTCTAAGGAGTCACAATATAATCCAGCCGACCTAACAATAATAATATAAAGCCACAAAAATAACAATAGAGGGATTCTATGGGGCACAGTAATAACAATATGGGGGCAATAGGGGCACAACAATATTAATAAGGGGTATAACTACAATAGTAATGGGGTAATCACTAGTATTATAGGGACCCAACATGCCCCTCTCCTTCAAAAAAGTGTTGTCCTCAACGCTTGAGTAGTTCTGGATACTTCTGCATAAAATTCTCATCCTCCCATGTGGAATCTTCAGCGGATAAGTTCTTCCACTTGATAAGATACTCTGAAATTGATCGATTTCGTAGCTGTCGAGTTCTTGTTTCTGTGACTGCTTCCGGTTCCAATATAATTTTTCCTTCCTCGTCAAGTTCTGGCAATATTGTTTGAATTGGGAGCTTGTCACCTATAACCTTCTTTAAACATGAAACATGGAAAACTGGGTGCAATCGAGAAGCTGCAGGAAGCTCCAATTTGTATGCCATAGTACCAATCTTTTGCAACACCTTGTACGGACCATAATACTTTGGTGATAATTTATTATCCTTCTTAGCTTGCTTGAGGGACATTTGCTTATATGGTTGTAGCCGTAGGAATACCCAATCACCTACATCAAAACTTCTTTCACTGCGATGTTGATCTGCCTGTTGTTTCATTCTATTCTGTGCCAACACGAGGTTATCCTTTAAGAGTTGGAGGACTTGTTGTTGATGTTCGATGTGATGTTCCACTGCCTGAACCTTAGAATTTTCTCTTAAATATGATGTGATGGATGGTGGTTGATACCCATAAAGTGCCATAAATGGGGTCATTTTTGTTGCTGTATGGAAGGAAGTGTTATACCACCATTCAGCCAGAGGCAACCATTTGACCCATTGTGTCTGTTTATCAGATACAAAGCAACGAAGATATCCTTCCAAACATTTGTTTACTATCTCAGTTTGCCCATCAGATTGAGGATGATAAGATGAGCTATGAGCTAACTGAGTACCAAGACAAGAAAATAATTCTGTCCAAAAATTTCCAGTGAAAATGGGATCTCTGTCACTTACAATAATCTTTGGGTTTCCATGTAGCTTTTGAATTGTTTCCATAAATGCAGTAGAAACTGTACTGGCTTTAAATGGATGTGATAATGCACAAAAGTGTGCATACTTGGTAAGTCTGTCAACTACCACCATGATGACACTCTTTCCCTCAGACTTGGGTAAACCTGTGATAAAATCCATTGAAACCTCCTCCCAACGTTGGCTTGGAATGGATAAAGGTTGTAATAGACCCGGTGTCTTAATTGTTTCAACTTTATTTTGTTGGCAAACCAAACATTCCGCCACAAACTTTTGAATATCTGATTTAAGGCCATCCCAAAAAAATTCCTTCTTAACCCTGTGGTAAGTTTTTAAAAATCCTGAGTGCCCTCCTAAGGGAGAAGTGTGCAATTCCATAAGAATCTTTTGTTTTAGCTGGGAATTCTTACAGAGGTATAAGCGATCTTTGTACCATAACGAATCATTTTGCCAGCTAAATGTATCAGACGTACTGGAATCTTGTTGTAACTTTCGAATAAGTGCCCACACTTCTTCGTCATTCTTCCATTCCTCCCTTGCTTCGTTTATCCAATCTGGTTGGATAATAGAAATGGCGCACAACAATGCTTCCACATCCTCATCCTTTCTTGAGAGTGCATCTGCCACCACATTTTGCTTCCCTTTTTTGTAGATGATTTCAAAGTCATAACCCAACATCTTTGTGACCCACTTTTGTTGCTCTTCAGAGGATAATCTTTGTTCTAAAAAGTATTTAAGGCTATCATGATCCGTTTTTACCTTGAAGTGTCTTCCCATTAGGTAGGGTCGCCATTTCTTAAGTGCATGGAGTATTGCCAACATTTCCTTCTCATAAATAGCTTTGCTTAAAAACTTTCCCTTGATTGGACGACTTTCAAAAGCAATGGGTCTTTCATCTTGCATTAGAACAGCACCAATTCCATTTCCTGAAGCATCACATTCCACAATAAAGGTTTTTGTGAAGTCCGGTGTAGCTAAGACCGGTGCTTGGCACATTGCCTCTTTAAGATGTTCAAAGGCCTTTGTTGCTTCCGGAGTCCATGAAAATGCATCTTTCTTCAATAATGTTGTTAGAGGTGCTGCTATTCTCCCATAATTCTTAACAAACTTGCGATAATACCCTGTCAACCAAGAAATCCTCGCAGATGCTTTATGGATGTGGGGATTTTCCATTCCTTAATGGCTTTAATTTTGCTAGGGTCTACCTTAACTCCTTCATGAGATACAATATGACCCAAATATTCCACCTCCTGGACTCCAAAGAAACATTTGGATCTTTTTGCATATAATTGTTTCTCCTCCAATAGTTGTAGCACCCTGTCAACATGTTCAACATGATCCTTCCAAGACTTGCTGTAGATTAGTATATCATCAAAAAATACTAACACAAATTTTCTAAGGAATGGTTTGAAAATTGAATTCATCAAACCTTGAAATGTTGAAGGTGCATTGGTAAGGCCAAAAGGCATGACCAAAAATTCATAATGACCCTCATGAGTTCTAAATGTTGTTTTCGGAATGTCTTCAATCTTCATTCTGATTTGATGATATCCTGAACGAAGATCCAACTTGGTGAAGTAAATTGATCCATGCAATTCATCCAGTAATTCATCAATGACAGGAATGGGGAACTTATCTTTAATAGTGAGCTTGTTGAGCTCCCTATAATCCGGACACATGCGCCATGATCCATCCTTCTTGTGCACCAATACTACTGGAGCAGAGAAAGAACTTTGACTCGGTTGAATTATACCAGCCTCTAGCATTTCTGCAACCATACGTTCAATTTCACTCTTTTGGACATAGGGATATCTGTACGGCCTGATGTTTGGAGGAACACTTCCTGGAATCAGATGAATAGCATGATCATGATCACGCATAGGTGGGAGACCTTTGGGAGTCTCAAATACCTTGGAATGATTGTCCAGGACTTTTTGGAGATCTGGAGAAATAGATGATTCCAATGTGGAAACATCTAGCGAACATAATTGTGCAATTACACCTCTTTGCTCCTTTTTTAGAAGCTTTGTCATACCATTAGAGCTGATTATCTTTCCTGGTTTCCCTGCAATACCCCTTAATTCAACTTCCTTTCCTTCCGTAGAAAATTTGATGAAAAGTTCTTGAAAATTAAAAGCTATTGTACCCAAGGATTGTAGCCATTGGACTCCTAGTACAACATCAGCACCTCCCATTGGAATGGAAAGCATTGGGCTAGTCAATACATATTCTCCCATGGATAGCTTGATATTATGGCACTTTCCAGAGCAATTTATTGTTCCTCCATTTGCAATCATCACTTGACACTCTGGTGCTGGATATAGGAAGCAATTCAATTCTTTTGCTACCTTACAATGAATAAAATTGTGGGTGCTTCCTGAATCAATCAACACTATTACCTTTTTCTTCTTGATTTGTCCTTCTATCTTGATGGTTTGAGGAGTGGTAATTCCCGCCAATGCATTACAAGATATGGTCGGATTTATTTGTTCTTCATCTAGGCTTTGTTCCTGGAGTATATCCTCTTCTTTTGACCTTTCTTGCTCCTTTTCTTCTTCCTCTTCACAATCTATGTAGAATAATTTCTTCTCAGCACACTTATGACCTTTAGTGTATTTGCTATCACAATTGTAACAAAGCCCTTTTGCTCTTTTTTCTTCCAATTGTTGTGGTGTCAACCTTATAGGTTGTGGAAGACTAGGGGCAACAACACTTCCGTCTTTATAGTTGTGAGTGGTATGCTTCCTGGTTGCCATAATTTTGCTTTCCATTTTTCTTGCTAACCTGAATGCCTTCTCTAATGAATCAGGTTCCCAAAGGCGAACATCATGTTGGATATTATCCTTTAAAGACCCTATGAACACATCAATCCTATGCTCCTCTGGAATATCTTTTACCCTTATGTTCAATTTTTGGAACTCCTCAATGTGCTCCATTATTGAACCCTTTTGTTTGAGACTTATCAATTGGCTAAAAAAAGTGTTGCTTTTTGTATCCTCATAATGTGCTATCAATTCTTCCGTAAAAATTGCCCAAGTGATAAATTGTTTACGAGAGCAAAGCCATTGATACCATACAAACTGATTTGGTTCCAAATATAAAGTTGCCATACGTACCTTTTGTGTGTTTTGCACATTATTGAGATCGAAGAATTGCTCCATCTGTAATATCCATGTGGCGGGATCCTTGCCATCAAACTTCCTCATATCGATTTTTGGAATATGGTGAGTCTTCGATCCAACATTAGAGTCTATGGAATCATGATTAACATTTCTTTTGTTCTCATCATGAGTTTCCTTTACTACCTTTTCACCATTAGTGACCATTTCTTGTAGCAACTTATTCATATTTATCTTCAATTCATCCATGTCTGTCTTCAAATCTATCTTCAAATCATCCATCTTAGCTTCCACGTCAATCATCTTAGCTTCTACGCCTTTCTTTAAACAGTCCATCTTAGCTTCTACACCTTTCTTTAAACCATCCATCTTAGCTTCTACATCTTTCTTTAAATCATCCATCTTAGATTCTGTTCCTTTTTGTGCAAGGGACAGTTGTTGCACTTGGTCTTGTAATTTTGATATATCATGTAGCATTTCTTCCTCTTCTTCATGAGTCATGCTAGAGCTTTCAGGTTCCTTACTAGGTGTTTGCATTTTCTTTCCTCGGGGCATCAGTTACCGATAATAATGCTCTACTATGCCCTTTGAATTCCTTCAAAATAAATTTTCAAACCAAGCTTAAGCAAAAATTTAAGAAAATCTACACACCTTTTTTCACTTTGTAGGAGCTTGATATTGCCTCTGATGTATCTCTGTACTTTCCAATCATCTAGTTCTGAATTTGTGACCTGTAGTAGCCCTCTGTGTCCTCTTTCCAATGCCACAAGTCTGACCCAAATTGGATTCTCCAAGGAAGAGTTATGTGAAATCTCCCACAGTGACTTGCTTATAGACTAGTTCAGTAGAGCGAACTTGTACGACGTGCCACGAGTCACTGTTTTGACCTTTGGATCTGAAACATGCATACAAGAAACTACAGTCCGTCCTCTTTCTGTACCTTCTTACGAAATTTCAATCCGATCCCCAGAGAGAAAGTTATGACGATTTTCCCCAGGTCACCTGTTTTGAATGTAATTCAGGAGTCTGCAAAAAGACCAACTTCCTCAGATCATATCTCCGCAAATATCGCGTGAAAAGCTCTGAAATTCAGACCAAGGTTCAGCGTGATTTCTTCTCAAATGGGTTTTTTTTGCGACTTCTGAAACATCACAGAAAAAAGTTATAGCGAAAATGCCACGATGACCTGTTTGGAGCAGCGAAACCCTAGAATCCAAAGCTCTGATACCAAATGTTATGAAACCAGCTCAAGAAAAGATAGAAAAGATAGATCAACGCCTTAGAATTCAGCCTCTTCGAGGGGGAAACCTCCTTTGTATCATATAAATTAACAATTCTTGGATGATTCAAATGACAAAACCTCCTTTCTATATATAGGAGTCTAAGGAGTCACAATATAATCCAGCCGACCTAACAATAATAATATAAAGCCACAAAAATAACAATAGAGGGATTCTATGGGGCACAGTAATAACAATATGGGAGCAATAGGGGCACAACAATATTAATAAGGGGTATAACTACAATAGTAATGGGGTAATCACTAGTATTATAGGGACCCAACAGAGGTGCTGCTATTCTCCCATAATTCTTAACAAACTTGCGATAATACCTTGTCAACCCGAGAAATCCTCGCAGATGCTTTATGGATGTGTGGATTTTCCATTCCTTAATGGCTTTAATTTTGCTAGGGTCTACCTTAACTCCTTCATGAGATACAATATGACGTAGATATTCCACCTCTTGTACTCCAAAGAAACATTTGGATCTTTTTCCATATAATTGTTTCTCCTCCAGTAGTTGTACCACCCTATCAACATGTTCAACATGATCCTTCCAAGACTTGCTGTAGATTAGTATATCATCAAGAAATACTAACACAAATTTTCTAAGGAATGGTTTGAAAATGGAATTAATCAAACCTTGGTAAGGCCAAAAGGCATGACCAAAAATTCATAATGACCCTCATGAGTTCTAAATGTTGTTTTCGGAATGTCTTCAGTCTTCATTCTGATTTGATGATATCCTGAACAAAGATCCAACTTGGTGAAGTAATTTGATCCATGCAATTCATACAGTAATTCATCAATGACGGGGATGGGAAACTTATCTTTAATAGTGAGCTTGTTGAGCTCCCTATAATCCGGACACATGCGCCATGATCCATCCTTCTTGTGCACTAATACTACTGGAGCAGAGAAAGAACTTTGACTTGGTTGAATTATACTAGCCTCTAGCATTTATACAACCATACGTTCAATTTCACTCTTTTGGGCATAGGGGTATCTGTACGGCCTGATGTTTGGAGGAACACTTCCTGGAATCAAATGAATAGCATGATCATGATCACGAATAGGTGGGAGACCTTTGGGAGTCTCAAATACCTTGGAATGATTGTCCAAGACTTTTTGGAGATTTGGAGAAATAGATGATTGCAATGTGGAAACATCTAGCGAACATAATTGTGCAATTACACCCCTTTGTTCCATTTTTAGAAGCTTTGTCATATCATTAGAGCTTATTATCCTATGAACACATCAATCCTATGCTCCTCTGGAATATCTTTTACCCTTATGTTCAATTTACTCTGAAATTGATCAGTTTTGTAGCTGTCGAGTTCTTGTTTCTGTGACTGCTTCTGGTTCCAATATAATTTTTCCTTCCTTGTCAAGTTCTGGCAATATTGTTTGAACTGGGAGCTTGTCGCCTATAACCTTCTTTAAACATGAAACATGGAAAACTGGGTGCAATTGAGAAGCTGCAGGAAGCTCCAATTTGTATGCCATAGTACCAATTTTTTGCAACACCTTGTATAGACCATAATACTTTGGTGATAATTTATTATCCTTCTTAGCTTACTTGAGGGGCATTTGCTTATATCGTTGTAGCCATAGGAATACCCAATCACCTACATCAAAACTTCTTTCGCTGTGATGTTGATCTGCTTGTTGTTTCGTTCTATTGTGTGCTAACACGAGGTTATCCTTTAAGAGTTGGAGGACTTGTTGTTGACGTTCGATGTGTTCCATTGCTTGAACCTTAGAATTTTCTCTTAAATATGATGTGATGGATGGTGGCTGATATCCATAAAGTGCCATAAATGGGGTCATTTTTATTGCTGTATGGAAGGAAGTGTTATACCACCATTCAACCAGAGGCAACCATTTGACCCATTGTGTCTGTTTATCAGATACAAAGCAACGAAGATATCCTTCCAAACATTTGTTTACTATCCTAGTTTTCCCATCAGATTGAGGATGATAAGATGAGCTATGAGCTAACTGAGTACCAAGACAAGAAAATAATTCTGTCCAAAAATTTCCAGTGAAAATGGGATCTCTGTCACTTACAATAATCTTTGGGTTTCCATGTAGATTTTGAATTGTTTCCATAAATGCAGTAGAAATCATACTAGCTTTAAATGGATGTGATAATGCACAAAAGTGTGCATACTTGGTAAGTATGTCAACTACCACCATGATGACACTCTTTCCCTCAGACTTGGGGAAACCTGTGATAAAATCCATTGAAACCTCCTCCCAACGTTGGCTTGGAATGGATAAAGGTTGTAATAGACCCGGTGTCTTACTTGTTTCAACTTTATTTTGTTGGCAAACCAAACATTCCACCACAAATTTTTGAATATCCGATTTAAGGCCATCCCAAAAAAATTCCTTCTTAACCCTGTGGTAAGTTTTTAAAAATCTTGAGTGCCCTCCTAAGGTAGAAGTGTGTAATTCCATAAGAATCTTTTGTTTTAGTTGGGAATTATTACATAGGTATAAGCGATCTTTGTACCATAAAGAATTATTTTGCCAGCTAAATGTATCAGACGTACTGGAATCTTGTTTTAACTTTCGAATAAGTGCCCATACTTCTTTGTCATTCTTCCATTCTTCCCTTGCTTCGTTTATCCAATTTGGTTCAATAATGGAAATGGCGCACAACAATGCTTCCACATCCTCATCCTTTCTTGAGAGTGCATCTGCCACCACATTTTGCTTCCCTTCTTTGTAGATGATTTCAAAGTCATAACCCAACATCTTTGTGACCCACTTTTGTTTCTCTTTAGAGGATAATCTTTGTTGTAAAAAGTATTTAAGGCTATCATGATCCGTTTTTACCTTGAAGTGTCTTCCCATTAGGTAGGGTCGCCATTTCTTAAGTGCATGGAGTATTGCCAACATTTCCTTCTCATAAATAGCTATGTGTAAAAACTTTCCCTTGATTGGACGACTTTCAAAAGAAATGGGTCTTTCATCTTGCATTAAAACAACACCAATTCCATTTCTTGAAGCATCGCATTCCACAATAAAGGTTTTTGTGAAGTCCGGTGTAGCTAAGACCGGTGCTTGGCACATTGCCTCTTTAAAATGTTCGAAAGCCTTTGTTGCTTCTGGAGTCCATGAAAATGCATCTTTCTTCAATAATGTTGTTAGAGGTGCAGCTATTCTCCCATAATTTTTAACAAACTTACAATAATACCTTGTCAACCCGAGAAATCCTCGCAGATGCTTTATGGATGTGGGGATTTTCCATTCCTTAATGGCTTTAATTTTGCTAGGGTCTACCTTAACTCCTTCATGAGATACAATATGACCTAGATATTCCACCTCTTGTACTCCAAAGAAGCATTTGGATCTTTTTGCATATAATTGTTTCTCCTCCAATAGTTGTAGCACCCTATCAACATGTTCAACATGATCCTTCCAAGACTTGCTGTAGATTAGTATATCATCAAAAAATACTAACACAAATTTTCTAAGGAATGGTTTGAAAATGGAATTCATCAAACCTTGAAATGTTGAAGGTGCATTGGTAAGGCCAAAAGGCATGACCAAAAATTCATAATGACCCTCATGAGTTCTAAATGCTGTTTTAGGAATGTCTTCAGTCTTCATTCTGATTTGATGATATCCTGAACAAAGATCCAACTTGGTGAAGTAAATTGATCCATGCAATTCATCCAGTAATTCATCAATAACGGGGATGGGAAACTTATCTTTAATAGTGAGCTTGTTGAGCTCCCTATAATCTGGACACATGTGCCATGATCCATCCTTCTTGTGCACTAATACTACTGGAGCAGAGAAAGAACTTTGACTCGGTTGAATTATACTAGCCTCTAGCATTTCTGCAACCATACGTTCAATTTCACTCTTTTGGGCATAGGGATATCTGTACGGCCTGATGTTTGGAGGAACACTTCCTGGAATCAAATGAATAGCATGATCATGATCACGAATAGGTGGGAGACCTTTGGGAGTCTCAAATACCTTGGAATGATTGTCCAAGACTTTTTGGAGATCTGGAGAAATAGATGATTGCAATGTGGAAACATCTAGCGAACATAATTGTGCAATTACACCCCTTTGTTCCTTTTTTAGAAGCTTTGTCATACCATTAGAGCTAATTATCTTTCTTGGTTTCCCTACAATACCCCTTAATTCAACTTCCTTTCCTTCCATGGAAAATTTCATGAAAAGTTCTTGAAAATTGAAAGCTATTGTACCCAAGGATTGTAGCCATTGTACTCCTAGTACAACATTAGCACCTCCCATTGGAATGGAAAGCATTGGGCTAGTCAATACATATTCTCCCATTGATAGCTTGATATTATGGCACTTTCTAGAGCAATTTATTGTTCCTCCATTTGCAACCATCACTTGACACTCTAGTGCTGGGTATAAGAAGCAATTCAATTCTTTTGCTACCTTACAATGAATAAAATTGTGGGTACTTCCTGAATCAATCAACACTAGTACCTTTTTCTTCTTGATTTGTCCTTCTATCTTGATGGTTTGAGGAGTGGTAATTCCCGCCAATGCATTACAAGATATGGTCGGATTCATTTCTTCTTTATCTAGGCTTTTTTCCTGGAGTATATCCTCTTCTTTTGACCTTTCTTGCTCCTTTTCTTCTTCCTCTTCACAATCTATGTAGAATAATTTCTTCTTAGCACACTTATGACCTTTAGTGTATTTGCTATCACAACTGTAACAAAGCCCTTTTTCTCTTTTTTCTTCCAATTTTTGTGGTGTCAACCTTATAAGTTGTGGAAGACTAGGAGCAACCACACTTCCATCTTTATAGTTGTGAGTGGTATGCTTCCTGGTTGCCATAATTTTGCTTTCCATTTTTCTTGCTAACCTGAATGCCTTCTCTAATGAATCAGGTTCCCAAAGGCGAACATCATGTTAGATATTATCCTTTAAAGTCCCTATGAACACATCAATCCTATGCTCCTCTGTAATATCTTTTACCCTTATGTTCAATTTTTGGAACTTATCAATTGGCTAAAAAAAGTGTTGCTTTTTGTATCCTCATAATGTGCTATCAATTCTTCCATAAAAATTGACCAAGTTATAATTTTTTTACGAGAGCAAAGCCATTAATACCATAAAAATTGATTTGGTTCCAAATATAAAGTTGCAATACGTACCTTTTGTGTGTTTTGCACATTATTGAGATCGAAAAATTGCTCCATTTGTAATATCCATGTTGCGGGATCCTTGCCATCAAACTTCCTCATATCGATTTTTGGAATATGGTGGGTTTTTGATCCCACATTAGAATCTAAGAAATCATGATTAACATTTCTTTTGTTCGCATCATGAGTTTCCTTTACTACCTTTTCACCATTGGTAAGTATTTCTTGTAGAAAATTTGTCAAATTTGTCTTCAAATCTGCCATGCCTGTCTTCAAATTTGTGTTCAAATCTATCTTCAAGTTGTCCATCTTAGCTTCCATGCCATTCATCTTAGCTTCCACACCATTTATCTTAGCTTCCACACCATTTATCTTAGCTTCTGTTAGCTTTTGTGACAATGACATTTGTTGCACTTGTTCTTGTAATTTTGATATATCATGTAGGATTTCTTTTTCTTCTTCATGAGTCATGCTAGAGCTTTCAGGTTCCTTACTAGGTGTTTGCATTTTCTTTCCTTGGGGCATCAGTTACCGATAATAATGCTCTACTATGCCCTTTGAATTCCTTCAAAATAAATTTTCAAACCAAGCTTAAGAAAAAATTTAAGAAAATCTACACACATTTTTTCAATTTGTAGGAGCTCGATATTGCCTCTGATGTATCTCTGTACTTTCCAATCATATAGTTCTAAATTTGTGACCTAAAGTAGCCCTCTATGTCATCTTTCCAATGCCACAAGTCTGACCCAAATTGGATTCTCCAAGGAAGAGTTATGCGAAATATCCCACAGTGACTTGATTATAGACTAGTTTAGTAGAGCGAACTTGTATGACGTGCCACGAGTCACTGTTTCGACCTTTGGATCTGAAAAATGCATAAAAGAAACTACCATCCATCCACTTTATGTACCTTCTTACGAAATTTCAATCTGATCCACAGAGAGAAAGTTATGACGATTTTCCCCAGGTCACCTGTTTGGAATGTAATTCAAGAGTCTGCAGAAAGACCAACTTCCTCAGATCATATCTCCTCAAATATTGCGTAAAAAGCTCTGAAATTCGGATCCGAGGTTCAGCGCGATTTCTTATCAAATGGGTTCTTTTTGCAACTTCTGAAACGTCGCAGAAAAAAGTTATAGTGAAAATTCCACGATGACCTATTTGGAGCAGCAAAACCCTAGAATTCAAAGCTCTGATACCAAATGTTATGAAACCAACTCAAGAAAAGATAGAAAAGTAGATCAACGGCTTAGAATTTAGCCTCTTTGAGGGGGAAACCTCCTTTACATTACATAAATGAACAATTCTTGGATGATTCAAATGACAAAACCTCCTTTCTGAGTCTAAGGAGTCACAATATAACCCAGCCGACCTAACAATAATAATATAAAGCCACAAAAATAACAATAGAGGGATTCTAAGGGGCACAGTAATAACAATATGGGGATAATAGGGGCACAAAAATATTAATAAGGGATACAACTACAATAGTAATGGGGTAATTACTAGTATTATAGGGACCCAACATAAAGTGTCATCGACAAATTGTGAGTGATTTATATTCTTGACTCCATTCCCAAATTTTATGCCTGTAATGAGACCAACCCTCCGATTGAAGTCCAATGCTTTGCTAAAGGATTCACCCATGAAAATAAAAATATAAGGTGAAAGAGGGCAACCTTGTCTTAGACCACGAGAGGATTGAAAAGCTTCACCTGGTCTACCATTAACAAGAGGGGAGATCTAGGGCCCGGAAATGCAAGCTTTGATGAGATTTAGAAAGCCTGCATAAAATCCCATCTTCTTCAAAGCAGCCAAGAGGAAGGAATGTCTCACTCTGTCAAATGCATTGGCTAGATCAAGTTTGAGGATAAACCCTTTCTCATTTCTGGATTGACTCGAATGAATGGCTTCTTGTACAAGGAGGATGGAGTCAGTTATTTGTCTATTGGCCAGGAACCCCCCTTGATTTTCAGAGATGAGAGAAGAAATAAAAGGTTTAAGGTGAGAGGCAATGACTTTGGTCAGGATTTTATAGGAGGAGTTACAGAGTGATATGGGACAGAATCAGGCAAATGAAGAGGGGTGGTTTTCTTTGGGGATGAGTGCCAGATGAGTAGCATTGGTGTATCCCCCTATTTTACCCTTTCGCTGGATCCATTTGAGCATTTTTATCAAATATTTTTTTATAATTCCCCAAAATGCTCGATAGAAACATATGGGAAAGCCATTTGGACCTGGAGCTTTGTCAGGCTGGAGTGTCCAGATCGATCTTCTGATTTCCTCCTCATCAATCTCCTTATTTAGACTATCATTCATTTGCTTACTTATCCCTGTGGGAAGATGTTGTAATAGTTCTGTGTAATCCTCTTCTTCTTTTGTTTCAGTTAGGAGATCTCGATAATGTTCTGTTGCTATCCTTCGGATAGCATCCTGTGTGCTTTGTCAATTACCCTCAACATCTAGGATGGAGCTTACATTGTTCCTTATCTTTCTAGCTGTAGTTTTCTTGTGAAAAAATGTTGAGTTCTTGTCTCCCCCTTGCAACCAAAGTTGCCTCGATTTTAGCCTCCATTTTAATTCCTCTTCTCTATTTACTCGACACAACTGTAAATAGAGGTCGCTTTCCTGCTGTTTGTTCTCTTGGGAGAGGCCATGTTCCTCTATTGCTCTTTGGATACTGTTAAGGTTATTCTTAATCTCCTTTTTAACCTTCTCGGGTTCTTTATAGCTAGTTTTAGCCCATTCTTTTATAGCATGTTTTGTTTTTCTTAATTTGGTTTCCCAAATGAAACTGGGGGACCCTTCAACGTGCTGGTTCCAAGAATTGTGAACTATTTCTGCAACTACTGGAATGTCGTTCTAGAGGGAGCTATACCTGAATGGAATGGGTCCGAGAGGGCTATGATTTTCCAGCGTGAGCGTTATTGGGTAATGATTAGAGGCTGAACACGTCAAGATGCTGGCATATCCAACAGAAAAGGTAGAAAGAAGCGAGACATTGATTAGAATTTTGTCTAATCTTTCCATAATGTTACCTACACCCATCCTGTGGTTATTCCATGTATATCTTCAGTTTTTTGGAGCAATGTCCATAAGATCATGTTCCTGCATGATATTTTCCAAATGAGTTCTGTAGGGATTAGAGGTGAAACTGCCTCCTCTCTTTTCATTGGCATGGAGAATAAGATTGAAGTCGCCTCCCAAAATAATGTTAGAGTTTTCTTCTGCATCTATGCTGACTTTTAGATCATGCCAACAACACTCCTTGTCTCTGAAATGATTGGGCACGTAGATGTTGTAGATGATTATAATTTGCTTATCTACTTTGTTTTCCAAGACTGTTTTGATCCAATGTTGATTGACAGTTTCCGAATTGTGGTTCCATATGCTTTGGTTCCAAATTGTTGCTATTCCTCCTGAAGCTCCTCTTGCTTCACTGATGCTACCTTTATACTGCCTCTGCTGTTCTATAATTCCACTCATTTCCTACTGGCCTTGCTTTGTTTCTTGTAACAGAATAATTCCTAGTTTCTCACAATGAATAAGATCTCTTAGGGCTGCTACCTTGGAGGGGTGCCCAAATCCCTTGCTATTCTAAGACAGGATTTTCATCATTGGACATGCGGAGTACGGGGAGGTGCTCGGCCCCCTTGGTCCTTGTTAGCTGTTTCTTTGTCATATTGCCCCAGAATGTAAGTTTCTATGGGTGTCTGAGTTCCCATTGCTATGTCTTTCTGTGCGTTCTCATCCCGGTGCTGCTTGGCAGATTTCCTACCCGGACTAGGTTTCTTAAATGATTCACTGGTGCCTCCATGATCTTTGGAAGAGCTCCTGGTTATTCTGTTGAGGGGAGGATCAAGAGGGGGCTGAGAGGAGATGATCAGGGGCAGGGAGGATTCAATGGTGTCCTGGGGAAGGCTTTCAGGGAGAGGAGGATCTTGGGGGTGGCTTTTAGGGGGTGATAGAATAGAGAAGGGGTTGGATGAAGGGAAGGGCGGAGGAGGGGAGTGGGGAGGAGGTTTAGAGGATGCAGGAGAGGAAGGGGTCAGATGAGCTGCTGTAGAGGCCGAAGGGCCTGCTTCAGGGGGAGCTTTAGCCAAAGAGGCCGATTTCTTTTTTTTTACCATTTCCCATTGTTCCTCTTGTGGATCATTCTCTACATTAATAAGCTTAGTACATCTATTGGCGAAGTGGCCATATTCGTGACATACCTTGCACTTGAACGGGATTTGCTCATAATCCAGCTGCTGAATATGGCTCCAGTCATCCACTTTGAGCTTGATGGCTTTAGGAAGGCCTTTGCCAAGGTCCACTTCAACACAGATCTGTGCACAGGCTTGCATGTTTTCTTTTGGTTCGCTGTGATCAATATATTTTCCAACTGCATTCCCAATGGCACGAACCGATTCATCCCCCCAACAATGGAGAGGGAGATGAGGGAGCCGAACCCAAACCGGAATAGCACTGGGAACATCTAGCTCAGGATCGAAGTCTGGGGTCCATTTATTGAGATACAGGCCCCTGGAATCCATGAAATAGTGTCTGTTTCTGAATATTAAATCCTTATCTTCTTTGGATTCAAAGTGAAATGTGAAGTACCCTTTCCCGCAGAATCTAATGGATATTTTTCCTTGTATTTTGTCAGACCAGTTCCTTTCAACCCATCTTTGGATAGTTTTTGGAGATGGCCAGAGGCTCGTGAACTGATCAATGAGCCCTTTTTCTGCCAGAGATAGAGTAGCCATGCGTGGTAGGGATGGAGGCAAGTTAACTTCTTGAAGAACATCTAGCGTCTTGACGAATTTTGAAACTGCTGGACGAGGGCGCTGTGGAGGCAGTGATTTAACTAAGTCAGAGAATGCTTGTTGTGGATCAACCCCCTCCGGTGGAGCATCCGGAGGGGCCATCGACGGAGGCCGAAGGCCCAAGAAACTGCACAGTGAGAAAACCTAGGGGAGGCATAGCACGTGCAACGGTTTTTTATACAAATACTTAAAACTCATTAAATTTTTATTTTAATTAATTATATCACAAAAAATATTTATTTATCACATTATATTTTAAATTGAAATTGAATAAATTATATTAAGAAAATTTACATGTTTTAAGTGAATTTAGTTAATAATGGGTGTTTGGGAGAAATGTTGTTATCCTCTCTAGTGAAATTCAATTATCTCATATGGCACATTCAACTAATAATGAATATTACTTGTAATGGATTTAAGCCATATAATTTTTGTTCATATTAAAAATTCTATGCCAGATTATTTAAACTTTGAAAAATTGTTGTCTTTGTTCAAGTTTTAAAATTCTATGCTGTTCTTAAGATTTGAAGAAATGAAAATGTTTATAGAATTAAAGTAGTGTAGATGACTATTGTCTATGAAAGGAATTTAAAAAAATTCAAATATTAATAAATAAATTTTAGCAATGAAGTAAAATAATGATATAAAATAAGTGAAATGTAAAAGAAACACAATTATAATAATTATCAACAAAATAATTATGTAAAAGAAACTTGTTGGAAATAAACTAAGAAAATAATTTTTAATTATATATTTAAAATAATAATAATAATATTTCTTTTTAATATCTATTAACGATTATTCATATTACTTCAATATTTTATTTACTAGCGATAAATAATAAATTTAATATATATATATATATATATATATATATATATATATATATATATATATATATATATATATATATATATATATATATATATATATATATATATATATATATATATATATATATATATATATATATATATATATATATATATATATATATATATATACGTCGTAAGGCATTCTCCTCTGAAAACAACTTCCCTCTCCGGTTATGTGTACATTCTTGTGTCTTTGATTTAGGTGTTAGATGATTAAAATAGTTTGAGCCATTCCATTAATTCGACCGGTATTAAATTAGTTCCAAATTTACTTATAAATTAGAAGACTCGTGATGCAGGTTGTTGAAAATAGCAACAAAAATGCTAAAAATAAAAGTGCTAAAAATAGCACTGCTATAAATAGCATTTCAGGATACATTCCAATTTTAGTTAGTCTCTAAACTAATATTGAGAATTAAAATTCAAATTTGATCTTAGCAGTTGTTTGTAAAATAATTAATTAATTCATCTTGAGTTAATTAATTGTAGAAAATCAAACATGAAGTCTATGAAAAGACATGCAACAGTTTCTCCTTTGATTGAGGAATTTATCCCTTGATTAAGGAGATCAGGATGAGTTGTACTTTGAGTTGTAATTAGTTACCTCAATTAACTGAGTTAAGTCCAGTTAGATTAGTTCCAACGGTTTGTGGAACTGATAGTTGGTTCAGTTAGTTAATGCATGCATGCATGTAACTGCTACACTTCAGATAACTGAATATTCTCTCATAAATAACTCATGCATGTTAGTTCAGTCAGAGACCTAGTTGAGATCAGATGATGGGACAGTGTACTATCAGTTGCAGGAATACTCCATTGAGGATATCTCTTGCATGCAGAAGGAATTCATTTCTCGGAGATTGCGAAGTTACTTTTGAGCTTGGTGAGTTGTGTGAGAGGTCAATTCACCCAGGTGGTAGCCATAGGACCCAGGAGAAACTACGCAAGGAAATAGGAGGCTTGGAGGACTGAGGGAAGGCATATTTTGTGTCTCTTCAGTCTATGAGCAGAATTGAGGAATTGCACTGAGAGATGGATAGCTTGTGAGCTAAAGCTTTGTGTAATCTATACATATTTCCACCTGTATGATAATACAGAGTTTGAGGTTTTTAGCTAAGGCTTTCCCTGGGGTATTCTTCTATGTTCATGTGTGATTGATTTCTCATTCTCTATTATATGTGTTCTATTTGAACTTGCTCAAAATCGATTAAGCTTCCACAAGTTTGTTTGTAGAAGTAGATTAAGTATTTTGCTTTCGTATATTGCATAATTTGGTGATCTATAGTGGGAAATTCTACATGGTATTAGAGCAAAGGTGATCAAAATGAAGAACAGTATACAAAGAAGGGAGAAGTTTGAAGTTTGAAGTTCTTGATTATAGAATTCAAATTCTTATCACATCTCAAATTTCACCAATGGAGTTCAACGGTTTAAGACTCGAGTATGCCCTTGATGGCAACTCGAATTATATAGCCTGGAAGGATCGCATGGAAGCAGTATTAGAGGAAAATGGTTTGAAGGACTTCATTGATCAAGAAGTCCCCAAGCTAGCAGAAGCTAATGCCCAAGAAGTGGTGGAATGGAAGAAATGTGTGGCTAGAGCGAGGAGAATTCTTCTCGAGGGAGTCGAGACCACATAGTCTCAAGTCTCCATGGGAAGGAGACACTGTTTTCAATGTGGAAAACATTAAAAGATCTATATCAGAACAACAATGATCAGAGGAAGCTGGTGTTGAAAGACAAGTTTCAGAAAATCAAGTGTGAAAAGGGCGACATGATCTCTACATATATGAACAAGCTCACCACCTGCAGGGATGAGGTTGGAAGTGTAGGGATCATGACAGCCGATGATGACATGGTGAGTCTTTCTCTCCTCGGTCTTCCTAAGAGCTGGCATAGCTACCAAGACTCAGTAAATGGAAGAGAGAAATTGCTAGATTGTGAATGGCTTTGGTTAGATCTGATGCAGGAGGAGATAAGAAGAAGCACCAGAGATGGATCTTCATCAAAGCAAGATGATGAAGAAAATATAGCATTAGCGAGTAAGGCGAGGAAAGGGAAAGGGAAGGCGTCCCATTCCAAATCCAGTTCTTCCAATGGTGGGAAGAATATTGACAAATTGAAAGTGAGATGCTTTCATTGTCATGAGGTGGTCCATTATGCTACGAATTATCCACAGAAGAAATCCAAGAAGGGATCCTCGAAGGGATCAGATGGTGAGGCACTAGACTCACAGTTCAAATTGGATTTCACCCTCATCGCATGCATGGTTTCATCGATGGTGGGATGTGTTTGGTACCTAGACAGTGGAGCTTCATTCCACACGACCAGTGACAAGAATCTTTTTAGTACCTTGGAGGAGAAGGATCTCCAGACGCAGATCGAGATGGGCGATGATGGAAAGTACCGTGTTTCAGGTGAAGGTATGGTTGTGTTTCAGAGGGAGCATGGAGCTCCTCTCACCCTAACTGATGTAAAGTATGTACCAGGTCTGAAGAAGAATCTTGTGTCCGTCACTATGCTGGAAGACAAAGGCTATGATGTAGTCTTTAGTAAAGGAAAGGCATTCCTGAGGCATATTGGCATTGGACAGACCAAGAGGATTGGGATTCGAGTTAAGAATCTCTACAAGTTGGAGGTAGACGACTGTGCTGCATTGAGTTCCAAAGCAGAGTTGGTGCAGAGCCAAGATGTTGGAGAGCTATGGCATAGAAGATTGGGCCACTTGCACCATGGGGCCTTGAAGATCATGCATCAGATTTCTACCAGAATTCCCAAGGGAAAACTGGAGCAAATGGATACATGCAAAGGTTGTACCTTGGGTAATTATGTGAAATCTTCCTTTTAGGATTGAGATAGTAGCACTGGAGTAATCCTGGAGTGAGTTCATACAGATGTGTGTGGACCATTCTCTACAGCCTCCACCGCTAAACAAAGGTACTATGCTATTTTTATTGATGATTTTTCTCATAGATGTTGGATCTACTTTATGCAGAAGAAGGATTAGACCTTCTCAAGGTTTTGTGAGTTTAAAGCCTTGGTAGAGAAAGAATCTGGAAAGAAAATAAGGGCCTTGCGTAGCAACAATGGTGGAGAGTATGTCTCCCACAGTTTAAGGACTTCTGTGCAGTAGAAGGAATTAAACGGGAGTTGACGACACCCCATAAACCACAACAGAATGGGGTGGCTAAAAGGAAGAACATATCGATTGTGGGAGCAACTCGAACGATGTTGCATGACCAAAGCCTACCACTTCATTTGTGGCCTGAGGCATGCAATACAATAGCATACTTGTAGAACAGAAGCCTGCATCGTATACTGGGAATGAAGACACCTATGGAGGCCTTTTTCAGGCAGAGACCAGATGTGAGTCACTTCAGAATCTTTGGATCATCGGTTTATTGCCATGTGACCAAAGATGCTTGGAAGAAGCTAGATCCAACAACTAAGTTGGGGATACTTGTGGGGTACACTGATACACCCCATAATTATCGGGTGTTCCTGCCTACTAGTTAGAGGATAGCGGTACGCAAAGATCTGAAGTTCGACGAGCAGAAAGCCATGCAAGTATCACTTGAGAGGGAGCTCAAGTTGCATGCAGAGGAGGAACTTTTAGTTCCTAAGGAGGAGGAGCCTCAAACTGATGCGAAACAGCCACATGTAGAGGATCCGGGAGTGGAGACATCCACTCATGCAAAGTCTTCCAGAGATGGGCAGAAACACTCAAGGGAAGCTGACAGGTTGATGCTGGATGTGAGAGAGAATGTGGGACAACCATCTTCTCAGTGCAGACAGAGGAGGTCACTCGAGCGGTACACTGGTTACATGGCCCTGGTTGGGGAGTGTGTAGAGTCCAAACCTTCTTCATTCGAGGAAGCAATGCAATAACCAGTCTAGGTTGATGCTATGGTGGAGGAGTATGACTCCATCATTTGGAACTGTGTTTGGGATGTTGTCCCAAGACTGGAGGACAAGTCAGTGGTGAGTTCCCGATGGCTTTACAAGGTAAAGCAGATAGCTGATGGAAGTGTTGAGAAATGTAAGGCAGGGTTTGTTGCCTGTGGTTTCTCATAGGTCAAGGGAATCGACTACGATGATATTTTTTCTCTTGTAGCAAGGTACTCATCTATCAGATTGATGTTGGCACTATCAGATCAGATTGGTTGGAAGATCCATTAGATGGATGTGAAGATTGCGTTCCTCAATGGGAATATTGAGAAAGAGGTGTACATTGAATAGCTGGAAGGTTTTGAGACCTTCGATCGTGAGTCGCATGTGTGCCGACTCAAGAGGGGTTTGTATGGGCTAAAGCAAGCACCTCATGCTTGGTATGCCAGGATCGACAACTATTTCACCGGGTTGGGCTTCACCAAGAGTGAAGCACATGCGAACCTTTACCACATCATGGTAGAAGGTAAGCCATTGATCATTGTTCTTTATGTTGATGATCTGATATTGACAGGTGATGATCAATTGATCAAGTCTTGCAAGGAGGACCTTGCAAGAGAGTTCAAGATGAAAGGCATGGGTCTTATGCACTACTTTCTGGGCATGGAAGTGTGGCAGAAGGATGGGGATGTGCTTATGTCTCAAGGCAAGTATGCCAATGAGATACTTAGGCAATTCCACATGGAGAAGTGCAAGCCCATGTAGACTCCTCTAGCTAGTAATTAGAGGAAGGAGGATGCTGCTTCAGATGAGGTAGCAGTTGTTATTGTTTATCGGCAGCTTGTGGGTTCATTGATGTATCTAGTGAACACACGACCAAATTTTTGCTTTGCGGTGAACCAGATGAGTCAAGCTATGGTTCAGCCTACCAAGCTGTTTTGGAAGGCATCGAAGAATGTGCTAAGATACCTCAGAGGCACATCTCAGTATGGATTGTGGTACAGATGAACAGAGGGAGTGAAGATTTAGGGCTTCACAGATGCAGATTGGGCAAGGAATCCATCACACTGGAAGAGCACTTCAGGAGGAATCCTCAACCTTGGTTCAGCTGCAGTTTCTTGGTACAACAGGAAACAGAGGTCAGTTGCACTTAGCTCAGCAGAGGCTGAATGCATGGCTGCCAGTTAGGCAGCGTGTGAGGCCATTTGGATGTGGAAGATTCTAGTTGGATTGTTTGGTCAGAGGATGGATCCAACTGTGATCTACAACAATAATCAGAGTTGTATCAAACTCTCTGAGAATCTAGTATATCATGACAGGTCCAAGCACATCGATATCAATATCATCATCTTCGAGACTATGTGGTGAAGAGGATCATGTTGTTACTGTATGTTTTGACCGAGGAACATGATGCAGATATTTTGACAAAGGAGTTGTAAAAATGCAAGTTTGAGTTCCATAGAGACGGGATTGGGGTGACTGATAATCCCTTTCTTGTTGAGAGGGAGTGTTGAAAATAGCAACAAGAGATGCTAAAAATAGAAGTTCTGAAAATAGCACTACTATAAATAGCATTTTGGGATACATTCCAATTTTAGTTAGTCCCTAAACTAAAATTGAGAATTAAAATTTGAATTTGATCTTAACAGTTGTTTTTAAAATAATTAATTAATTGATCTGAGTTAATTAGTTGTAGAAAATCAAACATAAAGTCTATGTGAAGACATGCAACAATTTCTCCTTTGATTGAGGAAGTTATCAGTTGATTAAGAAGATCAACATGAGTTGTACTTTGAGTTATAATTAGTTAGCTCAGCTAACTGAGTTAAGTCTAGTTAGATTAGTTCCAACAGTTTGTGGAACTGATTGTGAGTTCACTTAGTTAATGCATGCATGAATGTAACTGTTGCACTTCAGATAATTGAATATTCTCTCATAAATAACTCATGCATGTCAGTTCAGTTAGAGACCCAGTTGAGATCAGATGATGGGACAATGTACTATCAGTTGTAGGAATATTCCATTCAAGATATCTCTTGCATGTAGAAGGAATTCATTCCTTGGAGACTGCGCAATTACTTCTGAGCTTGGTGAGTTGTGTGAGAGGTCAATTCACACAGGTGGCAGCCAGAGGACCCAGGAGAAACTGCGCAAGGAAATAGGAGGCTCAGAGGACTAAGGGAAGGTATATTTTGTGTCTATTCAGTCTATGAGCAACATTGAGGGATTGTACCGAGAGATTGATATCTTGTGAGCTAAATATTTGTGTAATCTGGACATGTTTCCACTTCTACGATAATACAGAGATCGTAGTTTTTAGCTGAGGCTTTCCCCAGAGTATTCATGCGTGATTTATTACTCATTCTTTGTTATATGTGTTATATCTGATCTTTCTCAAAATCGATTAAGCTTCCGCAAGTTTGTTTGTAGAAGTAGATCAAGTATTTTTCTTTATTATATTGCATAATCTAGTGATCTATAGTGGGAAATTCTACACAGATTGACCTCGCTCTTTCTCGATACTATCAATCGAGTGCAACAATTTTGCTAGACCGACGACGCAAAACTAGAGAAGAAGTCACAACGTAGAGATGGGGACGATGGCTAATGCTTGCTCTGCCATGCCATGGCTTAGGGAATTATTCCTTCTCTTAACTTCAACAAAACCAGTCACGATCATAAAGAATGTTGAAAAGGTGAATTCGATCCCCATTCTTTGAAGCATGGTGATCCCGTCGTTATCTCTTGTTATGCGTCGGGCGATGGGAACCACTACCCTATCGTAAAATGGCAGCCATGTGATGAGAGTCAGCAGGGAGAATATGGAGAACGATCCTACGGGTATTTTGAAGTTGTTGGAGCTGAGCCTCCTATCCATGGTCTGGGCTTTTATAATGATGAACATGTTTCTCTGCACGACCGTGACTCGATTGGAGATTTCGTAGGAGAATATGGGCACTGTTCGCATAATAGTTTTGAGCCCCTAGATGTATTCGATGGCATAATCCTCTGCAAGGAAACCTTCCTCCAAATATCTGGGCTACACCAATCCTACAAATATTTTCAACAGCTTTTGTAAACTTATCAGGAAATCTTCTTTCCTTTGCACATTGCAATTTTGTATACAAGTTTGAACTGCAGGGCAATAGGATTTTTGGTAGCATCCCTAAAAGCATTGTCAAATGCCAAAAGCTCGTGTACATTGAATTGAGCCAAAATAAGTTGACTGGAGTGACCCCTCATGAACTGGAAAAGTCTTCTCTATCTTGATGTTCTTAATTTGTCCCATAATGCCCTCACTGGGATGGTTCCCATAGAAATCCAGAATTGTGTTCCCTTAGAATGTTTCAATGTCTCCTTCAATCATCTCTCAAGACATGTTCCTTAAGATGGGATTTTTAGAAGCATAGATAGTAATGTTTTCGCAGGAAACCTAGGTCTCAGTGGCAAAGTCCTAGCAGAGTCTCAATGCATGAGTTTAAATGACCCTTAACTCACTTCTTCCTCATATTACATGCTATATACTAAGAAGAAATTTCATGATATATGGGAGATTATATGGTTTCCTGGTCTAGTAGTATTCATTCTCATAGTTGGAAAAACACGCTGCTATAACCAGTTTATAGGTCATGCTGGTTGTGGCAAAATATAGGGAGGAAAAACTTGAAGAGGATCAATGGAATATGACTGCCTTCTAGGAACCGAGTCTTACAATAGAAGATGTTTTGGAGCATTTGGAGAGTGCTCACATGGTGGGAAGTGGAGACACTAGCACAGTTTAGAGAGAAGAAATGCCAACAGGCAAAGTGATTGATGTGAAGAAGTTGTGGAGAGTTGATAAAGAAGATATTAATCAGAGGAGATCACTATTAGAAGAGGTTGAAATTCTCAACCTACACTATGAAGAGTATCTAGCATAATCTTGCATGTCTCTGTAAGGCCAATATGGTTACTGCACTATGAGATTTTATGGTACTGGGAGGGTCCTTTGCCAATTTAATATTATGTGTCCCTCAAAGGCATATTACAATTGATCACAAGCCTTGGAAAACTTCTCTGGCACAAACTTGTGCAAAATCCAAACATATATGCAAGTGTAATTGGAAACACTTACAAGTGTCATTGGAAATACTTACGATGTTTCCATTGGTGCAAATGCTAATTATATATATTTTTAATTTTTAATTATTATATTTATGATAACTTATTCTCTTATTTTTAAAATATTATTAAGTTATTATTTTGGCATGAAGAGTATTTTCATTGAGTATTTTTATAAATTATCATAAGAATATTTTTCTTTATCATTTGAACATTACAACTAATTCATAGATAAAATAATTATATTTTAAATTCAAAACACATTTTAATTCCATTTTCAACTATAGATAAAATAAAAATATTTTAATTCCAATATAATTTTTACATTATATGAATATGGTGTGTATATTTATGAATTAAAATTATTAATGCACTAGGTTATATTGTGATAAAAATTTATGATAAATCTAATTTGAAGGGCGGTTTTAGTTTTTCCCTTTCTCACTAAAATTTAGTACATACAATTTTGGATAAAATTAAGATTTATCGTTATTTAAAAATGATTTTTAAATACATAGATGGATTCAATGCTCTAAACTCTTCCAGTACTAGAATTCTATAAATTACACTACTCAATTATGATTTTAAGAAATTCCTATAAAATTTATAACAAAGTGAATCAAGGAAACATACTAAGAGAGAAAAAAAAAACATCTAATAGTTAGATATCTGTTATTTAAATACCAATTTTTGGTAAGTAATAAATTATGATTAATGAGATAACCTGTGCCATTTTGATGAGTAAGTGTAGCAAAGGAGGCATGCTTATGGAATGTCGTTTTCCAGAATACAAAAGTCAATGAGAATGATGATGAGAATTTTCTTTGTAGTGTTATTGTTTTGAGGGCATTCAATGCTTTGACTCTTTAGTTTTGTAGGACATGGGTTTCTTTCTCGATTTTTATGTCGATGATGTAGCTTATTTGTTAATTGGTATTTGGAATGCCAGGATTAATCATAATTTTCCATGCTACATAAACATGTACCCAAATCTATATTTGTTTGCCAACTTTCAAAGTTTATGATGATTATGTATTTGTTTAGCACGATTGCTGTCTATTTTTGAGTAATTGTTTCACAAAACATATTGAGTCTATGAATTAAATTTTTAAAACCTGAGAGAACCAGGTAGCCACCAAGGTTTTGATGTAAAACTTATGATGAGAATAAGAACAATTCATTCAACTACAACATTAATCTTTGAGAAATTCAATAAAGCATTTGAACTATGTGTAGGTATCCAGTTAGTTTCACTTATCCTCTTCTCCAGCCAGTTCACAAGAGAAATCCCTTATAATATTACAAATTGTCCCACTCTGCACAGAGTCAGGATTCATTAAAACAAGCTCAGTGGCCACATTTATTTTGGATTGGGAAAGCTTCAAAAATTGTCCTTTGTAGACATGCCATGGAATAATCTCACAAGATATTTTCCTTCTGGTCTCTTTAATTCACCTACAATAGAGTACCTAAATGTTTCTTATAATATGATGCAAGGAAGCCTTCCTCCAAATATCTGGGCTACACCAATCCTGCAAATATTTTTAGCACCTTTTGCAAATTTATCAGGAAATCTTCCTTCCTTTGCACATTGCAATTTTTGTATACATGTTTGAACTGCATGGTAATAGGATTTCTGGTAGCATCCCCATAAACATTGTCAAATGCCAAAAGCTAGTGTACATTGAATTGGGCCAAAATAAGTTGATTGGAGTGATCCCTCCTAAACTGGCAAGTCTTCCCTATCTCGGTGTTCTTCATCTGTCCCATAATGCCCTCAGCAGGATGATTCCACTAGAATTCCAGAATTATGCTCCCTTAGAACGTTCCAATGTATCCATCAATCATCTCTCAGGCTCCGTGGGTTCAAATGGGCTTTTTAGAAGCATAGACAATAATTTTTCACAGGAAACCCAGGTCTCTATTGTAGAGTCCTAGCAGAGTCTCCATGCATGAATTTAAATGACCCTTACCTTACTGCTTCCTCATATTACATGCCAGATACTAAGAAGAAATTCCATAATATATGGGAGATTATATGGTTTCCTGGTTTAGCAATATTCATTCTCATAGTTGGAAAAGCATGTTACTATAACTAGTTTATAGGTCATGCTGGTGGTGGGAAATATAGGGAGGAAAATCTTGAAGAGGACCAATGGAAGATGACTGCCTTCTAAGAACTGAGCTTTACAATAGAAGATGTTCCAGAGTGTTTGGCGAGTGCTCACATGGTGGGAAGTGGAGCAATTGGCTCAATTTATAGAGAAGAAATGCTAGGAGGAAAAGTGATTGCTATGAAGAAGCCATGGAGAGTTGATAAAGAGGATATTAATCGGAGGAGAGTAGTATTAGCAGAGGTTGAAATTCTCTACCTACATTATGAAGAGTATCTAGCAGAATCATGCATGTCTCTGTATTTGGAGCTTATCCTTCATATTCCAACTGATTAAAGGCCTTTAGATCTTCATTAATATTACCATACTTATAGAATGCACTTATAAATATGCTATAAATGTCACTACTTACATTGTAATCCTTGTCAAGAAATAAGCTATGGAAAGGAGGCCTTGTTTATGTTTATGATTTTAAATAAGTTTAAGCCTCGGTCTGGTGTATATTTTTTACATATAGGTATAAATGGGATATCAAAAAATTCAATATTTATAGTGAAAAGAGCACCCAGGTCTAGAAATCGATATATGATGCATGATAAACTTTTTTAGTAGTTTTCCACCATTCCCTGTAGCATAATTCAATACATTTTGAAGACTTTGAAGTCACTACAGATATGACGTAAAAAAAAATCTCTTGTATACTAGCATCATATCTCATGTTATTATAATTGGTTTGAAGTGAGATAACCTATGCCATATTGATGAGTAAGTGTAGTGAAGGAGGCATGTTTGTGGACTGTTGTTGTTCGAGAGTACAAAAGTCAATGAGAATGATGATGGGAATTTCTTTTGTAGTTTTATGATTTTGAGGGCATTTAATGCTTTGACACATCCGTTTTGTAGGACATGGGTTTATTTTTGGATTTTTATGTTGATGAATTAGCTTATTTTTTAATTGGTATCTGGAATGATGGGATTAATCACAGTTTTCCATGCTACATAAACACGTACCCACATCAATATCTGTTTTCCCGCTTTCAAAGTTTATGATGATTATGTATTCGTTTACCAGGATAGTTATCTGTTTTTGAGTAATTTCTTCACAAATAGTCTACTTCTATGAATTAAATTTTTAAAATATGAGAGAACCAGGTAGCCACCAAGGTTTTGATGTAAACTTTTGATGAGAATAAGAACAATTCATTCAACTACAACATTAACCTTTGAGAAATTCAATAAAGCATTTGACCTATGTGCAGGTAACTAGTTAGTTGCACTTATCCTCTTCCCTAACCAGTTCACAGGAGAAATCCCTTATAATCTTACAAATTGTCCCACTCTGCACAGAGTCAAGATCCAACAAAACAAGCCCAGTGGCCACATTCCTTTGGGATTTGGAAAAATTGAAAACTTGTCCTTTGTAGACATGTCATGAAACAATCTCACTGGATATTTGCCTTCTCATCTCTTTAATTCACCTACACTAGAGTACGTAAATGTTTCTTATAATCCTCTGCAAGGCAACCTTCCTCCAAATATATAGGCTACACCAATCCTACAAATGTTTTCAGTAGCTTTTGCAAATTTATCGAGAAATATTCCTTCCTTGCACATTGCAACTTTGTATACAAGTTTGAACTGTAGGGCAATAGGATTTTTGGTAGCATCCCCAGAAACATTGTCAAATGAAAAAATATGGCTTACATTGAGTTGAGCCAAAATAAGTTGACTGGAGTGATTCCTCCTGAACTGGAAAGTATTCCCTGTCTCGACGTTCTTCATCTATCCCATGATGCCCTCACTGGGATGATTCCCCTAGAATTGCAAAATTGTGCTCCGTTAGAATGTTTCAATGTATCCTTCAATCATCTCTAAGGCCCTATGCCTTCATATTGGCTTTTGAGAAGAATGGACAATATTTTTTTCATAGGAAACCCAGGTCTCTATGGTAGAGACCTAGAAGAGTCTCCATGCATGAATTTAAATGACCCTTACCTCACTTCTTCCCCATATTACACGCTAGATACTAAGAAGAAATTTCAAAATATATGGGAGATTATATGGTTGCCCGATCTAGAATTATTCATTCTCATAGTTGGCAAAGGAGGCCATGTTTATGTTGATGATTTTAAATAATTTTAAGCCTTGGTATGGTCTATATTTTTTTACATATAGGTATAAATGGGATATCAATAGTTCAATATGTATAGTGACAAGAGCACCTCGATCTAGAAATCAATTTATGATGCATGATAAACTTTTGTAGTAGTTTTCCAGCATTCCCTGTAGCATAATTAAATACATTTTGAAGGATTTGAAGTCACTACAAATATGATGTAAAGCAAAGCTCTTGTATACTAGCATCATATCTCATGTTATTATAACTGGTTTGAAGTGAGATAACCTATGCCATATTGATGAGTAAGTGCAGCAAAGGAGGCATGTTTGTGGACTGTTGTTCAAGAATACAAAAGTCAATGAGAATGATGATGATAATTTTCTTTGTGGTGTTATGATTATGATGGCATTCAATGCTTTGATAGTTCAGTTTTCCATGCTACATAAACACGTACCCACATCTATATGCATTTTCCCGCTTTCAAAGTTTATGATGATTATGTATTCGTTTACCAGGATTGTTGTCTGTTTTCAAGTAATTGTTTCAAAAAACAAATTGCTTCTATGAATTAAATTTTTAAAATATGAGAGAACTAGATAGCCACCAAGGTTTTGATGTAAAACTTTTGATGAGAATAAGAACAATTCATTCAACTACAAAATAAAGCTTTGAGAAATTTAATAAAGCATTTGACCTATGTGCAGGTAACTAGTTAGCTGCACTTATCCTCTTCTCCAACCAGTTCACAAGAGAAATCCCTTATAATCTTACAAATTTTCCCACTTTGCACAGAGTCAGAATTCAACAAAACAAGTTCAGTGGCCACATTCATTTCGGATTTGGAAAGCTTGAAAACTTGTCCTTTGTATACATGTAATGGAAAAATCTCACTAGATATTTGCCTTCTAATCTCTTTAATTCACCTACACTAGACTACCTAAATGTTTCTTATAATCCTCTGTAGGACAACCTTCCTCTAAATATATGGGCTACACCAATTCTACAAATATTTTCAGCAGCTTTTGCAAATTTATCAGGAAATATTCCTTCCTTTGCACATTGCAATTTTGTATACAAATTTGAACTGCAGAGCAATAGGATTTCTGGTAGCATCCCCAGAAACATTGTCAAATGCCAAAAGCTGGTGTACATTGAATTGAGCTAAGTTGACTGTATTGATCCCTCCTTAACTGGAAAGTATTCCCTATCTCAGAGTTCTTCATCTATCCCATAATGCCCTCATCGGGATGATTCCCCTAGAATTCCAGCATTGTGCTCCCTTAGAATGTTTCAATGTTTCCTTCAATCATCTCTCAGGCCATGTGCTTTCAAATTGGCTTTCCAGAAACATGAACAATAATGTTTTCGTAGGAAACCCAGGTCTCTATGGCAGAGTCCTAACAGAGTCTCCATTCATGAATTTAAATGACCCTTACCTCACTTCTTCCTCATATTACATGCTAGATACTAAGAAGAAATTTCATAATATATGGGAGATTATATGGTTGCCTAGTCTAGTAGTATTTATTCTCATAGTTGGAAAAACATGCTACTATAACCAGTTTATAAGTCATGTTGGTGGTAGGAAATATAGGGATGAAAATCTTGAAGAGGAGAAATGGAAGATGACTGCCTTCCAGGAACTCAGCTTTACAATAGAAGATGTTTTGGAGCATTTGGAGAGTGCTCGCATGGTGGGAAGTGGAGGAACTGGAACAGTTTACAGAGTAGAAATGCTAGGAGGAAAAGTGATTGCTGTGACGAAACTATGGGGAGTTGACAAAGAAGAGATTAATCGGAGGAGAGCAGTATTAGCAGAGGTTGAAATTCTCAACCTACACTGTGAAGAGTATCTAGCAGAATCTTGCATGTCTCTGTAAGGAAAATATGGTTGCAACACTATGAGCTTTTATTATACTGTGAGGGTCCTTTACCAATTTGATATTATGTGTCCCTCAAAGGCATCTTACAATTGCTCATAAGCCTTGGAAAAATGCTCTGGCGCAAAATTGTGCAAAATCCAAACACATATGCAAGTGTCATTGGAAATACTTAAGGCGTCTCCTTTGCGACATGTGTTGCAAATGATAATTATATATATTTTTAGTTATTATTTATTATATTTATGATAACTTATTCTCTTAGTTATAGAATATTATTAATTTATTATTTTGGCATGAAGAGTATTTTCATTGAGTATTTTTATAAATTATCATAAGAATATTTTTCTTTATCATTTAAACCTTACGACTAATCCATAGATAAAATAAATATATTTTAAATTCAAAACACATTTAAATTCCAATATCAACTTATCCATCGATAAAATAATTATATTTTAAATTCAAACATATTTTTATTCTAATATATTTTTTACATTATATGAATATGGTGTGTATATTTATGAATTAAAATTATTAATGCACTTGGTTATATTGCGATAAAATTTTATGATAAATATAATTTGAAGGGCGATTTTAATTTTCTCCTTTCCTACTAAAATTTAGTGCTTACAATTTTGGATAAAAATAAGATTTATTGTTATTTAAAAGTGGTTTTTAAATACATAAATGGATTCAATGCTCTAAACTCTTCGAGTACTAGAATTTTGTAAATTACACAACTCACTTATGATTTTAAGAAGTTCCTATAAAATTTATAACAAAGTGAATAAGGAAAACATACTAATAGGGAAAGAAAAAACATCTAATAGTTAGATATGTGTTATTTAAATACCAATATTTTGGTAAGTAATAAATTATGATTAATGAATAATTGAAATTTGTGTTGAAATTAAAAGATATGACTAAAACTCTCTTTATATTTCATATATAAAATTGAGATATTCAAAATATAATACATGAATAAAGTAAATAAATAAATAAATATAATTACTTAAGCATGTAATTTATTAGCATATTCATAAAAATTTAAATTCGAAGTATTATAATTTAAGAATATTTCCAAAATAAATTTTAAAATTTAAAGTAGTCTCCCCAATGCCTCCTTTCCCTAGGAGCTCTCTATACCTCCTTTCCCTAGGACTCTCTAATGCCTCCTTTCCCTAGGAGCTCCACAAAACCAAAGTCTCCATGAGGTTTCATTAGGTCCCAATATCATAGACTCTCCACTGCCTCATTCCCCAGGATCTCTGTAAAGCCAAGTCTCCATGAGGTTCCATCACGTCCTAATACCATAAACTCTACAATGCATCCTTTCCCCAAGAGCACCCTAAACCCAACTATCCATGAGGTTCCATTATGTACCAATAGCATAGAATCTGTAATACCTCCCTTCCCTTTGAGCTCTCTGAACCCAGGTCTCCATGAGGTTCCATTAGGTCCCAACACTATAAACTCTCCAATTTCCCCTTTCCTCAAGAGCTCTCTAAACCCATGTCTCCATGAGGTTTTATCAAGTCCCAACACCATCGAATCTCCAACACCTCCTTTCCCTAGGGTTTCTCTAAAACTAATTCTCCATGAGGTTCCATCAAGTCCCAACACCATAGACTCTCCAAAGCCTTCTTTCCCTAGGATTTCTCTAAACCCAAGCCTTCATGAGGTTCCATGAGGTCCCAATATCATAGAAGCTCTAACGCTTGCTTTCCCTAAGAGTTCTCTAACCTCAATTCCCCATGAGGTTCCATTAAGTCCCAATACAATAGACTCCCTAATTCTTCCTTTCCCCAAGATCACTCAAAACTCAATTCTCCATGAGGTTCCATCAGGTTCCAACACCATAGACTCTCTAATGCCTCCTTTCTCCGGGAGCTCTTTAAACCCTAGTCTCCATGAGGTTCCATCAGGTCCTAACACAATAGAATCTCCAACACCTCCTTTCTCCATGGGCTTTCTAAACCCAAGCCTCTATGAGGTTCCATTAGGTCCTGTTGTGCTAAAACACAACCCCCCCATTTTTGATTTGTTCACTTCAAATAATGGGGACCCTTTATATAAAAATTTCAGCTAAACACCTTTTAGGATTTTTATTTAGTTGATTATCCTACGCTTTTGTTCATTTTTCATTTTCTTTAGATTCTTGTTTTGATTTCCATGTTAAAATCGATTTTTTATAAGCTTCTCATTGATACTTGTTTCGCCTCATTTGGTCAACTACTTCGTAAATGACACTCCTTTGAAGTCTAATCATTTATGTTGCCTGGGTTAAAATGCATAAAATATACAATATTCCATTTTTGTAAATAAATTAGCTCAATAATGCATTAATTTTAACTATTAACCCTTAGTTCTCACAAACATTTTTTATTTTTACTTATATAGCCAAATCATGAAGCATCGAGATTTTAGAAATTTACTCCAATTTCCAAATAAACTACTAATCTCGAAAAATAAAAAATGTCAAAGTGGCTATAGTTTAGATAGGCAAATTAAGCTTCAGAAAATTTCATAACTAAATTAAACATCATTAAAATAAAACCTAAATTAAAATTTAATACAAAAATACATATAATAATAATAATAATAATAATAATAATAATAATAATAATAATACATCGGATCGCAAAATCGCATCGCAAAATTTCACTTGACACATTTTTAAAAAAATTCGATGACCCTTACCTCCCGATGTGCGATTGCGAAAAGTCAAAGACGTGTTGTTTTAACCAAAGTCGCGTATGAGCTTTGTAGTTTGGTTTTTAGTTTGAAGCTTTTACTCATACGTATGAGTAAAGTAGTAATATAAATATAGTGGTGTAGGATAGTTTTAAATTAATATTAAAATAGTTATTTAATATTTAATATTAAATTTTAAATTAAAAAAATTAATTAATATATAAAATTTAATTAATTAAATTAAATTAAAATTAAATTATTATTTAGTATTAATTAGTTTATAAATAGTTAATTATATTAATTAGTTAGATTAATATTAATTAATTATAGTTTATGATTAACAACTAAATTAGAATGAATTATTAGATAATTAGAATTCTAGTTTAGGATTAAATTTTTAATTAAAACTCTGATTTTTAGCTCAACAACAAAAATTCCAAAATTATGCCATTTTTGACTCATCAACTTTGGAGGCTCATAGATTGAGTTATACTTGGCCAAATGAAGCCCAGGATGACTCATTGGAAAGATAAAGTCAAGGAGAACATTTATGAGGAGGTTTCACTAACATATTTAGTCATTTATTGGGTAAAAAATTAGGTAGAAGATCAAGCTCTGATTTTTGAAAAACAAAATCAATTTTTTGAGTTTTATTTTCTTCATTTTCATTTGCCCAAGCCTCTTCTAATTACAGATTCGTTCATCAAAAATATTCTTGGCCAATTAAACCATCTCAGGCGTTAATAGAGAAGTTATATTTTATTTTTAATTCTTTATTTAAATTGAATTTGATTGTATTTATTTTAATGCTAGAATTGATATTTTGATTTCATTGTTGTATCTTAATTTATTTTGATTTCTTTTTGTAGAAAAATAGTAGAAGAGATATAGAGAAAAATATCTCAATCAATGAGAATACTCTAACAATTAAAGATGAGAATTTTGGGCAACTAAAATTGATTGGACAAATTTTTCTTCAATAAACTTTCCTCTCAAGAATTATTTTGCAAATATTATAAATAGCAGATTGCAAAATGTTAAAAAAGTTGCTCTCCTCTATAATTCTGGAATTCTAAAAGCACTTTTGTAATAGGGATTTAGAGTTGTAGGTGGAAGGAGTGGAATCTTAGATCTGGAGATTATTGAGGTTTTTCTTTTACATTTTGGGTTATGTATAATGAATAGAGTTTGCACAATTGTAGTTCTGGCTTTGAAAGCAGAAGCTCAGGCATTGTAAGGACTATTAGAGACCGAAGCTAGAAAAATGGATTCAATAAATTGGTATTTTGAATATTATTATATTAAATGCTGGTTTTATTTTATGATAACAAGAATGGTGTCAATTTATTGACATATTTGTGCACTTTTGTTGGTATGGGTAATTTGCCTCTATTTTATGTTGTTATTTATCTCTGCTCTTATGGGTTGAATTCTGATTCCTGAGTAACTATTTACTCATAAATCTGTTTTTAATATTGGATGAATAAATAGTGATATGATGTGAACTTCTTCTGCATATTATTGTTTAATAATTCAAGTTACTGATTAAATGATCAATATCATTTTGTGAACTTCTTCCTGAGTGTTGTTGATAGATTATTTCAGTTAAAAGGTCTCAATAGGATGTGTTTAGTATCCATAATGTCAGTTAGTTGAACTACTTCATTAACTTGATATTCATTATAAACAAGACATATTTCAATCCCAATATTATAAATATCTGTTCTTGGTTGGGTTAGATCTATATCTGCCTAATTGAGATAGGATTAAGATAGTTTCTTTTGCTTGCATCTTAGAACAATTTTGCATTTAGAATAATTTGTACATTCTTTTAAGTCCTCTTCCCAAATAAGCAAACTTTAGTAGTGGATTCGCTGAGCCCTAAATCAGCTTAAGGATCACTTTCTTCCTTGATCAGCAAGAGGGTTGATCCGATTTCTCTTCAACATTGGTAAATGAAAGTAATATTTTAAAACCATTGGATAATTGAGAGAAGATAACTGGACTTATTTGAACCAGTTGGAACCACCATTCCAAACAGAAAATGAGTTGTTTTAAGGTCCGGACTGGGTGGTCATCCCCCATGTTATTGCAACAATTTTCGAGGCTTCAACATACTGGCGCTAGAATGAGGACTGAGACTTTTTGTCTATTGGAGCCTTTTCAATTTTAACATTTTATTTAAATCACGGTGGCTCCTTTTAAACTTCTAATTTGGAGTTGTATCCATGGACGTGCATCTTCGAATACTCCACCTGAAATGGTAAGACTCTTGTCTTAGGTAAAATTTAATGGTAAGAAAAATTCTTCTACTTTTAATCATGTCCTTCAATTTATTCAAAATGTTTCAAGTTATGATTTTCAAGGAATTGATGAAGGGATCTTATACAGAATTTTTACTCTCACATTTGCAGCAGAAGCCAGAAACTGGTGTAGAACTTTTCTGGTTGCCTCAATTCATAGCTGGGATCAATTTGTTACAATTTTCATTTGTAGATTTGATGGCTATGATTATGATAAGGTATATGATTTAATTGAATATCTATGAAAATAAAATGAGTCTGTTAGAGATTTTAATATTCGATTTCATTTGAATTGTTTAAAATTTAAAGTCAAAAATAAACCTACGAAAGAAGAATCACTAGATTGGTTTAAACATATTTGTTCTCTTCCTCCCATTCCCAATTCATATGAAATTAGTTTGAATTTTGATCCATCCCCTTCCAACATAAACGAGAATTCCAATATGGATGTCCAAATAAATTATGATAAAGTGGTTTCACAAAGCGTGGAAAATATTTCTAATCAAATGCAAGAAGACAACAACAACAATTTTGGAGAAAGAGCTGCATTGGAATCTGAAAGTTACTCTACATTAAATTCAGAAAATCAGATTACAAATCAACAAGTGCAAGCAAAAATCAAAGTAAATAATAGCATGTAAACTGCTGTACAAATTTCTGAATCTTTCCATGATCAGCAAACGCTGAAATCAGAGCAGCAAAGTAATCTTCTTAAAAAAAACATGAGTACACAATGGAATGATCTGCAATCTAAAATTTACAATGAGCATAATGCACAAGGGTTCTTAAACCGAGACATTTTTAATTGCATGATTTCAGATTCACATTTTTTCTTTTATCCTGGTATTTTTAATGATGGTAATTTTTCCCCTCTTGGTATTAATGATATTTCAGAAATTAAAGAGGATGATTTAAATGAATTACCAATAAATTTTTATCAAGATAGAGAAACAATAATTGATCATTCTTTTGCCATTAATGAACATGAAATTCTTGTTCCTCCTTGTTTGGATATATTGGGTGAGATTGAAGGGAATTCTAGAGAATCTTGTGAAGTCATTTATGATAATTACTCTGACATTGAGGATGTTGATTTCTATTCTTCTAAAGAGAGTCTTCATGAGAAAATTCAAATAACATTTGAAAATGAGGAACATTTCAAATTAGAAATTTTTCCAACCAATCCTCATTCTAGAGTAGCAAATTATCTTCATGATTTCACTATTCGAGAAAATATTCCAATTTATGATTCATATCATGATCAAACTTTCATTCCTATTCATAATCATAATTCTCTTTCGAATTCACAAATTGGAATTCGAAATTACTCAAATTCCATAATTCTGGCCAATCCTTGTGAAAAAGAAATTATTTCAAAATGATCCCAATTGTGTTGTAACATTAGTTATAACAATAATGATTTCATTTTATTTTCGTTTCCTCACTTGTTTTTGTTTAAAATATGATTTTATTTCTAATTTTATTTTTCAGATTTTTGATACTTTACGCTGGCATATTGAGCACTTTACTATCAAACATTCAATTGATGCATTGCCCTGTTGGAAAATTGAAGTTTTATATTATAATCATGAGCATCAAAAGCTATTAACATTTCAATTTCAATCAATGCTAATGTTTCATCAAAAGCTTCTATCTTCTCAAAAGCAATGTCAACAAGAGAATGTAATTTTACAATCTGGTCAACAATCCAATTCAATTAATAATTTTCCATTTTATTTGACAGATTTCCATCTATTTTTCATTAATTCATTTGAAAAATTTTTGGAAAATTTTCTTTCATGGAAGATTGTTAATAATTTAACATTTGTACATAATACTAACAATTTTTTCCAGGCCTTTGAATGTAAAAGTTCATATCCACAATCTGGCCTTTCATCTCCTCTTTTGAACATTTCCCAATTATTAATAGAAATCCATCCAGATTTCTATGATCCAATTGGTATTCAATTGGAAAGGAAATTTCAAGAGAAAGAGATTTTAATTAAGTTGCTAACAATAATTGTGCATTCTATTTATAGATTTATCTTTCTTAGTTTAGTTAGATTTGTATTTTTATTACTAACATTTGAATTGTACATATATGCAAGGATTAAAATGAGAAAATGGTTAAACTGGAAATATGACTATACCTAGTCATTTTCATGTATATGGTTAGAATAGGAGTGGAATTAATGTAGTTAATTTATTTTCAACAGTTCTGTAGATATAAATAAAACAAAGCAATCAACCCTTCTCATATCATATACGTTTTCAGTGAAACATTTTCTTCTTATCAGAAAGTTTTAATTCTTCTTTTCCTTTTTAAAATTTCTTGCAACAATACCTCTACCCATGAATGCATCTTTGCCTATTTCAAATAATGTATTGACGGAATTTAATTGAGTATGCATCTGGCACATTTAAATCTGTGTTGATATTTTTCCACAATTAGTGGCTTTATCTCATTCTGGTCTTTAGTTTATTATCTGATGCTGCAATACGTATCATATTTATTTACTGAAGACATTATTGAACAATCACTATAACAATGCAAATTTTTCTCAAGTTATTCGGAATGAGCAAGGGTAATAAATTGTTGTTGCAATTCAAAAGGGAAGCATAGTTTCATATTTATTTATGGTGAATTTTATGAATTTTATATTTCCTGAACATGAATAAATAGATTTTTTTAGACTGATTGCATAGTCCGATTTAAAATAAATAATGAGATGATTTTTAACAAAGTCAGAATTTTGATAAATCAAAGGAAGAATTTGAATATTCATGAGGTAAAAACTACAGAGAATTTTCTTCCAGGTATGCATTCACAAGTTCATTTTTATCTATAATTAGTTTCTCTTTCCTTAGTTTATTTTTTATTCTTGTTCTGTTTCATTTGCAGGCTTTTATTTGTTTTCAAAACTTGCAGTAAGCACCAAACCCATTTCAAATTTGCAACAGGTTTGGGGAAATTTTATTTGTGATTCATTAGAATTTAAGAATTTTTTAATTTTGCTTTCATTCATCATTTCAATTTGATTTTCATATTGTTGATACTACGGTGAATACATATTCCCAATACTACCATTGCTCTCATCTTCGTCAATAATTTCATTCCGATATTACATCATCCACTTCACAACCATTTGTAGCGAAATATTTCATCATAAGTAACCCTTATCATTTTCTAATAACAAATTGATGATGTGAGACCCCCTCACTTATATGTCATATCGCATTTCGCATATTAGAGGTTTGTGGTTGATTATACTTCCATTATCATGAATCGCCGATCTCCGAAAACGACTTTACCGATACTGCGATCACCACATAATTCCAGACCCGATATGAAATTCAAATCAAGTTTATAAAATATCACATCCATTCAATTGCAATAATGGTAGGAGCATAACTTTAAAAGGGCCGATGTCTCGGATCCGATATGTTATTAAATTTTCATCATAAAGCTATTAGGTCCACTCTTCATCGCATACTGGCATCACAAGAATCATATTGTGTTACATCGGGTACCAAAAGTTTGCCAATCATCGATTAGCATCGCCGATTAGCAATTGTCGATATAGCAATTGCTTCATCGCATTTTTATTTATGCTCACATCACATCTCTGAATCTGCGATGTGCACTGTGCGATGTGGGAAGCGCAACGTAAATATTCCCTGATCCCTGATATAATATTTCTTCAATGATATGATCGCTCTATCTCATCGCACATCTTCTCATTGCATGTTTTCATATTGGCAATTTTCCATTGCAATCTCCGATGAGACAATGTCCAATGCATGCCTCTGAGCCATTAAAATTTAATCGATATATGGCATAGCAACAAAGGTGAAGTCTTGCAAATTAAACTTGAAGCATGATGAAGAAACATGTGATGCGAATCATCCAATACAATGATGTGTTATTTTAAAAGAGATCTTGGGTAACCACTATGGTAAGAGAGTAGTTGATGACAAATTTGCATCATATTCAAATCACTTCGATTTCTCATATATTTCAGTTTTAAATATATAATTCTATAATTAAAAAAGAAATTCAAGACCTATCTATCTTCATATTTAAATTTTATTATCTTGGATTTGGTTTTGATTCTGGACAATTTATAAAATCATAGAGTTTATATGAAACTTATAATATTTTGAGAAACAATGATTATTGCAAGTTTTCATTCTCATTTCTGATGCATTTGTTTTTTCTTGAACACTAAGCATTCCATTTTTGCATTTCACTGCTTGCTTTAATTTAAATAAAATAAATAATGATTTTTGGTTATAGGATTTTGGTTAGTTTGACTTCTTCATGTTTTTAATGTTAATTAAAATAAGAATTCAACTAGTTTGGAGAAACTGATACCTCTCAGGTAAGATCCAATGCAATTATCCAATGGTAAGATCCATGTACCCACTTTCATTAATTTCCATTTCATTACTTGAGTTTTATTTTTAAAGTATGCTGATATAGAAAATCTGTTTCGCAGTTCTCCATTTGAAGCTTTCAATCCTCTGCCAGATCATATTTTGGAAGTCTTATACTCTTCTCTTGGCTTTATTTCAATAAGCAGCAATAATCTTCATCGAAACAACTACACCAGGAAGTTTCTGAACCTTTAATCTGTGTCTATAAGCATTTCTTTTATTAGAAAATGATTAAGATAATACTTTGAAACAAGAAGATTGACACTAGACAAATTTTTTTCATTGTGGCTAAATTTTATCGTCATTGCTATACAAAAAGCCTAAAACACTTACAACCCTGCAAGGTATGATTTTTCTAAATCTCGACATAAGAAGGAATGATTACACGATTCTTTTATTTTTTCTTTATATTGTTGAGACATTGGTATAAACATTCTTGTTTGAGTTTATCTTACGAAACTTGGATTTTCCTTTCCACTTTTAAAATTTCTTCATTTTTATTTTTGTTTGTTGATTTCTTTCTCATTTTAGCATAAGAATTATTTTCCTTTGGTTTTCAGTTTTGATTTTGGTGACTTTGCCATGATTTATATGGAAGGCCTACTTGTTACCTAACAATGGTTAGCATACATGGAGAAAAATTGTTAATAGTCACCTATTAGTTTTTTCTTAAAAATCTTTTAATAAAGTTTTATTTTCTTATTATAAAGGTAGACATACTTAAGGAAGAGATTACCAATTTAGAGAAGTTGATAAAGTATCATAAAATCTGAAACAAAAATAATAATAATAATAATAATAATAATAATAATAATAATAATAATTGTGATCATTTTTAGATTTCAATATTTTATTAAGATCTTTCAAAGTTCTATTATCAGTGAAGAAAAGTTATTTTTAACCAAGTAAAGACACTTTACAGCAAAGCACCTGTAACTCTGAAATTGTCATTCTTAACTCTTAAGGAGTTAATGATTTTCCCCGTCCCAAATAGTCTTATTTTTCTAGAGTATAATCCAGAAATATATTTAAACTTAAAAGATAAGAGGTCTCATCATGAGCCTGATTACCATGATCATAGGGGAAAAATAGGTTGACATTACCAACAATGCTAAACAGACCAGGGTAATGGCTTATGATTGCAAACAATTATAAGATAAGAGGTCTCATCACGAGCTAGCTTGTTCAGTCCAATTATAACCAGTGAATGACATTGTCAACTATCTGGCTACCAAACTAGGACAATGGATTTTAGGAACTAAAAAAATAATAAAATATAAAATAATAAAAAAAATAATACATATATATAATGGGTTTATCTTTAAGTCAATAATTCTTAAAGAGATGGGATTCTGAATCATTGATAATTAAAAGGTACCCCTATTGAGACTATAGATGTTTGCTGGCAGTAGTGGCTCTACCTATGACAATTGAGTATATTTTAAAAGCTAAGCTGAAAAGTGACCCCTGCTTTATCTCTACAATTAATTAAGGACTGATATAGAGTTTTGAAATATTTTAATTTATGAGGAATTTTAAGAAAAATTACAGTTAAATGATTCTTGCTTTTGTTCAGGATTAATGAACCTAGTCAAGCATTCCAAAAAATAATTCTCCCTTCTTTAATTATTTTTACTTTGATTTTAGGAAAATTTCATCAAATAGAGATAATTGGTTCTTCTCCCGTGTGTCGCCATTGTTGTGGTAAAACACAACCACCACATTTTTTATTTGTTCACTTCAAATAATGGGGACCCTTTCTATAAAATTTTTGGCTAAACACCTTTTAGGATTTTTATTTAATTGATTATCCTACGCTTTTGTTAATTTTTCATTTTCTTTAGATTTTTGTTTTGATTGCTTTATTAAAATCGATTTTTTATAAGCTTCTCATTGATACTTGTTTCACCTCATTTGTTCAACTAGTTCGTAAATGGCACTCTTTTGAAGTCTAATCATTTATGTTGCCTGGGTTAAAATGCATAAAATGTACAGTATTCCATTTTTGTAAATAAATTAGTCCAATAATACATTTATTTTAAATATTAACCCCTAGTTAGTTCTCACTAACATTTTTTATTTTTACTTATACAGCCAAATCATGAAGCATCGGGCTTTTAGACATTTCCTCCAATTTCCACATAAACTACTAATCTAGAAAAATAAAAAATGTCAAAGTGGTTGTTGGATAGACAAATTAAGCTTTAAAAAATTTCATAACTAAATTAAACATCATTAAAATAAAACATAAATTAAAATTTAACATAAAAAATATATATAAAATAATAATAATAATAATAAATTTATTACATCGGATCTCAAAATCACATCACAAAATTTCACTTGACACATTTTTAAAAAATTTCAATGACCCTTACCTCCCAATGTTCGATTGCGAAAAGTCAAAGACATGTCATTTTAAACAAAGTCGCGTATGAGCTTTGTAGTTTGGTTTTTAGTTTGAAGTTTTTACTCATACATATGAGTAAAGTAGTAATATAAATATAGTGGTGTAGGATAGTTTTAAATTAATATTAAAATAGTTATTTAATATTTAATATTAAATTTTAAATTAAAGAAATTAATTAATATATAAAATTTAATTAATTTAATTAAATTAAAATTTAATTATTATTTAGTATTTTTTTTTTTTTTTTTTTTTTCTGAATGCGACTAATTCTATTATCATACAAAACAGAGATACAAAATAGAGTACATTGGGCAAGGCTAAGAAGTTTTGCCTATCAGCCCTTGCCTTGCCCTGCTTTCAGTTCCAAAATTGAGAAGATTCAAAATTGGAATTTGTTGCTTGACCACTGCCGACACATTTACATAACAGATGATAACTGAATAGACTCCAGGGCCATGGACTGACCCGGACAAAGACAAACAAACACCTGGACCATTACATCCGACACATGAACAATTACATCCGACACCTGAACCATTACAGCCGACACATTGACAGAGATAGAGCCGCCGCTTGGCAGAGTTATACATTGAAATCCCAAGAAAAATAGCAGAGATTACCGGGAGCGAGTTCATTCATCATCAGTGGTCTGGGGCGCCTCTTCAATTCGGCACCCGAAACGGAGAGAATCCTCGGAGTCTGAGAGCTGGATGACCGCGTCAGGGCTGCCTTCTTGTGCTGGCCTGCTTGGACCAGCAAGCGTTGAACCAGCAAGCGTTGAAGGGCCGGCAGCCGGGTCGCAATTTGAAGCTGGGCGCGCTAGATCCGGTCCAAGTTCACGTCCAGGGGCCAACCAACCAGTTCCAGCCTCAACCGGAAGGCACGCAATAGGTGAATCCTCTCTGCTGGAGCGCTGCCCATCCGGCAAAGGCTCTGCCTCCATGTTCTGTGTAACGCCAGGCTCAATCATTATAGAAACAACCAGTGTAGAATTAACTTGAGGGCAGGGGAGCCGATACCTAAGCATTGGGAGCTCCATCTGTCCTTCTTCAGAATTTGGGCTTCTGCCATCATGCCCACCCTCCTCCTCATTGCTGCCCTGGAATCTCTGAGGCAGCGACGTTACTTCGATGGAGGAGGAGGGCGAATTGTAATCATGCTGCTGCGGGAGGGCCCTTCCTCTGGTTCCCCCTCGTCGGCTGCCCATCCGCGGCCTTTCCCTTGGCATTGCTGAACTTCTCCCTCTATGAAAACCAACACAAGCACCCTGAGCTCCTACCGCTACGAAAACCAACACAATCACCGCACTGTTGCAGGTGGTGCTCCTTCCAGGCCCAGAAACCGGCGGAACGCACCTCAAATCCTTACTCCCATTTCCGTCTGAGCGGAGCAGGGCCTCACCACAATGATCGCTCATATCCCTCTGCAAATCGAGCCCTCTCTGCTTTAAACACTCTGCTGCATCGAACGCCATCCTCCTCCCTCGAGCCGAGAAGACAGGCATTAATGCCTTCGTCCGTCTGCTTTCAAGCGGATTAATATCCCGCTGCGCGTGGTACCACCTGACGTCGTAGGCCTGCCACCTGCCCACGTGATGGCTCATGCCATTACCACGTCTCCAATGCACCCGCATCCGGGAAATTATTATTTAGTATTAATTAGTTTATAGATAGTTAATTATATTAATTAGTTAGATTAAGATTAATAAATTATAGTTTATTAAATAATTAGTTTATGATTAACAATTAAATTAGAATTAATTATTAGATAATTAGAATTCTAATTTAGGATTAAATTTTTAATTAAAATTCTGATTTTTAGCTTAGCAACAGAAATTCCAGAATTATGCCAGTTTTGACTCATCAACTTTGGAGGCTCATAGATTGAGTTATACTTGGCCAAATGAGGCCCAAGACAGCTCATTGGAAAGATAAAATCAAGGAGAACATTTTTGAGGAGGTTTCACTAACAGATTTAGTCATTTATTGGGTCAAAAACCAGGGAGAAGATCAAGCTCCGAATTTTGAAAAACAAAATCATTTTTCTGAGTTTTATTTTCTTCATTTTCATTTGCCCAAACCTCTTCTAATTGCATATTCTCTCATCAATAATATCCCTCGCCAATTAAACCATCCTAGGCATCAATGGAGAGATTATATTTTATTTTCAATTATTTATTTAAATTGAATTTGATTGGATTTATTTTAATGCTAGAACTAATATTTAGATTTTATTATTGCATCTTAATTCATTTTGATTTCTTTTTGCAGGAAAATAGTAGAGGAGATATGGAGAAAAAGATCTCAATTAATGAGAATGCTCTAGCAATTAGAGATGGGAATTTTGGGCAAATAAAATTGATTGAATAGATTTTTCTTCAACAAACTTTCCTCTCAAAAATTCTTTTGCAAATATTATAAATAACAGATTGCAAAATGTTAAAAGTGTTGCTCTTCTCTGTAATTCTGGAATTCTAAAAGCACTTATGTAATAGAGATTTAGAGTTGTAGGTGGGAGGAGTGGAATCTCAGATCTGGAGATTATTGAGGTTTTTATTTTACATTCCGAGTTATGTATAATGAACAAAGTTTGCATTATTGTAGCTCTGGATTTGAAAGCAGAAGCTCAGGCATTGTAAAGGACTATTAGAGACCAGAGCTGGAGAAACGGATTCAATAAATTAGTATTCAGAATAATATTATTTTAAATGTTGGTTTTATTTTACGATAACAAGAATGGTGTCAATTTACTTACATATTTGTGCACTTTTGTCGATCTGGGTAATTTGCCTCTATTTTATGTTGTTATTTATCTTTGCTCTTATGGGCTGAATTCTAATTTCTGAATAACTATTTACTCATAAATCTGTATTTTAATATTGAATGAATAAATAGTGATATGTTGTGAACTTCTTCTTGAGTGTTGTTGATTGATTATTTGAGTTAAAAGGTCTCAATAGGATGTGTTTGGTATCCATAATGTCAGTTAATTGAACTAATTCATTAACTTGATATTCATTATAAACAAGACATAGTTCAATCCCAATATTATAAATACCTGCTCTTGGTTGGATTAGATCTATATCTGCCTAATTGTGGTAGGATTAAGATAGTTTCTTTTGCTTGCATTTTAGAACAAGTTTGCATTTAGAATAATTTGTATATTCTTTTAAGTCCTCTTCCCAAAGAGGCAAACTTTAGTAGTGGATTGGCTAAGCCCTAAATCAGCTTAAGGATCACTTTCTTCCCTGATCAGCAAGAGGGTTGATTTGATGTCTCTTCTCTATTGGTGAAAGAAAGTTATATTTTAAAGCCATTGGAGGTTGAGAGAAGGTAACTGGACCTAGTTGAACCAATCAGAACTACCATTCCAAACAGAAAAAGGAGTTGCTTTAAGGTCCAAATCAGATGGTCATCCCCCATGTTGTTGCAGTAATTTTCGAGGCTTCAACAGGTCCCAACAACATAGACTCTCCAGTGCCTCCTTTCCCGACTATCTCTCTAAATCTAAGTCTCCATGAGTTTCGATCAAGTCCAACACCATAGATTCTCTAAGGCCTCCTAGTGCCATGAACTCTCTAAACCCAAGTCCCCATGAGGTTCCATTAAGTCTGAACAGGTCCTAACACCATAGACTCTCTAATGCCTCCTATCGCCACAAGCTCTCTAAACCCAATTGTCATATCGTAGTCCCATTGACCCTACAAGAGCAGTGAAATATTTAAGCAAAATGGCTCAAAAAGTACTCAGTCCCACTTCTATCAAGCATAAAGTGCCTTCTAGTCCTAATTCTATCTCATTCCACTATCCATTAAAATTTGTCAATAAAGTTCCTCGTAAACTAAATCATTCTACTCATCCATATAAAATACTATGTGTTAATGTATTTGTGTTATAATCACAATTTTTTAAGCTACAAGGATCTAATAGCGTGTGATTTGACTGTAATACATTTATGTCCTTAGGTTTTATTTTTAAAAATAACATGTCAATGTTTCTCTATATCATTTACTATACATTATGTTTCACTTTTAATTTACCTTAACAAGTCAATTATTAGAGAAATTGTTCACTAGTTTAATGAGATGTAATGTAGATCTCATAGATGTGTTTGTTTTTTTTCACATATTTATGTTTCACTAATTTAATTGAATTTAACAAAATAATATTACAAAGATTATTCCTTATTCTAACCTGACATGAATGCATTAATTTAGTTTACCATAAAAGAAATTGTTACATTATTGACTTGTATTATAAAATTCCAATTGTTCATAGAGTTAGATTTGATTTAAAAAATAAATTTGCTTCTACCTAAATATTCCAGATATCATCATGCTTATTTTTCTCTATGAACTATGTTTATTTTACTCTATCTAATAAAAAAATTATTTGAAAAACAACAACTTTTTTTTAATAATAATTTCACTTTTTATCTTATAAGAATGAAAAGTATAATATTGGTATATATATTTGTCTCTTTATTATAATTACACCATAAGGTGTTCTCTCTGGGAAGAACTCCCCCATATGTCGCTTTGTTCTCTTTTTCCCCATCAGATCTAATGTTAGACGATTAAAATTTATTGCACCATTAGATTCCACTACTTTAACTGTCAATTGAATCTTGATTTGTGCAATGGTTCAACTTGTTAATCTTTATTATAACCCATGAACATATTGTAGGTACTTGGCCATTAAGGAATTCATTTCTTCCAGCGATTAAAGTTTTTCAACAAGCCTCCAACTTCTGAAGCTTCAGAAGGAAAACCCCATTTGGAAGCGCTATCTATGGGGAATTGAAAGAGCTACAAATCTAGTGGGCTTTGCAGTTCACCCAGATGATATCGCTGACTATGTGTGCTACAGATAGGATTTTCTGAGTCCCAACAAAGAATGTTTTACGAAATTAAGAGTGGCTATCGGACTTGCACTAGTGACCGCTTGTCTTTCTGTTCAATACGCATTACCCATTCCGCATTCACCAATCTTCCCAGACCAACATATCTCAAGCTGGCCCAGCCTAACGTCACCTAGGATGAAGAAAAATGTATTCAGTTCGTCTGCATTCACCATATTCCACATCAGTCCCCAGTACAACGTATTCTCCCATTCCCACTTTTCTTTCAATATCCAATATGATTTCTATCCACATTCCATTCAATCCCACCGATGGATTCTTCCATTCAATCCAACCAACGGATTCTTTTTAGTTTTGGGGATGTCTTCTTTCATATTTTGGAATCGATGGAGGAAATATTATTGGAGGGTGGTGTAGAGTTCAGAGTTGGCATGGGGAGGGCATGATGGCATGGAGGGCCTTGACCGATATCAAAATATTCCCAGCCACGTATTTGACCAATAAAACATTGTTGATCGAGGGTCTGAAGCATATTATTTGTCCTTCTATCTGGGTTCTGATCTCCCTATGAAGATCTATCCGGTAGGAAGTTCAAAGTTTGATAGAAGGTCGATATCACATATTAGGAGGTTCTTATTCCTGCTATCCAATACAAGGGGAGAATGAAAGAAATATGTGGATATAAAAACATAGGAAAATAACACATCATAGACGTAGATGCAGAGAGCCAAGAGTTGATGTTGTCAATTATTTATTGTCAGGTTTGGAACCGATGTATGATGCTTACTTATGATGGCACCTGTTTCTAGAAGTCGCTAAACCCACAGTTTTGTATAATTATGTATACACTGAATGATGAAAAATGAGAAATATTATGTGATAGGCTACCACAAAAAAATACCCTATCTTCTGAGAATAACGTCCCCAACTAGACATATTGTAATAGAGGTGAAACAACTGATTCATATTCGAAGAGATTTGCAACTAAACCATCTTTCAATAGAACATACCCTTCATTAACACCTAGCATCCTGATCCTTACTAGCATCTCTGGCAGTACCCAATAGTAAAAATACACCCACATTCAGTATGACTTCTAGTACATCATAACATGGGACCCCTAGTATGTATAAGCTAGGAAAATACTGCCCGAGACACATATTACAAGGTTCCACACAAGACATGGATTACATGTGAGGGGTACCAATTAGGAGTGATTGAGTGATTGAATCACTGGTTCAGAGAAAGCACCAAGTTTGAGTCGAACTGAGCCCACGCTGTCTGGTCCCACCCCTCCATGTCTTAAATATATCAAGTAAGGCTAAAGGTGCTAAAGCAAAAAAGAAATCGACATAATTTTGTGTATGGGTAAATGCCCAAAAGTGGAGCGAGGGTACGAGCTGCTTGCCCAATGACATAGGAAGGAGGACATGGAAGGATTCAGTAATAAAAAATTCATTGGTATAGGAAAAAGCCGTTTTCCAAGTAGTATGATCAATACCAGTAGATGTAGAGTTAGTTGTTGAAGCAAGACCATCTTAATCCAGTTATAATAGTCATAATTTTTTTGGAAGATCGACATTATTTTATTTATATGCAAATAATTTTTACATTTATATTAAAGTTGGTTTTGATGTTCTTGCATTCAAACATCATGGACAATAGTAGTTGAAAGACAAAAACATAAAATAATAAAACTAACAATTGCACCACATGTTGCAAAGGAAACATGCATTAAAGGAATATGCTTAACCATGGAAGAAATATCAATTATTACATAGAGACATATAAGTCATATATGTTCTTACACAAACTATTTCAATAACTTTCAACATGACACATATTAATTTTAGATTTATGAAATATTTACTTCAACATTTAGGAATTTAGGAATATTCTTTATTAAAAATAACGAAATACATTTAAATAAAATGTATATTTTAGTAAAGATAATAGTTACAAAAGTAATTGTATGTTTTTTATTTGTTTAATTAATTAAAATAAAATAAAAATTATTTAAGAAATAATAAAATATGAAATAACTCTCAATTATCTTTTTTTTGTAAGCTACAGTAGGACCCTTCTTTCTCTATTTATATCAAAAACAGGTTGAACCAGATACAGCGTTTGGTGGCCTCAACCCGCCCAAATGGGAAACCGGATCTATTGGCCACCTTAAGTTTTTATAAGCCATCCAATAACAAAAAAGAATAAGTCTACTAATCCATGCTAGATAAACTTCACAACAACAACTACTAATCTGGTTCCAGACAGTCATTAAAAACTACTAACAAGAAAAAGAGATACTATTCTCAAGGAACAAACATGGTAAGCCATTGACTCTAACTAAAGGATTAATCTTCCACAATCTCAGGAGGTGCTTCTGCGTCCCTCGTTGCTGGAGCAATCTTCTTCAGCTGTTGCTGGATTTCGTCCAGCTTGTTGTCCTGCATGAGCATAGTGATTTGGAGATTCTTCATTTCTCTCTTCATATTGGGCATGCCCTGAGCCAACTCAGCCATTTCCCCTGCTACCTGCTCCATCGCCTTGGCAAGTAACCGCTTCAGCACCCAATAAACATGTAAGGCCTGCTTATATAAGGTCATGCGTCCCCTAGTGTTGCCCGGGTCAGGAATGAGGTTACCCCATTCTTCCATTTTAGGTTCCGAATCTTCTTCCATTATATTTGCCTCCAATTCTTGAATAAGCTTACGGATGTCCTCGTTAGTTCCTTCTTTGTATGCTTTTTCTGCCTCTTGCACAGTATGTCTCATGGTTTTTCGGCTGCGTCTCTGACATGCTAGAGAGGAGGGCTTTGATTCATGTCTGCCTATTTGGTTATGTCTGCCTCTACCCCCATGCCCTCTTCCTCGACCTAGGCATGTCGTTTTGTTCTTAACTGCCACCTGACTACCCTGGCCAACAACAAATGTTATATTCTCTGTAATTGCTTCTATTTCGGTCTCCTTTGCTTCTCGCTCCCAATTCTTACCCTCCCCCTTCTGCATTTTTCCAATGGTTGGGTTATTCCCTTGCTTTCCTCCCCTTAGATGAGGTTGGTGAATGTTCTCAGGAGTCTTCTCTGCCTCCTAGACCGTCTGTTTTACCTCCTCGAACTATGCCTGATCACTATCTCTACAGAATCCTTTCATGCATTTCCCCTGGCTTGCATGGCTCCCAGCCTTACTAAATTCTTCCCCAACATTTCTCATCCTGCCACCCTCTACCTTCTGACTGCTTGTAGCAGGAAAGAATTTCAATTCCCTCTTGCTTCTCTTTCCCTCTGCTGCGTCTAGCTCTCCCCCTCTTCCTTAATATTACTAAAGATTGAAAGAAATGCAGGGATTTGATTTAAGAATACGTACCCAGTCCTATGCCAAGTTGCAGAGAACACCAGTTCGCACCGAGCTCCCGCCGTCTCCTTCCCTTGCTGCATAATAACCTTGGTTTTGTTCTTCGCCACCTTTACTAACCTCCTCCCACCTACCCTACGTCTCATCATCCTTCCGTCGCTGTTTCCTCCTGCTTCTTCCCCCACTTCCCTGTCACCTTGTTATGAAACCAGCTCAAGAAAAGATAGAAAAGATAGATCAACGCCTTAGAATTCAGCCTCTTTGAGGGGGAAACCTCCTTTACATTACATAAATGAACAATTCTTGGATGATTCAAATGACAAAACCTCCTTTCTATATATAGGAGTCTAAGGAGTCACAATATAATCCAGCCGACCTAACAATAATAATATAAAGCCAAAAAAATAACAATAGAGGGATTCTATGGGGCACAGAAATAACAATATGGGGGTAATAGGGGCACAAAAATATAAATAAGGGGTATAACTACAATAGTAATGGGGTAATCACTAGTATTATAGGGACCCAACATGCCCCTCTCCTTCAAAAAAGTGTTGTCCTCAACGCTTGAGTAGTTCTGGATACTTCTGCATAAAATTCTCATCCTCCCATGTGGAATCTTCAGCGGATAAGTTCTTCCACTTGATAAGATACTCTGAAATTGATCGATTTCGTAGCTGTCGAGTTCTTGTTTCTGTGACTGCTTCCGGTTCCAATATAATTTTTCCTTCCTCGTCAAGTTCTGGCAATATTGTTTGAATTGGGAGCTTGTCACCTATAACCTTCTTTAAACATGAAACATGGAAAACTGGGTGCAATCGAGAAGCTGCAGGAAGCTCCAATTTGTATGCCATAGTACCAATCTTTTGCAACACCTTGTACGGACCATAATACTTTGGTGATAATTTATTATCCTTCTTAGCTTGCTTGAGGGACATTTGCTTATATGGTTGTAGCCGTAGGAATACCCAATCACCTACATCAAAACTTCTTTCACTGCGATGTTGATCTGCCTGTTGTTTCATTCTATTTTGTGCCAACACGAGGTTATCCTTTAAGAGTTGGAGGACTTGTTGTTGATGTTCGATGTGATGTTCCACTGCCTGAACCTTAGAATTTTCTCTTAAATATGATGTGATGGATGGTGGTTGATACCCATAAAGTGCCATAAATGGGGTCATTTTTGTTGCTGTATGGAAGGAAGTGTTATACCACCATTCAGCCAGAGGCAACCATTTGACCCATTGTGTCTGTTTATCAGATACAAAGCAACGAAGATATCCTTCCAAACATTTGTTTACTATCTCAGTTTGCCCATCAGATTGAGGATGATAAGATGAGCTATGAGCTAACTGAGTACCAAGACAAGAAAATAATTCTGTCCAAAAATTTCCAGTGAAAATGGGATCTCTGTCACTTACAATAATCTTTGGGTTTCCATGTAGCTTTTGAACTGTTTCCATAAATGCAGTAGAAACTGTACTGGCTTTAAATGGATGTGATAATGCACAAAAGTGTGCATACTTGGTAAGTCTGTCAACTACCACCATGATGACACTCTTTCCCTCAGACTTGGGTAAACCTGTGATAAAATCCATTGAAACCTCCTCCCAACGTTGGCTTGGAATGGATAAAGGTTGTAATAGACCCGGTGTCTTAATTGTTTCAACTTTATTTTGTTGGCAAACCAAACATTCCGCCACAAACTTTTGAATATCTGATTTAAGGCCATCCCAAAAAAATTCCTTCTTAACCCTGTGGTAAGTTTTTAAAAATCCTGAGTGCCCTCCTAAGGGAGAAGTGTGCAATTCCATAAGAATCTTTTGTTTTAGCTGGGAATTCTTACAGAGGTATAAGCGATCTTTGTACCATAACGAATCATTTTGCCAGCTAAATGTATCAGAAGTACTGGAATCTTGTTGTAGCTTTCGAATAAGTGCCCACACTTCTTCGTCATTCTTCCATTCCTCCCTTGCTTCGTTTATCCAATCTGGTTGGATAATAGAAATGGCACACAACAATGCTTCCACATCCTCATCCTTTCTTGAGAGTGCATCTGCCACCACATTTTGCTTCCCTTTTTTGTAGATGATTTCAAAGTCATAACCCAACATCTTTGTGACCCACTTTTGTTGCTCTTCAGAGGATAATCTTTGTTCTAAAAAGTATTTAAGGCTATCATGATCCGTTTTTACCTTGAAGTGTCTTCCCATTAGGTAGGGTCGCCATTTCTTAAGTGCATGGAGTATTGCCAACATTTCCTTCTCATAAATAGCTTTGCTTAAAAACTTTCCCTTGATTGGACGACTTTCAAAAGCAATGGGTCTTTCATCTTGCATTAGAACAACACCAATTCCATTTCCTGAAGCATCACATTCCACAATAAAGGTTTTTGTGAAGTCCGGTGTAGCTAAGACCGGTGCTTGGCACATTGCCTCTTTAAGATGTTCAAAGGCCTTTGTTGCTTCCGGAGTCCATGAAAATGAATCTTTCTTCAATAATGTTGTTAGAGGTGCTGCTATTCTCCCATAATTCTTAACAAACTTGCGATAATACCCTGTCAACCCAAGAAATCCTCGCAGATGCTTTATGGATGTGGGGATTTTCCATTCCTTAATGGCTTTAATTTTGCTAGGGTCTACCTTAACTCCTTCATGAGATACAATATGACCCAAATATTCCACCTCCTGGACTCCAAAGAAACATTTGGATCTTTTTGCATATAATTGTTTCTCCTCCAATAGTTGTAGCACCCTGTCAACATGTTCAACATGATCCTTCCAAGACTTGCTGTAGATTAGTATATCATCAAAAAATACTAACACAAATTTTCTAAGGAATGGTTTGAAAATTGAATTCATCAAACCTTGAAATGTTGAAGGTGCATTGGTAAGGCCAAAAGGCATGACCAAAAATTCATAATGACCCTCATGAGTTCTAAATGCCGTTTTCGGAATGTCTTCAATCTTCATTCTGATTTGATGATATCCTGAACGAAGATCCAACTTGGTGAAGTAAATTGATCCATGCAATTCATCCAGTAATTCATCAATGACAGGAATGGGGAACTTATCTTTAATAGTGAGCTTGTTGAGCTCCCTATAATCCGGACACATGCGCCATGATCCATCCTTCTTGTGCACCAATACTACTGGAGCTGAGAAAGAACTTTGACTCGGTTGAATTATACCAGCCTCTAGCATTTCTGCAACCATACGTTCAATTTCACTTTTTTGGACATAGGGATATCTGTACGGCCTGATGTTTGGAGGAACACTTCCTGGAATCAGATGAATAGCATGATCATGATCACGCATAGGTGGGAGACCTTTGGGAGTCTCAAATACCTTGGAATGATTGTCCAGGACTTTTTGGAGATCTGGAGAAATAGATGATTCCAATGTGGAAACATCTAGCGAACATAATTGTGCAATTACACCTCTTTGCTCCTTTTTTAGAAGCTTTGTCATGCCATTAGAGCTGATTATCTTTCCTGGTTTCCCTGCAATACCCCTTAATTCAACTTCCTTTCCTTCCGTAGAAAATTTGATGAAAAGTTCTTGAAAATTAAAAGCTATTGTACCCAAGGATTGTAGCCATTGGACTCCTAGTACAACATCAGCACCTCCCATTGGAATGGAAAGCATTGGGCTAGTCAATACATATTCTCCCATGGATAGCTTGATATTATGGCACTTTCCAGAGCAATTTATTGTTCCTCCATTTGCAATCATCACTTGACACTCTGGTGCTGGATATAGGAAGCAATTCAATTCTTTTGCTACCCTACAATGAATAAAATTGTGGGTGCTTCCTGAATCAATCAACACTATTACCTTTTTCTTCTTGATTTGTCCTTCTATCTTGATGGTTTGAGGAGTGGTAATTCCCGCCAATGCATTACAAGATATGGTCGGATTTATTTGTTCTTCATCTAGGCTTTGTTCCTGGAGTATATCCTCTTCTTTTGACCTTTCTTGCTCCTTTTCTTCCTCTTCACAATCTATGTAGAATAATTTCTTCTCAGCACACTTATGACCTTTTGTGTATTTGCTATCACAACTGTAACAAAGCCCTTTTGCTCTTTTTTCTTCCAATTGTTGTGGTGTCAACCTTGTAGGTTGTGGAAGACTAGGGGCAACAACACTTCCGTCTTTATAGTTGTGAGTGGTATGCTTCCTAGTTGCCATAATTTTGCTTTCCATTTTTCTTGCTAACCTGAATGCCTTCTCTAATGAATCAGGTTCCCAAAGGCGAACATCATGTTGGATATTATCCTTTAAAGACCCTATGAACACATCAATCCTATGCTCCTCTGGAATATCTTTTACCCTTATGTTCAATTTTTGGAACTCCTCAATGTGCTCCATTATTGAACCCTTTTGTTTGAGACTTATCAATTGGCTAAAAAAAGTGTTGCTTTTTGTATCCTCATAATGTGCTATCAATTCTTCCGTAAAAATTGCCCAAGTGATAAATTGTTTACGAGAACAAAGCCATTGATACCATACAAACTGATTTGGTTCCAAATATAAAGTTGCCATACGTACCTTTTGTGTGTTTTGCACATTATTGAGATCGAAGAATTGCTCCATCTGTAATATCCATGTGGCGGGATCCTTGCCATCAAACTTCCTCATATCGATTTTTGGAACATGGTGAGTCTTCGATCCAACATTAGAGTCTATGGAATCATGATTAACATTTCTTTTGTTCTCATCATGAGTTTCCTTTACTACCCTTTCACCCTTAGTGACCATTTCTTGTAGCAACTTATTCATATTTATCTTCAATTCTTCCATCTTATCATCCATGCCATCAATTTTAGCGTCCATTCCATTCACCTTAGCTTCCATGCCATCCATCTTAGCTTCTACACCTTTCTTTAAACCATCCATCTTAGCTTCTACATCTTTCCTTAAACCATCCATTTTAGATTCTGTTGCTTTTTGTGCAAGTGACACTTGTTGCACTTGTTCTTGTAATTTTGATATATCATATAGCATTTCTTCTCTTCTTCATGAGTCATGCTAGAGCTTTCAGGTTCCTTACTAGGTGTTTGCATTTTCTTTCCTCGGGGCATCAGTTACCGATAATAATGCTCTACTATGCCCTTTGAATTCCTTCAAAATAAATTTTCAAACCAAGCTTAAGCAAAAATTTAAGAAAATCTACACACCTTTTTTCACTTTGTAGGAGCTCGATATTGCCTCTGATGTATCTCTGTACTTTTCGATCATCTAGTTCTAAATTTGTGACCTGTAGTAGCCCTCTGTGTCCTCTTTCCAATGCCACAAGTCTGACCCAAATTGGATTCTCCAAGGAAGAGTTATGCGAAATCTCCCACAGTGACTTGATTATAGACTAGTTCAGTAGAGCGAACTTGTACGACGTGCCACGAGTCACTGTTTCAACCTTTGGATCTGAAAAATGCATATAAAAACTAAAGTCCGTCCTCTTTCTGTACCTTCTTACGAAATTTCAATCCGATCCCTAGAGAGAAAGTTATGACGATTTTCCCCAGGTCACCTGTTTTGAATGTAATTCAGGAGTCTGCAAAAAGACCAACTTCCTCAGATCATATCTCCGCAAATATCACGCGAAAAGCTCTGAAATTCGGACCCAAGGTTCAGCGCGATTTCTTCTCAAATGGGTTTTTTTTGCGACTTCTGAAACACCACAGAAAAAAAGTTATAGCGAAAATCCACGATGACCTGTTTGGAGCAGCGAAACCCTAGAATCCAAAGCTCTGATACCAAATGTTATGAAACCAGCTCAAGAAAAGATAGAAAAGATAGATCAACGCCTTAGAATTCAGCCTCTTCGAGGGGGAAACCTCCTTTACATTACATAAATGAACAATTCTTGGATGATTCAAATGACAAAACCTCCTTTCTATATATAGGAGTCTAAGGAGTCACAATATAATCCAGCCGACCTAACAATAATAATATAAAGCCACAAAAATAACAATAGAGGGATTCTATGGGGCACAGAAATAACAATATGGGGGTAATAGGGGCACAACAATATAAATAAGGGGTATAACTACAATAGTAATGGGGTAATCACTAGTATTATAGGGACCCAACACACCTCTACGCCTCAATATTCTACCCTTCCTACATGTTGCCCCCGTGTCCTGTGGAATTATGAGGATGTATGGTGGCTAGCTTTGCCACCGTCTTCCCTTCACCATGTTATCACACGTCCTCTCCAATTCTTTCACCCTGATCGGGGGCCATCTGTAACCCTTATCTTGAGTTTGTAATCTCATTATTATCCTGGGTAATGATTAAATTGAGGGGCTCCCATCGTTGTTCTTCCCAATGAATTGGCCATATACTATCTACCTTTCCTCCTTGTTCATTGCAACCCCAGTTAGCAAGGAAATCCACTGCCTTATTACCATCCCTTCTAACATGGTTTATGATCTTGTACTCAATGCGTTTTATTATTTCTGCCAGGTCCTGAATTAGTCCTGCCGTCCTCCAACTCTACGGTACTTTTTCCTAGTCCTTAGGTCCTGTCGTCTCAATTATCATATTATATATGCATTTGTAATAACAGCGTGCTTACTGAGGATTAAATGGTTAAATGGTTTATTTTTTGTCCTTTTCATCAAAATTTAGAGGTATAATTTTTCATAACATAACAATTTCTAATTATTTAAGCTATATTTTAGAATATAAATAGGATAGTAAGAATGTGATTAATTTATAAAATATTTCTAAGAAATGAAATAAATTAAATTAATGAAATTTAAAATATAAAGTTTGAACCTTGAAGTACTTTACATTTGATAATTGAATCTTTACAAATATAAAAATTTACAACAAATTGCTTATTCGACATGCCTGCACACAGAGTGATTTATAGCACATTAAAGGAATAATCTTAACCATGGAAGAAACGCCAATTGCCTAAACAATGATATGTAGCACATTAATGGAATAAGCTTAAACATGGAAGAAATATCAATTGTCTAAACAATGATATATAACACATTAAAGAATGATATATAACACATTAAAGGAATAAGCTTAACCATGGAAGAAATACCAATTCTCTAAACAATGATATATAGCACATTAAAGGAATAAGATTAACCATGGAAGAAATACCAATTGTCTAAACAATGGTATATAGCACATTAAAGGAATAAGCTTAACCATGGAAGAAATATCAGTTGTCTAAGTCGTATATTATCAACATGACACATATTAATTTTAGATTTCTGAAATATTTGGTTCGATTTAGGTTTTTTTTTGTATGTTCATGTTTTTTTTTAATTATTTAGAAAATAAAAATAAAAATTATTTATGAAATAATAAAATATAAACTAACTATTAATTATCATATCATATATGAATTTGTAACAATAACTTGCATGTGAGGATTAAATGGTTTACTTCTTGTCCTTTTTCATTTGATAAGAAAAGTGTGATACTATGTAATTTTCTCTACAAATGTGATGGCAAGTGTGCCCTGAATATAATTTTTACTATCTGCACTGCTCCATATATGGAGGCCCTTCAAACTCAAACCAATTGGTTGTGGATTCTTGGAAAACATCCATAGATTTCATTAACCCCTTCTTGTGGCAATGCATGTGAGCACCGCACATTATGAAGAATTGTCATTATGATTTTCCCAAAATTTTCAAATGATGGGTTTGAATTGTCATTAGGAGTTGTCCAAACATTGAAATGACAGGTTTGAATGTGAAACTTTGGATGTTGTTTAGGACAGGAATTTATCACCTAAAATTAGTTAAGAATAACCTAGAATGTCTAGAGTGGATGTCAAGGTGGGTGGTACAAGAATTGAGGATGCCTTTTAAAGGGTAAGGAAATTTAGATACTCTGTTTGATATAAATCACAATGATGCTATTATTAGGTGTAAATTACTATTAAGGTAGGAAGATAGGCGAAATAACGTTATAGAAGCAGGAACCCAAAAGACACTGTTTATTTACATGTTAAAATTGAGCATACTCAACATGCTTCTCAAGGTAGTCCATCGATTCCAAGTTACATGATTTCTACTGAGTTGAGAAAACCAAAGCTTCATGATCATTATCCAAGGTCAAGTCTAGATGTTCAGGACAAGGGAACTCCTATAACAAGGAGACATTCTATTCTAGAAACTCCTAATGGTAAACCCACTTTTGTATCACCAAGGACTTAGAGATTGTTTCCACAAGTTCAATCAACCATGGGGCACATCAAAAGTGACCGATCTCTTGGCATTGGTAGGAAGTCAATTCTCTCATGATTTGGAGATTTATCTTTGTTCATATTTATTTGGAGAAATTTCTTTAAATGTCGACATTTTGTCTATTTTATTTCAGAAAAGGCAATTCATGTTCAAGTTGATAGGTGAAGGTGATTAATATTTGAGCTTCTCTTGATATTTTGTGCATTTGAAGTGTCTTCTCAATTAGTAATGTGCATTTTTATTCAAGGGTAGATCTTAATTCACATAAAAATAAAAAATTTATTTACAAAATTGTTATAGTCCTTTGTAGACACATGTTTCAAACTATAAAAAAATTCTTTGTATTGATTAAGGTTGTCTACAACAAGAGGAAGTGATCAAGAAGAAGTATGGAGGAATTGTACCAAAATGACCTCTGATTAAAAAGGTAGAAAATCAGTATCTGATTCTTTCTTTATAAGGCATTCATGTTGGCATAATCAAACAAGGTCTTTAACTTCAACATAGGCCTTGTGATTTCTAAGGCTCAAGGAAGAAGTATTACAATAAGATTTCATTGTAGTGTGGTCCTTCACTTTTGTTGATATTTTTTTGTCTGCCAACAATTGTCAAAAAAAATTAATTAGTGTTATATGACGTTTCCTTATGACAGTTCCTTTGCAACATCTAGTGCAATTGCTAGTAGATATATATTGTTATGAAACCACCTCACAAAAAGATAGAAAAGATAGATCAACGACTTCAAAATTAGCCTCTTCGAGGGAGAAACCTCCTTTACATTACACAAATGAACAATTCTTGGATGATGCAAATGACAAAACCTCCGTTCTATATATAGGAGTCTAAGGGGTCACAATATAATCAAAGCCAACATAACAATAATAATATAAGGGCACAACAATAAAAATAATGGGCTTCTATGGGGCACAATAATAACAATATGGGAACAATAGGGGCACAATAATAACAATAAGGGCTACAATGACAATAGTAATGGGGAATCACTAGTATTATAGGGACCTAACATGCCTCTCTCCTTCAAAAAGGTGTTGTCCTCAACGCTTGAGTAGTTATGGATGCTTCTGTATAAAATTCTCATCCTCCCACATGGAATCTTCAGCGAATAAGTTCTTCCACTCGATGAGATACTCCAAAATTGATCGATTTCTTAGCTGTTGAGTTCTTGTTTCTGTGACTGCTTCAAGTTCCAATATGATTTTTCCTTCCTCATTAAGTTCTGGCAATATTGTTTGAACTGGGGGCTTGTCACCTATAACCTTCTTTAAGCATGAAACATGGAAAACTAGGTGCACTTAGGAAGTTGCGGGAAGCTCTAATTTGTATGCCATAGTACCAATATTTTGCAACACCTTGTATGGACCATAATAATTTGGTCATAATTTGTTATCCTTCTTAGCTTGCTTGAGGGACATTTGTTTATATGGTTGTAGCCGTAGCAATATCCAATCACTTACATCAAACCTTCTTTCACTACGATGTTGATCTACTTTTTGTTTCATTATATTCTGTGCCAAAGGTTATCCTCTAAGAGTTGGAGAACTTCTTGTTGATGCTCAATGTGATCTTCCACTCCTTGAACCTTAGAATTTTCTCTTAAATATGATGTGATGGATGATATCCATAAAGTTCCATAAATGGGGTCATTTTTGTTGCAATATGGAAGGAAGTGTTATACTACCATTCAGCTAGAGGCAACCATTTGATCCATTATGTCTATTTATAAGAGACAAAGAAACACAGATATCCTTCCAAACATTTATTCACTATCTCAGTTTTCCCATCAGATTGAGGATGATAAGGTGAGCTATGAGCTAACTGAGTACCAAGACAAGAAAATAATTATGTCCACAAATTTCTAGTGAAAATGGGATCTCTGTCACTTACAATAATAGTTGGCTTTCCATGTATCTTTTGAATTGTTTCTGTAAATGTAGCAGAAATTGTACTGGCTTTAAATGGATGAGATAATGCACAAAAGTGTGCATACTTGGTAAGTCTATCAACTACCACCATGATGAAACCCTTTCCTTCGGACTTGGGTAAACCTGTGATAAAATCCATTGAAACCTCCTCCCAAAATTGGCTTGGAATGGATAAAGGTTGTAATAGGCTTGGGGACTTAATTGTTTCAACTTCATTTTGTTGGCAAACCAAACATTCTGCCACAAAATTTTGAATATCCAATTTAATGCCATCCCAAAAAAATTCCTTCTTAACCCTGTGGTAAGTTTTTAAAAATACTGAGTTCCCTCCTAAGGGAGAAGCGTGCAATTCCATAAGAATATTTTGTTTGAGTTGGGAATTATTCCTAGGTATAAGCAGATTTTGTACCATAACGAATCATTTTTCCAGCTAAATGTATTAGATGTACTGGGATCTTGTTGTAAATTTTGAATGAGTGGCCACACTTCTTCATCATTCTTCCATTCATCCCGTGCTTCGTTTATTCAATCTGGTTGGATAATAGAAATGGTGCGAAGCAATGCTTCCACATCCTCATCCTTTCTTGAGAGTGCATCTGCCACAAAATTTTTATTCCTTTTTTTGTAGATGATTTCAAAGTCATAACCCAACATCTTTGTGACCCATTTTTGCTACTCTTCTGAAGATAATATTTGTTCTAAGAAGTATTTAAGGCTATCATGATCCGTTTTTACCTTGATGTGTCTTCTCATTAGGTAGGGTCACCATTTATTAAGAGCATGTAGTATTGCCAACATTTCCTTTTCATAAATAGCTTTTTGTAAATCCTTTCCATTGATTGGATGATATTTGAAAGCAATGGGTCTTTCTTCTTGCATTAAAACAACACCAATTCCATTTCCTGATGCATCACATTCCACAATAAAGGTTTTTGTGAAGTCAGCGTAGGTAAGACCAGTGCTTGGCACGTTGCCTGTTTAATATGTTCAAATGCCTTTGTTTCTTGTGGAGTCCATGAAAATGCATCCTTTTTCAATAATGTTGTTAGAGGTGTTGCTATTATCCCATAATTCTTAACAAACTTGCGATAATACCCTGTCAACCCAAGAAACCCTCGCAGATGCTTTATGGATTTGGGGCTTTTCCATTCCTTAATGACTTAAATTTTTCTAGGTTATCCCTTAACACCTTCATGAGATACAATATGACCCAGACATTCCACTTTTTTTACTCCAAAGAAACATTTGGAGCTTTTTGCATATATTTTTTTATCCTCCAATAGTTTGATCACCCTGTCAACATGTTGAACATGATCCTTCCAAGACTTGTTGTAGATTAGTATATCATAAAAAAATACTAACACAAATTTTCTAAGGGTTTGAAAATGGAATTCATTAAACCTTGAAATGTAGAAGGTGCATTGGTAAGGCCAAAAGGAATGACCAAAAATTCGTAGTGACCCTCATGAGTTCTAAATGTTGTTTTCAGAATGTCTTCACTCTTCATTCTGATTTGATGATATCTTGAATGAAGATCCAAATTGGTGAAGTAAATTGATCCATGCAATTCATCCAATAATTCATCAATGACAAGAATGGGAAATTTACCTTTAATAATGAGGTTGTTTATCTCCCTATAATCCGGACACATGTGCCATGATCTGTCCTTCTTGTGCATCAATACCACTAGAGTAGAGAAAGAACTTTGATGAGGTTGAATTATACCAGCCTCTAGCATTTCTACAACCATACGTTCAATTTCACTCTTGGGCATAAGGATATCTCTAAGGCATAATGTTTGGAGGAACACTTCCTGGAATCAAATGAATAGCATGCTAATGATCAAAAATAGGTGGGAGGCCTTTGGGAGTCTTAAATACCTTGGAATGATTGTCCAATACTTTTTGGAGATCTAGAGAAATAGATGATTTCGATGTGGGAACTTCTAACGAACATAATTGTAAAATTACGTGTTGTTGTTATTTCTTTAGAAGCTTTGTCATTCCATTAGATCTGATTATCTTTCCCGTTCCCCTGTGATACCCATTAATTCAACTTCCTTTCCTTCCGAATTTTTTTTTCATGAAAAGTTCTTGAAAATTAAAAGATATTGTACCCAAGGATTGTAGCCATTGGACTCCTAATACAACATCAACACCACCCATTGGAATGGAAAGCATTGGGATATTCAATACATATTCTCCCATGGATAGCTTGATATTATGGCACTTACCAGAGAAATTTATGGTTCCTCCATTTGCAACCATCGCTTGACACTCTAGTGCTAGATATAGGAAGAAATTCAATTCATTCGCTATCTTACAATGAATAAAATTATGGGTACTACCTGAATCAATCAAAACTATTACCTTTTTCTTCTTGATATGTCATTCTATCTTGATAGTTTGAGGAGTGGTTATTCTGGCCAATGCATTACAAGATATGGTCGAATTCATTTCTTATTTCTCTAGTGTTTGTTCCTAGTGTGTATGCTCTTCTTTTGATGTTTCTTGTTTTTTGAGGGAGGCCGTGGTTAGCCATTGCCAATGCTTACATAAGTTGTAGGGATGGGAATATGACCATTAAAAATGGGAATTTTTCCAAACAATTTGTCTTGTACCCTCTTTCTCACCATATCTGGAGCATGACTTACCTTTATGGTTAGAAGAGGAGGAAGAAGATGAACTGTAGTCTTCCCCAATCTCTACCCTAGGTGCTACTATAGGAGGGGGGAAACCTGATGAAGATGACCTAATTAAGAAAATCCTCCAGAATCAGCCCCCCAACACCATGTCTATTGAGGAGTTAGTCAAGAAATCCGAAGATAACCCTTGGAATAGTCTATGCCTAGCTAACTCAAGCCCTAATCATGTCAATATGATAGAATTTGGCCCAAAAAGAACATTGAAAGTCAACCCCTCTCTCTGTACATCAAGAAGAGGAGTTATGTGGCATGATAAGAAAGCATTTGGATGCCTTTGCCTTGAGTTACAAGGAAATGAAGGGAGTGCACCCTTCAGTGTGTACCCACCACATTTACATCAAATAAGGTTGCAAGCCAGTGCACCAAATCAGAGGAAAATGAACCCAACCTTAAGCATATAATCAAAGAAGAACTGCAGAAATTGTTGGATGCAAGGTTCATTTACCCCATCTTAGATAATGAGTGGGTGTCTCCTATGGTAATGGTTCCAAATAAAAATGGAAAGTGGAGGATTTGTGTGGATTACAGAGAGCTAAAAAAATCCACAAAAAAGGATCATTTCCCTCTACCTTTCACTGACCAAATGTTAGATGGACTAGCAAGAAAGAATTTCTTCTCTTTCCTGGATGGATTCCATGGTTACAATGAGATCCAGATCAACTTAGAGGACCAGGATAAAACCACCTTCACCTATCCTTGGGGTAATTTTTCTTATAGCTTACTTCCTTTTGGGTTATGCAATGCCCCTGCCACTTTTACAGGGCAGTCCTGAACATCTTTGTAGAGCTATTCCATGACACTATGGAAATTTATATGGATGATATCACCCCCTATGGGTGTGATTTCCTGGAGGCTCTCTCTAACTCGAGAAATGTATTAAAAAATGCATTGAAATGAACTTATCCCTTACTCCCGATAAGTGTGATTTCTTGATGACTGCAAGAACTATTCTAGGTCACTCAATATCCCAAGAAGGATTGCAAGTAGACCCAAATAAGATAACTATCATAAATAGGGTCCCTACTCCTCAGACATAGAGGGATGTCATAATTTTCTTAGGATTATCTGGTTACTATAGGAGATTCAAAAAAGAATTCAGCAAGGTAGCCTTGCCTTTGTTTGGGTTATTCGCCAAGGACTCCGAACTTTTATGGCCAGAAATCTGCCAAGAGGCCGTAGAAACCCTAAAGGACAAGTTGACTACCATGCCTATACTCTGAGGCCCAAATTAGACTCTTCCTTTTCAAATACATGGTGATGCCTCGGACAAAGCTATAGGAGAAGATATGGGCCATATAGATGACAAGCTACCTTATTCCATTTACTTCCTCAACAAAAATCTGTCCAAAGTTGAGTTGAACTACACTATGACTAAAAACGAGCTCCTAGCTATTGTCAACTCCTTGAATAAATTTATACATTACATTATTGATTACCAAACCTTTGTACATTCCGACCATGCCACCATTAAATATTTGATGAAGAAACGTGATGTGAATGCCAAAATTATTAGATGGTTACTTTTGTTACAAAAATTTGATCTAACTATTATTGATAGGCCTCACAGAGAAAACGTAGTTGCATATTTTTGTTCGGATTGGCTTTGCCTAAAGGTGAGGAAGGAATGGTCGATGACCAGCTGCTAGATGATCATTTATTCACCATTTTAATTCGCTCTCCATGGTTTGCTAACATAGCCAACTTCTTAGTAGCTGCACAGTTCCTCCAAATCTTTCCTGCAAAGAAAAAGAGCAAAATTATAAGGAAAAGCGCCCCATTCACTTGGATTGGGGGAAATCCCTTCAAGGTGGACATAAATCAAATTCTGAGAAGATGTGTGAGGGAGGAGGAAGTTTTTGACATCCTCTTAGCTTGTCATGATGGGCCTTGTGGAGGTTAGTTTGCAGCCAAAAGGACAAACTTCAAGGTACTACAAGCTGGCTATTATTGGCCCACTCTCCACCAAGATTCAAGAAGATATACCAGCCAATGTGACCGGTGCCAAAGAATAGGGAAACCTACTCCCAGGGATGAAATTCCTTTGCAACCTCAAGTGAATTTTGAGCCATTTGACAAGTGGGGCATGAATTTCATTGTGTTCACTGAATACTTAACAAAGTGGGCTGAAACAAAAGCTATCAAGGTAGCCACAAAAGTGAAAGTGGCCGAGTTATTGAGGGAGAATGTGTTTTACAAGTTTGGATACCCTAGAGAGCTAGTCACTGATCAAGGCACTCAATTCACTTGACACATGATTAAGAATCTGTTAAGCTAGCACAAGATCAAGCACAAGAAGTCCACTCCTTACCACCCTCAGGACAATGGACAAGTATAAGTCACCAACATAGCGTTGGAAAGAATTATCACAAAAGTGGTGAGCAATAGCAAGAAATATTTGGCTGACAGACTAGTGGAGGCCACTTGGGCCTACAATACAACTTGGAAGACAACCAATGGCTTCACCCTTTATGATTTGGTCTATGGGAAGAAGGCTATGCTCTCCATTGAGTTTGAGTACAACACTTTAAGGATGCCAGCATAGTTGTTTCTAGATGTTACAAGGGCACATCAAGAGAGGATGCTCCAGCTCAGTGGGTTAGATGAATTTAGGATGCATGCCCTCTTGTTGGCATTATGATGCATGTGTTGTACTTGATGGCAAACAACTCATAGAAGATCAACTCACTTATATATATCTAGATGAATCTACGGAAGAGATATCAGATGACAATTCTCAGTATGACAAGTTCAAAGGGGGAGATTGTTGGCATTATGAGACAAGTGTTGTCCTTGATGGAAAATCACACAAATGATAAATTATAGTGCAGCAAATTTATTTGATAAATTATAGTGCAACAAAGTTTCCTCCATGTAGAGAAAAGTTCACGCACTTATATGCAGAGAAAAGTTTATTTCATGTAGAGAAACGTTCACGCACTTTTATGCAGAGAAAAGTTTATTTCATGTAGAGAAAAGTTCACGCACTTTTATGCAGAGAAAAGTTTATTTCATGTAGAGAAAAGTTCACGCACTTTTATGCAGAGAAAAGTTTATTTCATGTAGAGAAAAAGTTCACGCACTTTCATGCAAGGAAAAGCGCGTATATGTTGGAGAACTTACCTTTGGTCCATGGTAGTTAGTCCTTGGTATTTGAACCTATGGTTTTGGACCATGGCACCTCGTCAGAAGTGTTGATCCCAAGTATTAGGTAAAGTTCACGCACTTTCATGCAAGGAAAAGCGCGTATATGTTGGAGAACTTACCATTGGTCCATGGTAGTTAGTCCTTGGTATTTGAACCTATGGTTTTGGACCATGGTACCTCGTCAGAAGTATTGATCCCAAGTATTGGGTAAAGTTCACGCACTTTCATGCAAGGAAAAGCACGTATATGTTGGAGAACTTACCTTTGGTCCATGGTAGTTAGTCCTTGGTATTTGAACCTATGGTTTTGGACCATGGTACCTCATCAGAAGTGTTTATCCCAAGTATTGGTTCATGGCATTAGTTCGACAGTTTTTGATCCTATAGTTTTGGCCCGTGGTATTGCATCCAAAAGTGTTGATCTCACGCACTTTCATGGTTGGTTCATGGTATTAGTTCGATAGTTTTTGATCCTATGGTTTTGGCCCGTGGTATTGCATCCAAAAGTATTGATCTCACGCACTTTCATGGTTGGTTCATGGTATTAGTCCAACAATTTTTTGATCCTATGGTTTTGGACCGTGGTATTGAGAAAGGAATAAGGCTATAAAAGAGGAAGGAGATCATTTGGCAAAGCATCATCTGAATTATTGAATACCTCATAAAGTGCTAGATCTGGAATACTGTGATTGGGTTATGGTGCAGATCTGGATCTGAGCTAAAGAGGGATCTCACCGGTTGATGGAGAACAAGATCTAAGGATAGATCGGGATCAAATGGTTTGAAATGAACTATCTCTATATAGTTGATTATGCTTATTCTAGATCTGTATACTGACGCTTGTAATGATCTGAATTGGGTATAACTTAAGTTTGAAATCGCTGCAAGTCCTGATTGAATATTTATAGATCTGTACGCGGGTTGGTTTTGGTGAAAGCACGTATGTACGTAGGTTTGGTTCATTGTAGTAGCGTATACCATTCGAGCTATGATGTTTAAAGTTACAGGTGGTTCAGGTTGTTGAAGTGTTATGATGACTGTTTAATGGTGTCAGTATTCTGCATATTTAGTTTGATTGATTGTGTTGATGGATGAGATCTAGTAATGGATCTAATGGACTAGATCGGGTTGCTAACACTCATATTATCCTTGTATATGTATTGATCTGGTGATTGGGTGATTCAGAAGATTGATTGATTATGTGCTTCAATGATATTTATGGGTCCAGTATGAAAATTGGATGAAACGTGGCCTTTCAGATTATGATGTTGTGCTTCAGTGTATTCAGTCTGAAAATTGATGAAACGTGGTACCTGGAGGAAGAAAGAGAAGGTTGTAGCCTTCGGTAGGTCCGCACCTACGTACTAGTACATCAGCTAGTACAAGAGCCAAGGGGGTGGTAGCTCCCTTCTAGTAGCAGCTGGAAAACAAGTAAAGGTTGGAGCATCTTGGCAGGTAGCAGCCTGCGCAAAGGGGGTTGTAGCTCCCTTCCAGGAGAGTCTAGAGAATGAGAGAAGGTTGTAGCCTTCTGCAGGTAGAAGCCTGTGTACTGGTATAAGACTGCACCAGTACAGAACTATTGTAAAAGTTATTTCTTATTAAAGAAGATTGAGACGACTTGCAGCAGGTGGTTTTCACCCACATTGGGTTTCCACCTTACATCATGGTGTTCATGTGTGCTTCTTGTGTGTGATGATCTGTTCTATTTTATTGCTCTGGTTTACTGCTCATATGGTTAATAATGTTCTAGATCAACTAACTGAATCATATGTTTAATGGATATATACTTGTTGCATCACATATGAATCTTAATATGGAAAGAGAAAAAGTTATATTGATTTGATAATACTGATTCACCCCCCCCTCTCAGTATTATTTCCAACAATTGGTATCAGAGCAGGTCCTTTGATAGAAGCTTGATCGCTTGAAGGAGATCCGTGGAACAATGGGAAAGAAGCTTAAGAAGAAAGCTCATAAGAAGAAGAAGACATCTCAAAAGAACTATGACAGTGGGAGAATCGATTGGGGATTAGGTATAAGAAGCTCTTCAGATTCAGATTCAGATTCGGAATCATTTCAGAATGAAGATGAACTATCAGGTATGAATTTGCCATCCTCTGATGTTCCAGCTATCTATCCATTTGGAAAAGATGGAAGTGATAACGAAACAACTGAATGTGCTCTTATGGGTGAGGAAGAAGGATATCAAATAGAAGCAGAATTTAACAGGCTGACAAACAAAATTAGTGAACAAGAAAGACTTCTGAACATAAAGAGTGGTGCCCTCAAAGAAGCTGTTACTAGACAAAAGGCTCAACGAGAGTTATTCAAGGAGAAATATCAAAAGTTGCAGGTTGAAGCAACATCTCTAAGAAATGAAGTCAATGAAAAGAACACAACCATCAAGAAACTCAGAGATAGATCCAGTTACTATGAAAGTCTTGAAGCCACGATCTGCTCTCTAAAGGAAGATCTTGAAGAATCAAAGAAGCAGAATAAAGATCTAGCCCAAGATATTGAAAAACAGGGAAACGAAGTTATCAGCTTAAAATCTCAGCTAGAATGTGCCTTCAGAATTCGTCAAATGCAACAGGATCTGAATGAAGAACAAGAAAAGGAGATTCTCAAGCTAAAGAATCAGTTGGAAGAAGAAAGGAAAGCTGAAGAAGACATGAAGAAGCAATATCTAGAAAAAGAAGAACAACTTCAGGTTAAGGTAAATATCTTGAAAAGTAAATTAGAAGAAAAGGATAAGCTCTTACATTTTCAAGATAGTACTAAAGTCTTGGATGATATTCTTAATAGTCAAAGATCTCCTGCTATCAAAACTGGTCTTAGTTTTCATGAATCTGTTGAAGGTGAATCTAGTTCACAAGGTGAGGCAAGGAACTCTAAAGAGAAATCTAAAATGATCAACAAGGAGATAAGAGAGATGAAAGGTCAATCTCATCATCAACCAAGGAAAGAAATTCTTCAAAGAAAATCTTTTACTCCTCCTATGAATAATGTTGAATGTTATGTATGTCATAACCTTGGACATGTTGCAGCCAGATGTAGAAGAAGAAGGGTTCAAGATCATCAAACAAACAGATCATCTCAGTCAAGGTACTTTAATGGATATTGCTTTGCTTGCAATATGTTTGGTCACAAAGCTGCTAATTGCTACAAAAGGAATATGAAATATGTAAGATGTTATGCATGTAACAAGCTTGGACATATAGCAAAGGAATGCAGGAACAAAGCACGAACATCACACCAAAAGGAGAAAACATCATCACACTTGAAGATATGGAAGAAAAAGGAAGTTCAGTCAGAATGTGGCAGCACAACACATTATACAGACATAACAGAGGGAGCCGGAAGTGTAAAACTTCAATCTCCTACACAAGCTTGATAAAGGGAAGTTGCATATATACGCGAATTTGTTACTGCACAGTCACGTATATGATTGTTTGAAGAAAGGCAGTAGGGACAGATTCAAGAAAAGGATCAGTTTTTCTCTAATTGATAATGGTTGCATTTTGGTAATGATGTGTGGATATGATGGTTAGAATTATTTTGGTTCTAACTTGATATTGTTGATGTCTTGATACTTCTTATTAATATGCATGATCAGATCTGAAAGATGGCACAGGTTTAGGGGGAGCATATTCTCTTAATGCATTGTTGGCATTATGGCTAATAGTCCTTGGTGATGATGCTTATATGGATAAATGATTCATCTTGCTATGATATGGTTATGAGTTGTTCAGATGATTCTTGGGGTTACATAGCTGATATTTAGATCAGATTTGTGGTTGATTCTCTAATGGTGCTTACATGGTGATCTTCATAAGGATAAGGAGAAGTACATAGCTTGAATTCACATCTTCTTTACTTGATGATGAGTCACTCATATGCTGTTGTCGTCATATGCATAAAGATCATATATTACAGTTATGATGTAGGATCCCTATTGTCCTTGGCACATATATGGATGAGGATTGTTGGCTGGATACATGGATGATTATTCAATGTTGCATTGTTGGAGACATGATGATGATGAGTTCTTACCTATATGATGATAGTTGCTGTTGACAGATACTATGGAGCAGATCATACAGTGTCGTTGCTGATGTTTATCATGATCTTATTTAGGTGTTTGGTCTCTATATAAATGTCATGTATATCATTCGATGTAAAGGTCATATCAAGACTCATGATGTAATAGTGTGTCTCTATCTTTTTTAGTCATTTGATGAGATCTCTTAAGGTCATGTAACGGCCTATGTTGGTTTCCCCACTATGCCTAGGATGAATGATGTTATTCTCTTATGTTATCTGTAAACTTTTGGTATATCACCATTGTGATGGGAGATAGATGTATGTATGAGTCTTTGGTGATAGGAAGGTCATTTATGATGTATAGAGTCATGTACTTCTTGTAGAACATCTTTTTGCAGACCTTGCTTAACAGTTAGGGGGAGCATGAACAAGCATATTTCAGCAGAGCAGAGATTTCAGCATGTTCTCAGAAAAAGCATGGACAGATTGGTGCACCATGGCATATACAAAGGGGGACCTCATTTAGAGATTTCAACAGGTACTCAGGGGGAGTATGAACAGTGGAATGCCTTTCTAGGAAAGAGAATATCTTGGTTCGCCCTTTTCCCTTGATGTCAAAGGGGGAGAGTGATTTGGTATTGTTGCCATCAAGTCCAAAGGGGGAGATTGTTGGCATTATGATGCATGTGTTGTACTTGATGGAAAACAACTCATAGAAGATCAACTCACTTATATATATCTAGATGAATCTATGGAAGAGATATCAGATGACAATTCTCAGTATGACAAGTCCAAAGGGGGAGATTGTTGGCATTATGAGACAAGTGTTGTCCTTGATGGAAAATCACACAAATGATAAATTATAGTGCAGCAAATTTATTTGATAAATTATAGTGCAACAAAGTTTCCTCCATGTAGAGAAAAGTTCACGCACTTATATGCAGACAAAAGTTTATTTCATGTAGAGAAAAGTTCACGCACTTTTATGCAGTGAAAAGTTTATTTCATGTAGAGAAAAGTTCACGCACTTTTATGCAGAGAACATTTTATTTCATGTAGAGAAAAGTTCACACACTTTTATGCAAAGAAAAGTTTATTTCATGTAGAGAAAAAGTTCACGCACTTTCATGCAAGGAAAAGCACATATATGTTGGAGAACTTACCTTTGGTCCATGGTAGTTAGTCCTTGGTATTTGAACCTATGGTTTTGGACCATGGTACCTCGTCAGAAGTGTTGATCCCAAGTATTGGGTAAAGTTCACACACTTTCATGCAAGGAAAAGCGCGTATATGTTGGAGAACTTACCATTTGTCCATGGTAGTTAGTCCTTGGTATTTGAACCTATGGTTTTGGACCATGGTACCTCATCAAAAGTATTGATCCCAAGTATTGGGTAAAGTTCACGCACTTTCATGCAAGGAAAAGCGCGTATATTTTGGAGAACTTACCTTTGGTCCATGGTAGTTAGTCCTTGGTATTTGAACCTATGGTTTTGGACCATGGTACCTCGTCAGAAGTGTTGATCCCAAGTATTTGTTCATGGTATTAGTTCGACAGTTTTTGATCCTATGGTTTTGGCTCGTGGTATTGCATCCAAAAGTGTTGATCTCACGCACTTTCATGGTTGGTTCATGGTATTAGTTCAACAGTTTTTGATCCTATGGTTTTGGCCCGTGGTATTACATCCAAAAGTATTGATCTCACGCACTTTCATGGTTGGTTCATGGTATTAGTCCAACAGTTTTTTGATCCTATGGTTTTGGACCGTGGTATTGAGAAAGGAATAAGGCTATAAAAGAGGAAGGAGATCATTTGGCAAAGCATCATCTGAATTATTGAATATCTCATAAAGTGCTAGATCTGGAATACTGTGATTGGGTTATGGTGCAGATCTGGATCTGAGCTAAAGAGGGATCTCACCGGTTGATGGAGAACAAGATCTAAGGATAGATCGTGATCAAATGGTTTGAAATGAACTATCTCTATATAGTTGATTATGCTTATTCTAGATCTGTATACTGACGCTTGTAATGATCTGAACTGGGTATAACTTAAGTTTGAAATCGCTGCAAGTCATGATTGAATATTTATAGATCTGTACGTGGGTTGGCTTTGGTGAAAGCACGTATGTACGCAGGTTTGGTTCATTGTAGTAGCGTATACCATTTGAGCTATGATGTTTAAAGTTACAGGTGGTTCAGGTTGTTGATGTGTTCTGATGACTGTTTAATGGTGTCAGTATTCTGCATATTCAGTTTGATTGGTTGTGTTGATGGATGAGATCTAGTAATGGATCTAATGGACTAGATCGGGTTGCTAAAACTCATATTATCCTTGTATATGTATTGATCTGGTGATTGGGTGAATCAGAAGATTGATTGATTATGTGCTTCAATGATATTTATGGGTCCAGTATGAAAATTGGATGAAACGTGTCCTTTCAGATTATGATGTTGTGCTTCAGTGTACTCAGTCTGAAAATTGATGAAACGTGGTACCTGGAGGAAGAAAGAGAAGGTTGTAGCCTTCGGTAGGTCCGCACCTACGCACTAGTACATCATCTAGTACAAGAGCCAAGGGGGTGGTAGCTCCCTTCTAATAGCAGCTGGAAAACAAGTAAAGGTTGGAGCATCTCAGCAGGTAGCAGCCTGCGCAAAGGGGGTTGTATCTCCCTTCCAGGAGAGTCTGGAGAATGAGAGAAGGTTGTAGCCTTCTGCAGGTAGAAGCCTGTGTACTGGTATAAGTTTGCACCAGTACAGAACTATTGTAAAAGTTATTTCTTATTAAAGAAGATTGAGACGACTTGCAGCAGGTGGTTTTCACCCACATTGGGTTTCCACCTTACATCATGGTGTTCATGTGTGCTTCTTGTGTGTGATGATCTGTTCTATTTTACTGCTCTGGTTTACTTCTCATATGGTTAATAATGTTCTAGATCAACTAACTGAATCATATGTTTAATGGATATATACTTGTTGCATCACATATGAATCTTAATATGGAAAGAGAAAAAGTTATATTGATCTGATAATACTGATTCACCCCCCCCTCTTAGTATTATTTCCAACACCTCTTGCATACAGATGTGACTCAAGTAAAAAGAAAGGTTTGGCATGACAAAAATATTAGAGACAAAATATTTCAAGAAGGCAATTGGGCTCTGATGTATGACTCCAGGTTCAAGGATCTCAAAGGCAAGTTGATGACTAGATGGCTGGGCCCATATGTGATAGAAAATTGCCATGACAATGGGGTTGTTCAGATAAGAACCATTGATGAAGAAGGTATCCCCTTGCATGTCAATGGGTATAGATTTAAATTCTACAAAAAGCCTTTATCAAAGGAGGAATTCATTAGTAGTATCAGTAAGGCAGTAATGGTTATTGAAGGAGTCTCAACTTCCATCTCACCAAGTTCTTGAATCCTATTGAATCTTTGAAAAAATAAAAAAATAAAAAAAATAATAGACCCAGGTGAAAACCTCCATGAGGCACATGAGGCCCACCCTTGGGTTGAAAACCTCATTTGAGGCACCTAGGGCAGGAAACCATGATGAAAACTTCCTTTGAGGCAACCTGGTTGTATTTCAAAAAAAAAAAAGAGAAAAGTAAAAAAATAATGGTAGGGACCTCAAACTTGCCCACTCATAACAGTTCTGGTTTTTGCAGATTTTCAAGAAAATAATGGACACAGAGATCAGAGGGCAGCAAACCATGAAAAATCCCATGTTTTTCTTCATTCCTTTCATCTCCTCCATGACCCCCATGTTCATTCATCCATACTCATCTCCAACCATAGAAAAATCCAATTTTCAAGCAATTTTGTGACTTCTACAGGATTTCCCGTAGTTACTACAACAGTTTCCTGTAGTATTACAACAAGTCTTGAAAATCTACAGGAATGGGAGTTCGATGGAAAAATCATGATGCAGGCCTATTTTGGATGGAAAAATAATGCTATTGACTTCACCACATCTCAGCCAACACCCATTAATGACCATGTCACCCTCTGTGTACATCAAAAAAATCTAAGAAGAAAAACAATAAAAAAAATAGAAAAAAAAAACAAACAAAATGAAAAGAGAAGAAACAAAGAAATATCAAAGGGACATACCACCAGTAGCCCACCTCACGTACCAATCCATGGCCACACCTTCCACCCAATCCAATACCTATTCACCCTCCAAGCAAAAGAAAGGCCACATAAATTCAAGAAAAGGCAGCTACATGATTTCCTGTAGTACTACATGGAACCTTGTAACAACCTATTTTGAAGCATCAGTAGGCTCCAAGCTCAACCTTTAGCACCCATGCATTGGAAAAGGAGAAACACAACTACAAGCACTATGATAGCGGTCTAAACCTCAGCAACAGAATAAAATCAACAAAAAGAGAGCAATAGAGAAGATGTACCTGAACCATGAGCAGCACTACAGAGCCACCCTCCAGCATGCATCAACAAAGCAAAGGAAGCCACAGATATGTCACCTCATCCACACTCTCTCATAAGTATGAATATGATTTAAACTGTAGGAATATGAAAAAAGTTGGTTTTATAAGTGAAGGTGGCCAGTTAACTTGGCCATCCTCAGCCCGATAACAAAATGTTAAAGTGCTAGTCAACTGAACACGTGGCAATGTCACATCAAAGGGAATGAATCGGAAAGGTGAGTTACATTGTAAAAGAGTGGGTGATGATTACGAGGAAGGGTTCCATGATAACTAACAGTGGGACCAATGGTCCAAAAGGAGAAATACATACTCAACCACCTGACACATCGCTCAATAAAATTGATCATAAATAGAAATATTCCCTAACTTTCATACAAGACATTGTTAATCTCAAGATTTTGAGAGTTGGGGCTACCTAGAGGAGCCATAGAAGGAAAATCTAGTCTTGGCCATCCAACAATGGGAACCTACAAGAAACACAGGGAAACTATGGGAAACACTGAGGAAAGCTAGTCTCGTCCATCCTACAGTGAGCACCCTCCAGAAAACTACAAAAAACAGTGATAATTGTCAAAAAAGTTGTGAGGGGGTGCCTAGGGCCTAACAATTCAAGAATTCTCCTCAAACAAGGAATTTTAGTGAAAGGTAGGTGCCATATCCTCTGTTCTTTCATTTTTAAAGAGAAAAAGAAAATAAATTATCATTTCTTTTGGTAATTCCAGTGTGCATAGAGATAGGCAGAAATGTGTGGAGGATTGTGTAGAGTGAAAGGAGAATTGTAGTCATCACCTTCCTAAACTCTATAACCCTCATCACCTGGGAAAGATCTTAAGCTATATCCACCAAAACTTCATACAATCAGATTGATAGAGAGAGAAGATGACATGGGGTTTCAACAAAAGGGACCCCACCAGAACAACTAGAGTACATCAACATCCTCTTGTGGTAGAAATCTTTATAAGGCATCAATGGTTGGGATTCTTCGAGCTACTTAGGGGATATGATGATGATATAGCTAGGGAATTTGCAATGTCACCCATACCTCACGCTAGATTCAGTGGCACTATTGTAGTAATAAGATTGTCAGTAACAATTACCACTGAAATCATTAGCAGAATTACTACACTTCCTCTAGGTTTACAATGGAGAAAAGAGGATAAATCTAGTAGCACTCTTGCCAAGAAGAAATTTTTTGTGGAAAATGAGGAACCAATTGAGGAAAAAAATGGGATTAGAAGGGATTCCATATCCTTGGGATGAAGTAAGCTATCACATTCTCAAGTATATTTCTTGTGAGGGTAGGTTTAGTATAGTATATGGTTACCAGTTTAGACTCCTCCACGAGCTAAGATTTGGAGAAGAGTTACCTCCTCATAAAATAATTAGCATGCCCTACATTTTGTCGCAATCAATAATAGACATGAGCATCAAAGTACAAGAAGGGAAGCATCAACAACTGGCACATCATGGACTGATCAAACTCATACTAGAAGATGCCCTAAACCAATTAAGAATCCCTTTTATGTGGTCAAAATTTGCAAATATGAGCATAGAAGATGTAATTCAAGTCATTAAGTATGAAAGAGACCCTACTTCTAGTGGTGAGGAAGAGGAAGAAGATCCAGGAGAAGAAGAGCAATAAGAGCCTGAAGAAGAAGAAGAAGACACTGAAGAAGAGGAAGAAGAGGAGAATGGAGAAGTAGAAGAAGAACAAGAGGAAGAAGAGGAGAAAGAAATAAATGAATCAAAGGAAGAAAATGATAGTAGGGAAGAAGCGCAAAAGGATGTATCAAGTCCTAAAATACAAGGAAGGAGAGGAATCCACAAGAGTGTCTCCTGAGCCCATAGAGAAGAAGGTAGCTACTACCTTGACTGCTCTAAGTACACCTATAAAATCAATAGGAAAGAGGCAGAGGCAGACTCCCCTATACTTTAGAACAAGGAGGAGCACCAGGATAAAATGAGGGAGACCTCAAACACCTAGCAATACTCCTATAATCATTGAGGACTCACTAAGAGAACAAGAAAAGTTAGTCCCTCTAGGAATGAGAGAGGAAGAGGGCACATCAAAACTGTCTTCCCCAAGGTCACCAATCACCTATGTTAGGAGTTTTGTCACTAGGTCAACCTCAAAAAACAAATTAAAGAAGCTTTGTCCCCTTTTAAAAAATGAAAAGGCCTCCTACAAAAAACACAGACATACCTACAAGAAACATAGACAATCTTATTGGAAACTTTGTCAAAACTACATGAAACACAAAAACAGGAGCGGGAAGGACAATAGGGACAAAGGGAAGGAAAAGTAGCAGGAACACAAGTACAAGGGGAGATAGGTACTTCAAAGATAGTAAAGGGAAAGTCCCAAGAGCTACAGGAACCTAGCCCACATCTAAATCTCAGCTCCAATTACAGATTCATTGATGGAGGTATAGTAATACCACAATTTGTTTCCATCCCTCTATTCTTTGAGCTTGAAAAGGAGAGAGAAAGAACACATAGTTGGATGCAAATTTCTAAATCAGAAAGTATGGAGGATGTGGGTCATATGGAGGAGAAGCTACTAGAGATGGGCATAGAGTTGAGTAGGATAAGAGATAAGGAGAGAGTGATGAAATATCAACTAGAGGTTGAGAACACATGGCTAAGGAGGTAAGTGCAGGAAAAATATAGCCAATTGGAAGCTATGGAAAGTATCTCCTCTAAGGCACTCCAGTGCAGGATGCCAAAAAAATAATATGCCTTATACCTCAAAGAACAATAGCTGCCATTTGAGATAAAAACCCTAGCACAATGAGGGACTATGCCTTTCCAAGACTATAGGAAGTTCATTGAGCTCTGTGACCAAAGCACCCTGGAGGATACGGCCAAGATATCTGAGTTCTACCTACATAACTTAGCCTTAACATATTTGAATGTGTGGGACCCCAATCCAAAGCTAGGGGACTTACAATTGATGGCCTTGGCATCATGGATGTGTCGTGAGGAGGCCATCGCTAAGGAAGTAGAAAGAGTATTGGAAAAAGAAGAAACATAACCCCTTTCCATCAGAGTAGAACAGGGAAATTCTATGGCTGTCATTAGCACCCACAACCTCATCACTAATGATCCTCAGCTTGCACCAAGATACCTAGCTACAAAAGAGCAAGAAATCACTCATTTTGAGGAAACTTTGAGATTGTTAGGGGATGAAAGCCAACAAGCATGCCAAAGAAGAATATGTCAATGTATTCTTCCATGACAGTATCCACCCACTTCTATTACATGGAGGAACCCTTCCTAAGGGACATGGATGTGGCTATGATGTTCCCCTAAGTTTGAGAGTGAACCATAAAGAAAACAAATTTCCCAGTCTGGGAGATGATCTTACTGCATTTCTTAGCAAAGATCAATGAGATGGCGGTAGGTGGGGCTACCTCTAGTATCCTATTTAACTTATTACCCAAATAAATAATAACTATGTGAGGCCTTGACTCATATACAACATGACACTTCCACAAGTATGGTGGGCTTAACAATAAATCACAAACTTCAAAGGAGAAACATCACACAATACCTCATCCATGATGGGCTTGATGTGGTATGAAAGGCGACACTTCTGTCTGATGCAAAGATCTCGTCCGTGGTGAAGCCACCCTATGGTGTATGACTACGGGTGTGGTGTGGTTGGTATGCCTAACTAGTTCATGACCTCTATTTAAATGAGATTCTTTTGGCTCCCATTGTCGAAAATTAATTGCTGCAGGGAACCCTTCACCCCCATTTTTGAGTGGAAGAGATGCTCCCCTGCCTCTAGATATTCGGGCTTAATATTTTGGATCTCAGTGGTGGCAACAATAGCACTGGGCTTCACATCAATAATATTCTTCCCTTTGTCATTCCCCTTGTTAGGTTCTGACTCTGACCTTATACCCTGACCTTATACCTAGGTTCATGGATGCTTAGAGTTGTACATGTGAAGTATGTGCACTATCATCCTATTGACGACCTTCAGTTGGCCATCAATTTGGGGATGGAATACAGTTGACTTATTGAGCTTGGTGTCCAATAGTGTCCAGAGGCTTGACCAGAATGTGCTCAAAAACTTGCTATCCTGATATGGTATAATGGTCTACAGGATCCGAAAATGTACCCACACTCGTTCAAAGAATAGTTTGGCAGTGTCCTATGTTGTGATACCCTTCTTGCAGGATGCTAATATGACCATCTTGGAAAATTTTTCCATGACCACAAATACACATTCATTACCATGCTTGGTAAAAGGAAGGCCAGAAATATAGTCCACGGAGATGGATTCCTAAGACTGGATGGAAGTAGGAAGAGGATTGTACATGCCTTGCTTCTTGATGGTTGGCTTGGTGATGGCACAAACAGTCCAGGATCTGATATATTTCCCAATATCCAGTTGGAGTTTTGGCCAATAACAATACTTTTGTAGTACAACCAGAGTTTTCTCCACACCAAAGTGTCCTGCCACCCAACTGTAGTTCCCCTCCCAAATCATCTTGGCACGCTCACTTGAAGGAACACAAAGGTGGCCCATGTAGCATAATAATGTGCCCTGGAGGTGGAAATCGGGAAATTTATTACCATCTACTAGCATCTGGTATATGCAGGCAAAATTTGGATCAATTTTGTATAGTTGCGGCCATCCAGAGATCTTATGGCCACGGGAGTTGAGAACAGTAGTCAGTGCTGCAATTGGGAGCTGATTGTGGTAGTTTGCAACATGATTGGTGCTTCCCTTTTATATTTAATGTTTAAGTGGAATTGTTGCAAATATGTATACCACTTCTAATGGTGATTATTCTGCAACTTCCCTTGTGTTTTTATAAACTGAAGAGGTCAGTAATTGGTGTCGATGACTTTCTCCTTCCCCAAAATGTAATGGTTCCATTGCAAGCAAGCCTACATGATGGAATACATCTCTTTATCATACGTGGGGTATTTCCAAATTGTATCAGAAAGTATCTCATTATGGTAGGCCACTGGATGCCCATGCTGCATAAGGAATGCAACAACAACATAGTTAGAGGTGTCTATCTCTATTTCAAATGGCTATTGCAGGTCTGGTAATGTGAGTATTGGTGTAGAGCAGAGGCAGTGCTTCAATTCAACGAACACCTTTTGTTAGGACTTGGACTAGGAAAACTTTTCTTTCTCTCTACCATTGGTAAGCCTACACAAAGGCCAAGTGATATGGGAGAATCCCAACACGAAGCTCCGATAAAAATTTGCAAGGCCCAAAAATATGTGAAGCTCTGTTAGAGTGGCAGGGGATGGCCAATCCCAAAAGACTTGGATCTTAGTCGAATGACCTGACTCATGGCAAAGGTGAATTTCTCCAAGTTGGCACACAGTTTGTGCTGCTGAAGGGTTTGAAGGACTTGTCGAATGTGTTGCAAGTGTTCTTCCCAACTCTTTCTAAAGATGAGGATGTCGTTTAGATAAACAACGATGAATGAGTTGGTGAAGGACCACAAGATGTCATCCATTAGCCTCATAAAAGTAGCAGGGTAATTTGTCAACCTGAAGGACATAACCAACCATTAAAAAATATCTTCTTTGGATTTGAAGGGAGTCTTACATAAATTCGTGGGATCTATTGGAACCTGGTGATACCCAGACTTTAAATCATTCTTGCTGAAATACTTGGCCCCATTGATTTGGTCCAGAAGATCATAAATCATTGGGATTCGGTACTTGTTCCTGAAAGTGATTTTTTTTAGTGCCTGATAATAAATACAGATCCTCTAGGTCCCATCCTTCTTCTGTACAAGTATAATCGGGCTCCCACAACGTGAGTAACTTGGTCGGATGTGCCATATTTGTAGAAAATCCTAGATTTTCCACTTGATCTCTTCATTTTCTAGAATGGAACGACAACGTATTCCCCCCGTTGGGTAGAGATGACTCGAGAGTCAAATCAATCAAATGCTTGACCTGGAAATGCAAGGGTAACCCTATGGGTGATGAGAACATGTCCCTATATTCTTCCATGACTATATCCACCTGCTTCTACTGTGTGGAGGAACCCTTCCTAGTGGCCATGGATTTGGTTACAATCTTCCCCTTACTTTGAGAGCAAATCAGAAAGAAAACAAATTTCGCAGTATGGGGGATGATCTTACTGCATTGCTTAGCAAAGATCAAAGAGATGGTGGTAGGCAGGGCTACCTCTAGTACCCTTTATAACTTATTACCCAAAGAAATAATAACAGTGCGAGGCCTCGACTCCTATACAACATGATGCTTCCACAAGTATGGTTGGTCTAATAATACATCACAAACTTCAAGAGGAGCAACATCACACAATACCTCATTTGTGAAGGGCTTGATGTTGTATGGAAGGCGACACTGTTGGCTGACACGAAGATATGGTGAAGCCAACCGATGGTGTATAGTTGCAGGTGTGGTGTGGTTAGTAGGCCCAACTGCTTCATGGCCTCTACTGAAATGAGGTTCTTTTGGAGCTGATTGCCAAAAATGAATTGTAGTGGCGAACCCTTCACCCACATCTATGAATGGCACTCCCCCTCCTATGGATCTTCAGGCTCAATATTTTGGATCTTGGTGGTGAAAAAAGTAGAATTGGGCTCCACATTAATAATCTGATTCCCTTTGTCATTCCCCTTGTCGGGTTTTGACTCAGGGTCGAAACATGCATCTAATTCTGAAGCCTTCAACTTGGCCACTAGTGACTTTTTGGCTTGATACTCACTTTTGTTGTGAATGGGGCACTTATGGAACTCACACCACTTGCTTGTGTCCTTCATCTTCGTGGTGTTTTTATTTTCTTGCATCTTCGACAGGTTGTATTGGGTCACCCCACCTTGTCTTTGTCATTTGTTTTGCGGTTTGGGGGTGCCTTTCCCTTGCTTCAGATTCGCAGATCTAAAGTCTTGCTTATTATATTTTAAATTTTTCTCGATCTTTACAATGTATCGATAGGTGAGGCCAAGCAAGTAGATGTCTAAGAACTCCATCTCATCTTGGATGTAGTTGTGTAGTCAACCACGACACTTGAGTACTAGATTTTGTTCATAATACTTGATACCCAACTTCGTGCGAAGGGTATGAAAGATATTTGTGAACTCTAGCAATGGTACCTTCCCTACTGTAATGTGGTCCACTTTATGTACTTATCTTCATAGCTCTTGACAGGGTAATACTGCTCGATGCCATCTCAAAAATAGTTCCAAGTGGGTGTGGATAAAAATAGTGAGGGTTTCCTCTCGTTCTTCTGTTCACAGTACGCTTCCCACCAGTCCTTGACGTAGGGGGTGACTTTGAGGAGTGCAAAAGTAATATTTTCCCTACTGGAAAAATCATGAACAAAAAAATACCCTTCTAATAGATTTAACCATCTATCTATGACGTCTGCATCTATCTAGCCTCCAAATATAGGAATATCAAAGTTGACTTGTACCTTGAAGGGAGTGGTGCCTCCTGTTAGAGTCGGTCTAGTAGCCCTCCACCAGAGATCAAATCTCTTTGCATTTCATGATTAGGTGTCCCATCAGTGTGATCATGTTGCATTCCGTTAGGCATGCCATAATCCTGGTGGAGGGAGTTTGTGTCGTTATTCCCCTCTTGTTTGGCACTGCTGGTTCAGGTTTGTTCAAGTAAATAAAATCCTCAAAGGGTCATTCATCTTGCTTTAAGTTTTAAGGTCTTAGGTCTAGGGTTGAGTCCATTTTTGTCTTGAGAGGTCATAAAGGACCAGGAGGCCAGAGGGATGTCCTTCATTAAACATTATTTCAAAAATTCTCATCATTGTACAGCTAAATTTTCACCTTGTTCTCAAAAACTCTGTTTTCGAAAACAAAGGTCATTATCTCATTTTTGTAAAAATTCTCAAAATTTCAAATTCTTCAAATGTCGAAGTGCAGCCTTGGTCTCCTTTGCCAAAGCGTCCTAGAAGCTATCCCTGCAAAAATTTTTAGAAGAAATCATCATTTCAACCAATTTTTCAAAGAAGAGAAATCAAAGGTCAGAGCCAATTAATTCAAAAAGTGTCAACACTCAAAACATTACAAAGTTGGTTTTGGGCAAGTAAAAATCAAAAGGAAACCTATAAAAGCACATCACTCCTCATTTGCAACTTATTTGCCTCTTACAAGCTAAGTGAATCCTTGCAAAGTCGATTTTAGGAGTTCTTGAGCAAGTTGAGCAGTTTCAGAGGCGTGCTACGCGTCAGGAGAGGCGCGCTACGCGTCAGGGGCGCGCTACGCGTCAGGGAGATTTTTTCAGTGTTATTTTGCACGTGCGCTACGCGTCAGAGGGGCGCTACACGTTGGGCAGGGTGCGCTACGTGTTGGGGTTTCAGCTCAACAAACTGCCAGCAAGTCATCAAATCGATTTTTCTCTCAGGCAAAGTGCAGGTAGGCTTCTCCTCTATGCCTAGATTTGGTTTTGCAAGATGAAAAAGAGAATTAATATGTTCAAATGCTATGTAAATGATAAATCAAAACCCTCCCTTGTTGTGAAAAATTTAAAGTTTCAATGGTACTAGGGTTTCAAATTTCTCTTGCTGTCCAAGGTTGCCCATTTATAAATCCCTTTTTCCCTCATTTTCATCACCTTTCTCCCTCAAATTTTCCCTTGAAATTTCATCATTCTCCTCTCTAAAATTCCTAAAAGCATACTTAATTCCTAAACCCTACTTCACTTTAAAATCCCACAATTTTGTAATTTCCCATGCTTGTCTTCCCTAAATTCCTTCTTTGTGTTTATTCTCCCTAATTCCCACATGTTCCCCTATCCCTAACAATTCCCTTGTATTTATGTCCCCTTGGTGACAGCATTTGAAAAAGTCAAAAAGCAGTTAATTGGGTGCCAAGTCAGCAATATATTTCAGTCATCTTGCCTTCATAACCATGTCAGAAACCGAATCAGATTATGAGCAGAGCTATGACAGTGATTCAACACCAGAGGTAGAAGTGCCAAGGAGGCATCACAAGGGTGGTAAGGGTGGTCGGCATGTCAGAGAGGAGCCCACTTCATTGGCTCATTTGCAAGCTTGTCCACTTGCAATGTCATGTTTTCAGTATCAATCATGCTTTGGATATTGTGAGAGGATCTCACAAATTCAACACCATAGAGAGATGGTCTGCTTGTTTGTCCTACATTTGCACAATGGCCATGTGAACCTTGCAGGAGTGGATTTCACCTTATCACCTGAAATGGTTGCTCAAGCCACCGGGATACCAAATGTTGGGGAAGAGTGGACCAAGCGCAAGCTGCTAGATAAATTTCATTATCAACCATACATCAAACTCGGATGCATGAGGCACCTTACTGCTGTTTTTCCTTTCAGATTCCTAAGGGATGAGTATGAACCCTTGATGAGGCTCATTATGCGTTATTTCACTTGTGAGGGCAGATTTTCACGTTTATATTCGTACCATATCCGTTTGTTGATGCATTTCACCTGGGTAAGAATGATGAACATTCCATTTTTCATGTGCCGAAATATAGAGAAGATGGTGCCCGTAGTGCAAAGGAAGAATCCCGCACAACAGCTCAAAAGTATATATCATTATGCACTGATCGAGATCATAGTGATGCATCAGTTGGCACAGCAGGGTATTGCTTGGGAGGATTTCATTTCTCGTGACTTCTTCATGGTGCCACAGCCACCTCCCGAGGTTGTCCATGATGAGGGAGGGCCTTCACAGCAGTTTGATATTCCTGAGGCAGAGCATGTCAGTGCTCCTCCAACATATGTTACATATCAGAGAGGCCACAGGGTCTTATTTGCATCTGCACGGCAAGTATTATCTCCACACCAGGTGGAAGGGGTCTTGCCTTCTTCATCAGCACAGCGAGTGTTATCTCCACACCAGGTGGAAGGGGCCTCGCTTTCGACAGTAGCACAGGTACAAGAGAGAGGCAAGAAGCCCAAGATTGATGAAGGGCCATCAGGTGATCCAGACATAGATGTTGTTGACCTTGATATTAGCTCTCCTAGCTTAGAGTCAAAGGAGATCATTCAGCAACTTAGGGCGGGAAATGACTTGTTGCAGCAAAAGTTGGAAATGGCAAATTGGAAAATCACATACTTAGAGCAGCGCAACAAGAAATTGGAGGATGAACACACTCTTGATGAGTTGCGGAGGATCCGAGAAGACCGGAACTTGGCTCGCAAGAGACCCGGTGATTTGACACCTGTTGAGTAAGGGTCTATGCTCATTCGGGTGAACTCTCATTTAGAAAGGTTGATATCCAAGGCAAACAGGGACAAAGACATGCTCCTCCACATGAAGAACCATTATTGGGCCCGCATGCATGTGTGCAAAGCAAAAATGAAGGTACTCAAAGCACGCTTGGCCAAGGCACTAAAACGGAGGAAAAGGTCCGATCCGCTTCAAATTTTGGCTGAAGCCACCTTGAGGGAGCATGGTGCTCAATGATACACCTCCAGCTCAAAATTCAGGAAATTTCGAGCAATTTTGGTCAATTTTCAATTTTTTTTTTGCCAAAAACAGGTTTTTGCCCTCAACGCGTAGCACGCCGCGCGCTACCCTTAAGTTGGGGAGGTCCATTTTAGGAAAACTCAGAATTTTTGGATTTTTCATGACAAAATACACTTTCTCGGCCACTTCCAAGAAGTTTCATGGAGATTTGAGCCCCCAAAAGGTCAAAAAACAAGCAAAAAATGACCTTTTGCCACTTTTTGGACACACGGGAAGCAGTATTGGGAGATTGCAATTTTGGAGGGGCAAATGGCCACCAAATTGCGAAATTCCACTTGGGATGGAGAGTAGACATCCAGAAATTTCCAACAAGCCCACTTGTGCCTCATTTGGATGCCGGGAAGTGCCTCAAAAGTGGCCTGAAAGGCGTGCTATGCGTTGGGAAATGGCGCGCTACGCGTTGGGAAAATTTGCCAGTTTTGCATCTTCAGCACAGGAAAACGTAACAGTGACTAGTTTTGACTTTTTGGTTGGATTTTTCATCCTCCTTGATGTATTTGATGTAATTTCATGATTGACATGACACTTTTTACCTATTCTAGAAGATTCATTCATAAATTGGCAAAAAATTAATGAATGAATTGGTTTCCTAGCTTATAGAGGCAAGTTGTTTTGATTGCCTAGATTGTAGTGCTCAGTTTAGAATTGGTTGAAACAATTCCTAGGATGATGAGCTCGACCCCTAGAGGCAAGGAAGTGTGTTAGCTTGCCTATATTATGTACTTTCTTAGTCATTTTCATGGTTGGACTCTTAGGGGTTAAGCTTAGACTGTATTACTCTTTGTATCTCTGCAATTTTGGCAAAGGAAAGACCAGGGTTTTGCAGCACTATTTGGTATTCCTGTGGTTATTTGTGTTGATGGTGTGTTTCTCTCATGTACTTGTAAGTTTGTTATGTGCATCATTTTCCTACTCTTCTCTTCTGCAAATTAATTAAATGAAGTGTTAAGGTAGAATTCATGGTTTCTATGCTCTGCCTTTAAGTTTGCTTAATATCATTGTTTTCATCTGTTTAAGGAGAACTCTCGATGGTTTCTTGCTCTCCTTGACTCCTCACCGGTCATATCTATCCATTCACTTATTTCAAAGGCATCAAGACAATCTCCTACCTTTCCCCAAAAAGACCTCTGCAAAAACTGTGTCTCATCCCCGCACCCAAATTTGTCGTGCTCAGTTTTCCAACAAAACCCTAAAAAATTTAAAATCAAACTTTCCCTATCAGTTCACTAGCCTAAAATCAGTGTTCTTTATTGGTCATCTCCGCCCTTTGAAGACCTTTTGCCGAGATAGACCCGGAGAGACCCCTTTCCTGTGCCCGTAGGGCTAGCTACGAGGCTAAGTGGTTTGATGTTGCCTTGGATTTTGTCTTTTTCAGCCTGAGGCCAAATTCAAGCGCTAACACCTCCAAAGTGGTTTTCGGATGAAGATGCATCTCTTGTGGGCATCTATCGAGGGATTTGTGCAAAGTTGTCGATCATCAAGTTCCTCTATCATTCGAGGGCTTCTTCGAGCAATATTTTGAAGGGATCTCCTACTCCCTCATCTTTCTTTTCTCCTGCCATGGGATACCGTCGGGGTTTGTGAGGCTGGTCTTGCAAAGGTTCAACTAGTTCAAGCCCTACCTCCTTATACCTTGACCTCGTTGGCGAGATGCAAAGAAGAAAAACGAAAGAGCAGTACGCTTTGAAACCAATGATCCAGACTTATGCATGAATGCAATAGAATATAGATATAAACATAAACACAAAGATGCAGTAGGAATAAAACTTCATTTTATTAATATCTAATAATTGAAATATGCTTACGTACAAAATGGAAATAAACTAGCTCAAGCGATGTTAACTTAACTTTGAGAAGGGATGTGGCGGCTACATGCCTCTGAATTGTGTTACAATAATGCTCAAAGGTCTATTTATTATTGAGAAACAATGGAAAACCCTAAACATCCAAAAACCTAACCCTAGGAGATGAAGCACCAAAATTATGGGCCCCATTTGGGTAAATTGGTACATCAACTTCCCGAGGTTGTAACTTTGGCATGTGATCTCTATTTGATGCGCACAATACCTCGTTAGAAAGATATATCTCAGGAATAAAAATTTTAAATGAAAACATGAGTCAAATACTCATGTTTTCTTGCCTTTTTCCCCAAAAAACATCCTTTAGGGCCTCAAAACGGCTCCAAAATTTCTGGACCCGAAAAAACTGCCAAAAAAAGTAAACTGTGCTACAATTAAGGAAAAAGAAAAAATGAAAGAAAAATGGTGCAGTTCCAAGTGGAATAGGTGGGTGGACACCAATATCCACTTGGATCAAATCCTACCTCCTTAGGAAGTAATGGTTCCAATTGCGTTGAGTGCCTCTATGAGATGGGGAAACTTCTGCTGAACTTGGTCCTAGGGGAGCCACTTGCCTCGGTGCAAGAGTTAGCCAACTTTGACAACCCGATATAGTTGGAACTTTTACTGGTGAGTGTTCTTGATCTGTGTGTCCATGATCCGATCAGTTGTGGAATGTTCCATGAAATCTGGGTTTAACTATGTTGGCGTGAGTTGTTCTGGAAGTTTGATGTGTCCAGTAATGGTGGAAAGTATGGTCGAAGGTAGTCCACATTGAACAATGGGTGCAGGCCAAGGAATTGGGGAATGCTTAGCTAAAAATAATTGTCTCCCACAACCTTGGTAATGGTGTAAGGACCATATTGGAGTGGCCTGAGCTTTCGATGGGCTTTGGTAAGGCGTTATTTCTACAAATGAAACTAAACTTTGTCACCCACCTGAAACTTGTGTGGCACCCGATGTTGATCATGTCACTTCTTGTACTTGGCATTTGACTTCTCCCAGATGTCGTGAACCTACTAGTGGGTGTGTTAGATGTGTTTAATAAATCTAGTTGCTTTATCAACCTCGAAAAATACATGTATGGTTTCTTTTTGTGTAGTCGCATGAGGCATGGAAACATAAATTAGACACAACAGTTAAAATCCTAGACCCATTTGAAAGGGATTGTGACTAGTCAAGCTATGGAGAGATCTGTTGTAAATGTGCTACGCATAGGGAACACTCTCATCCCAAGTTCATCGGTGCTTAGAGTTGTACATGAAGAGTATGTGCACTATCATCTTATTGACGAACTTTGTCTCACCATCATTTTGGGGATGGAATGTAGTCGTGGTGTCCAATAGTTTCTAGAGGCTTGAATAGAGTGTGCTTAGGAACCTACTATCATGATTTGATATAATGGTCTACGGGATCCCAAAATGTATCCACACTCGCTCAAAGAAGAGTTTGGCATTTCCTCTGTTGTGATACTCTTCTTGCAGGTCGCCAATATAGCCATCTTGGAAAATCTGTCCACGACAACAAATACACGGTCATTACTGTGCTTGGTAGAGGGGACGCTATACACATAGTCCATGGAGATGGATTCCCAAGGTTGTCTGGGAGTAGGCAGAGGAGTGTACAAGCCTTGCTTCTTGATGGTTGGCTTGGCGATGGTGTAGGCAATGCAGGATCTGATATTTTTCCCACCATCCAGTTGGAGTTTTTGCCAATAAAAGTACTTTTGTAGTACAACCACAGTTTTATCCACACCAAAGTGTCTTACAACCTGACTATAGTGTGCCTCCCAAATTATCTTGGCACCCTCACTTGAAGGAAAACAAAGGTGTACCAGGTAGCATAATAATGCATCCTGGAGGTGGAAATCAGGAACTTTCTTACCATCTACTAGCATCTAGTATGTGAAGGTGAACTCTAGATCATTTTTGTATAGTTGCGTCCATATAAGGGTCTCGTGGCGACAAGAGTTGGGAATAGTAGTCATTGTTGCAACTGGGGACTAGTTGATCTAGTCTGCAACATGTTTGGTGCTACCCTTTTTGTATTTAATTTTCAAGTGGAGTTGCTGAAGATATGTAGACCACTTCTGATGGCGTTTGTTCTGCAACTACCCCTGTGTCTATATAAACGAAAGAGGTCAGTGATCGATGTGGATGACCGTCTCCTTCCCCATAATGTAATGCTTGCATTGTCGTAAAGCTTGCACGATGGAATACATCTCTTTATCATAGTTGGGTTACTTCCGAATTGTATCAGAAAGTGTCTCATTATGATAGGCCACTAGATGCCCATTCTGGGTGACGACTCCACCAATAGCATAGTTAGAGGTATTTGTGTCAATTTCAAATGGTTGTTCTAGGTTTGGTAATGTGAGTGTCGGTGTAGAGAAGAGGCAATGATTCAACTCAACGAACTCCTTCTATTAGGACTTGGACCAGGAAAAATTTTCTTTCACTCCGCCCTTGGTAATTTGACTCAAAGGCCAAGTGATATGGAAGAATCCCAACACGAACCTCCAATAAAAAATTATAAGGCCCAAAAAGTTGCGAAGCTCTGTTAGAGTGGTCGGGACTGGCCAATCCTGAATGACTTGGATCTTTGTTGGACCCACATGCACACCACACTCGTCTATGATGTAACCTAGATATTGGACCTAACTCATGCAAAAGGTGCATTTCTCCAATTTGGCACTTAGGTTTTGCTGCCGAAGGGTTTGAAGGACCCGTTGAGTGTGTTGCAGGTGTTCTTCTCAACCCTTGCTAAAGATGAGGATTTCATCTAGATAAACGATGATGAATGAGTTGGTGAAGGGCCACAAGATGTCATCCATTAACCTCATAAAAGTAACAGGGGAATTTTTCAACCTGATGGGCATAACCAACCATTCGAAAGGGCCTTCCCTAGATTTGAAGGCGGTCTTCCATACATTTGTGGGCTCTATTGGAACTTGGTGATAGCTAGACTTCATATTGATCTTTTTGAAATTCTTGTCCCCCCTGAGTTGGTCTACAAGGTCATCAATCAGTGGGATTGGATACCTATTCTTGATAGTGATTTTGTTTAGTGCCCGATAATCAATACAGAACCTCCAGGTCCCATCCTTCTTCTGTACAAGTACAATTGGGCTCCAAAAAGGCAAGGAAATTGGTTAGATGTGCCCTTTTTGTAACAACTCCTAGATTTTCCGCTTGATCTATTCATTTTCCAGAAAGGAGCGGTGATATATCAGCCCGTCGGGTAGAGGTCCTTGACGCAGGGTGCGAATTTGAGGAGTGTAAAAGTAATCTTTTCCCTACTAAAAAAATCATGCACCAAAAAATACCCTTCCAATAGATTTAACCATCTATGTACGGTGTCTGCATCTATTTTGACTTCAAATATGGGAATACCAAAGTTGACTTGTACCTTGAATGGGGTGGTGCCTCCAGAGTGGCTGTCGAATGAAGATTCGTCTCCTGTGGGTATTCGCCGAAGGATCTGGGAAAATTTGTCCATCATCGCGTTCCTCTGTCACTCAATGGATTCTTCTTTCAATATTTTTAAGGGATCTCCTTCACCCCTCATCTTTCTTTTCTTGCACCATCGGAGTCCATTAGGTTTTGCGAGTCTAGTCTTCTAAAGGTTCAACCAGTTCAAGCCCTAACTCCTTATACCCTGACCTAGTTGGGGACATGTAAAGAAAAATAGAGAAAGAGTAGACCTCTCTGAAACCACTGATCCAGACCTATCCAAGAATGAAAAGAATATATATATATATATATATATATATATATATAGATAGATATATATATATATATATATATATATATATATATATATATATATATATATTGATTTGAAATGATCATTTATTAAAACTGATGTATAATTGATTAACCATTAATGAATTGAATGTTAGCTGAATGTATGGAAATCGAGGAAAACTGCTTGAGAAGAAGACTTTACGACAACTAATTAAACACATGGAAGATGCATAACAGAAGTGAAAATAGTAATAACATGGTGATACCAGAAAACAAAATTGATTACGAAGTTCTTCCCTAATGGACTATGTCTTTGGGTCCGCTTTCAAGATGGGAGACCGCTTTATTAGGATATAAACAGATGAGGTCGATTACACAGATATTTGATCAATATAAATGTGCACACAGTCACTTATGATCACTGTCATCAGATACCTCTCTGAACCAGCTTTCCAACACCTATCATAGTTCCCAATTCTGACTCTAGATGCTCCTGTTACAATGAAAACAAAATTTCCTATGATCTCCAGAATCTGCAAACAAATATCAAAACCACTCTCCCCTTCATCAATGAAGCAAAAATACCTCTTAAGGGCCTGTAGATACATTGAAACCACCTTGGTTGAATACAGGATGAATTTGGTTGCAAGTTGATTAGGTTTAGCTTCGATCTTGTTGGAATTTTCCACCTAGGTTAGATGCATGGTCATCAAATTAGTTTGAACAAAAAAAAATCATATAACCCATAAATAAACTTTATAATAACTCCACAACCGCTGGCGGTCAAGATAACCGCGTGGAGGGCTAATGGCTTCCATGTGAACACCAGGCGGTCGTCTGCCTGACTGCCACCTGATGGTTTATCCCCGACGGTTCTCGCAATCAACCCGCCAATGGCTTGTTGTTCACATGACCTGTTTCCGTTTTGCTGATGGTTCCACTGTGGCTAACGTCCTGACTGTTGGCTCTCTAACCCTAACACTAACCTGATGGTCTATCATCATTGTTCACATGCCAATGTGTCTGATGCAGTTTCCAATTTCGTTGCGGTCAAGGCCTGATTGATGGCTAAACTTTGACGGTCTAACAGTTCCGGGTCACATGTTTCCTACGCGGTTAGGCTGCCCACGCGGTCAACTGGCCATGTATTGTTTTATTTGTAACTTTTAGCAATGTATTTAGGCCAAGAGTTAATGAATTTTAGAACTTAGGCTTAGGGTTAGGTTTGATGTTGTTTTAACAATGCGATGGTTAGGACTTAGGTCTTTAGGGTTTTAGCATAGGTTTTTTTAATACATATTGCAATGCATTGTAGATGGTTAGGTTACAACATAGGTGAAAGATTTGATAGTGCATTTGGTAGATTAGGATTAGGGTTTACATTTTGTTTTTAAAGACTCGTGTACAACATATTGTCACAATTTGATGAAACCAAATACATATCGACACCAGCTACCTTTGCAGCGTCATCCTTGATGACACATCGAACCTCTGCAATAGACGACACAACCCATGTCGACACAAAATCCTGCGAAGGCGAATGACAAAAGACATGTCGTCAACCAAATCCTGGCGGAACTATCGATGAACACAAGTCTCCAGCCAGGTACAAACCCATATCAACTGAACGTCATGAAAACCATATTACTTGAACAACTTGATTCATAACCAACATTGTCGAAGTTGACAACAATGAATTGAATTGATGGCGACTCTGAACAATGACGATGGCACTTGAGCACCTGTGCAATGATCTGACGAGATCCTCCTGGATCAATCCTCTCCACTTGAAAGCTTTTGGACCACAAAAGTTTGACTAAACAAATAGTCGATGAGGGTAGAACTCCCTCTCTTTCCACCTTGACCTGATGGTGTACCAATATATTTGATCAATCACCTGCAAGTGATGACCCTGATGATGCTGACTATGGAACTTTTTAATTCGGTGACCTATTGCATCCATCTACAGTATGAACAACTTGCAACGATGGGCAAACAACCTGTTATGAACATGGAAATTGATTCCATGAAGAACCATGAGTTAGTGATTCATAATCTTTGAAAACAGTCTCTACTGGATGTTGTTTAATACCATCAACATGTATAAACAATCTATTTTTCGAAATGAGAGAGATAATCAGAGATACATTGGACATCAAACCAACTACTTTATTTAACATACTTTCCTGCTTCCTAATTACTAAGTGAACTTGCTGCAATGAACCCATCAAGCTGTAAGGTGAAGTCTGTTGCAACTTAGTTTTTCTTTTAAAGTATTGATTTAGCTGTTGATTTGTTTGAATCACTTTTCCTTCATTTAAATGATGTTTCCATTGATTAACACTTTCCTCTTATGCATAAGTTCCCATTAGACACTTTGACACGGCTTTAGAAAATGCTTTGATATGAAAAGAAATAGATTTCTTCTCCACTTGAAAAGTGGTTTCCACACTGTTTGAAACATGACATGGCAACACAATACAAGAGAAATTGAACACTGACTTTCCCCAATACTAACTTGTATCCTTGCAACTGTTAAGTCCAAACTTAAATTGAATTGGTTCATTCTGACATTAGGAAGAGGAGTTTTAGGCACACACTATAATTCATGCTGTAATCCCTGCTTATGAATAAAATGTTTGGTTTTACATAGAACTGGAACAGTTTCTATATCTTTAATCAAACCATCTTTAAGATGAGTCTCATAACTTAAAAAACCGTCATGTCAATTGTTATGTTGTCCTTTCATACACATGATTACAAATCTCTTGTTTGAACTTATTAATCACTTCATCTGATTAACATTAACTGAATTCAAGTGATTTTTGTTTTGATGTGCCCTGACAATAAATTCAAACCCACCTTTCTTGAGGTGACATTTATGTTTTCTCCTATAAAATACTGCATCACGATCATAAAGATAACAACGTCCTAAGACAACTCCACATATGTATACTAGAACCATATCTAATTCCACTTCATCAATGTAATTAGCTATTATGGCAAATCTTAATCGACAATGTTTGGTGACTTTTATCTGAGTTGATTTATTTAGCCATCTTGATGGGTAAGGTCTTGGATGATTCCGTGTTTCCAAACCCAAACTTTTAACTAAATATTCAGAGATTAAATTCGCCTGTGATCCATTGTCAAACATTGTATCTCTCTTTGTATACTTAGAAGTTATCCTTATTTTAAACAATTCAACTCTTTTATCCTCATTTGAAGGATTTATGTTTGAAGAAGATGCAATAGTTTTCGAACTTGAACCAGTATCAGAAGTTTTACCTGTCATAACCATGGCGGTTATCCTCCTTTCATCACCTGAATCTGAACCTAGATCTTGCTAGACCATTGTAATTGCCTTCTTTTCATCCTTCTCCTTAAGGAACTTCTTGGGCTTAAGTTCTGGATGAAGTTTCTAACACTTATATTCATCATGACCGACTCTCTAGCAATGAGAAGAAGTAGATATTTCCTTCTGAGCCATCGCTGATTTCTTTCCCTTCGAATTGTTCTTCCCCTTACTGTCATTGGAATCTTTGACTTCCAACTCTTTGGATGACTGTGATGAAAACTTGAATGGTCTTCCACCTGATTCAATATGTATGGCTTGAACACACACTTCATCAAAACCATCAAGATTAAACATCAATAATGTATGTTGAAAATATGAATGTAAACTATCGATGTATTTTAACAAAGTTTCAGTGTATCCAATGAAATTTGAAGCGCCAATGCTTTCTCTCTGAACTCCTAAGTAAAATCCTGAACACTTTGCCCTTTACCTTGACTCAGATGCTGCCAATCAATAACATCTTGCTGCATGTATCCTAAAGGAAAGAATTATTTCCTAAGAGACTTTAAAAACTTAGACCATGAAAAGATGAATTTTCCTTTACGCTTTACATCTATCTGAGTTTTAATTTCCCACCATATTAAAGTTTTTCCCCCCATTCTAAGTGTAGCTAACTAATTTTTTTTTTTTTTGCTAGAAATGTTCTAAATGCGACAATACACTTCTAACTACTTAATCTAGTTAACTAGCTTTTCAAGACTCATTTCGCCATCATATATAGGTAACTCAAATTTCACATAAATTTTTAAAAGATATGTTTTCTTAGGTTTCTTTTCCGTTTTAGATTCTGCACTGGAAGAAGATGAAGAAGATGATGATGATGGAGATGGTTGAGGTGAAGGAGGTTTACCAACCTTTCCTTTACCTTTGTCCTTCTTCGATGTCTTTGAAGGAGAAGCTGCATCTCTTGCCTTCTTGTCTTTGTAGAGTTCTCCCAACATCTACTTCATAGTCAAGAATTCTTGTTGAAACTGTTCATCACTCATCTTAGTTTCAGTGTTTTCACCTGCATCAGATCCTAACATGGTCAATTTATGAACGACTCGTCACTTTCTAATCTCTGGATCGATCTACTCAAGGATTCCTTCTCCTCGTTGTGACTTTGACCTGGCTAACATTCAATGAAAAAATCTACAAATGCAACCTACTCTGATACCAAATTATATGATCTAAAATGATCATTTATTAAAATTTATGTAGAATTGATTAACCATTAATGAATTGAATGTTAGCTAAAAGAGAAGAAATTGAGGAAAACAGATTGAGAAGAAGACTTTACGATAGCTGATTAAACACAAGGAAGATGCATAATAGAAGTGAAAATAGTAAAAACACAGTGATACCAGACAAAAAATTGATTACGGAGTTTGTCCCTCATGGACTACGTCTCCAGGTCTACTTTCAAGATGTGTGACTGCTTTACTAGGATTGAAACAGATGAGGTCGATTACATGAGATTTTATCAGTCTAAATTTGCACACAGGAACTTTTGATCATTGTCATCAGATAGCTCTCTAAACTAGATTTCCAACGCTTGTCATGGTTTCCAATTCTGACTCCAGATGCTCCTATTATACTAAAAACAAAACTGCCTATGATCTCTCGAATCTTCAAACAAATATCAAAACCACTATCCCCTTCATCAATGCAGCAAAACTACCTTTTAAAGGCCTCCAGATACATTGAAACCTCCTTGGCTGAATACAGGATGAATTTGGTTGCAATTTGATTAGGTTTAGCTTCAGTCTTGTTGGAATTTGTCACCTAGGGTAGATGCATGGTCATCGAATTAGTTTGAACAAACAAAAATCATATAAACCCATAAATAAACTTGATAATAACTCCATAACTACTAGCAGTCAGGATAATCGGGCAGAGGGCTAACAGCTTCCACGTGAACACTGGGTAGTCGACTACCTGACTGCCACCTGGTGGTTTATCCTCGGCAGTTTCGACGACCAACCCGTCGGCGGTTTGCTATTCACATGACTTTTTGTCGTTTTGCTGACGGTTCCGCTATGGCTAACCTTCTAACTGATGGCTCTCTAACCCTAACAATAACCTGAAAATCTATCAACATCATTCACATGCCAACGTCTTTGATGCGGTTTCCAATTCTGCTGCAGTCAAGGCCTGACTAATGGCTAAACTCTGACGGTCTAACAATGTCCGTTCATATGCTTCCGACACGGTTAGGCTGCCCACGTAGTCAACTCGATGTGTATTGTTTTATTTGTAATGTTTACCAATGTATTTAGTTTGAGAGTTAATGAATTTTAGAACTTAGGCTTAGGGTTAGGTTTGATGTTGTTTTAACAATGCAATGGTTAGGACTTAGGTCTTTAGGGATTAAACATAGGTTTTTTTTAATACATATTGCAATGTATTGTAGATGGTTAGGGTTGCAACTTAGGTGATAGATTTGGTAGTGCATTTGGTAGATTAGGATTAGGGTTTACATTGTTTTTTTTAAAACCCATGTAAAACATATTGTCACAATGTGACGAAACCAAATACATATCGACACCAGCTACCTTTGCAACGACAACCCCGACGACACATCGCACCTCTGCAATGGACAATGCAACCCATGTTGACACCGAATCCTACAAAGGCGAACAACAAAACACATGTCGTCGACTAAATCCTAGCGGAAATGTTGATGAACACTAGTCGACAACTAGGTACAAACCCATATCAAATGAAAGTCATGAAAACCATATTGCCTGAACAACTTGATCCATAACCAACACTGTCGAAGCTGACGACACGGAACTGAATTGACGATGACTCTGAACACTGACGGCAACACTTGAACACCTATGAAATGATCTGACGAGATCCTTTTGGGTCATATATAAACATAAACACAGAGATGCAGCAGGAATAAAAATCTGTTTCATTAATAATAAAGAACAGAAATATGCTTACATACATAATGGAAATAAACTAGCTCGGAAGACGGTAGCTTATCTCTGAGAAGATATGTAGTGGCTACATGCCTTTGAATTGTGTTAAAATGAGGCTTGAAGGCCTATTTATTATTGAGAAATAATGGAAAACCCTAAAAATCCAAAAACCTAACCCTAGGAGATGAAGCACCAAAACTATGGACCCCGTTTCGTTAAATTGGTACATCAAATTCTTGGGGTTGTAAATTTTGCATACCAACTCCGTTTTATGCACACAATAACTCATTAGAAAGATCTATTCGAAGGATACAACTTTCGAAAGAAAAGATGAGTTAAATCAGATTATCTTTGAAAATTAGATTACATCACTGATAACCAATAGAAAAATAATACAGACTTCACTCTACCAAACTAGAAACTAGATCTATTGGTTAATATTTCATAATACTAGGTTTCTACAAGAGAAAAAGACAATTAAGAAAGAAATTAGATATAACCAAATGAAATTATGAAAGATAACCATTACATATCCTCCAGTTTAGGTGTCTAAAGTTTTCATTGGAACTGGGTCTTTTGCACTCATGCTAGGGGACATTGGGAGCTTAAATTCACATAGAATGTTTTTTTTTCATTTGAGCTAAGCGAGCTTCCAACATTTATATACTTGCTTGGATATGCCACTAGTTGCATGGAATGTTATTGAAAAATGAAATGATTTCATTTATTTCTTTGTGCTTCTCCTTTAAGACTCATCTCAGTACCATCTTAAGCTACTTGTGGAGAATAATAGAATGCATATACTAATTCCTACTTTCCCAAGTATTACTAGGATTAGGGAGCTAGCAAGAGACCTCCTCTATTAATTCTAAATTTGAAGAGGCTTGTGTATCTTTAGTGATATGATTCTATAGCCTCCAAATATCCTCTTGAGTTCTAGGAGAGTCACAACATGATAAGATACAACAACCACTTGAGCCTGCACCACAACACATGACCAACTTTGTTGGCTATATCTCCTAGCCCCACAATGCCCACACATGTGTTGGCATGGCATACTGGCCGCAGTGACTAAAGAAACAATACAATAATAGACATACAAACACCCTTATATCCACATGCTACAAACAAGCGATAACCCCTTAAAAGCAAGTGAAATTGCATGAGCAACAAGAATGTCTCTTTCATCAATATCTTCCACTGACCAAACAACACGTAAGATTCAAAAGAAATAGCCACCCTAACCAAAAGGAGATGAGGTAACCTAGAAAAACAGGCTAAAAAAAGTATGCCCTGTAGGTCAATTAAAAAGATGAGGGATTTCCATGACATGGGAGAGACCATCTCCTAAAGTAATAGGAAACCAAAACTCACAAAATAAAAAAAAAAATCCCCAACAGAGACTCCGTTACAAAAATCATCCACACCAATGAAAACCATAAGTTGAGAAAACCAGTGCACAAGGCCAAGGGATAAATATTACCTATTTATAACTATGAAAAAGGACCAAGGCCATTAGAAATTGGGAGAAAAATACTGAGACTATATTTGCAAGACCCCACCCGTTATCTAGAAAGACATCACAATTACCAAATTCATAACTTAGCTCTTCAACTGGGGCATCACCATCATCATTGGAGAGATAAACATCACCTAAAACCACATAGAACATTAAGGAAATGATACCTTTGTAAACCGTAGATGAAACATAAACTTTGACATGCCAACTAAAATCCTAAAAAACTCTTCTCATATCCCATGATTTGAATTTCCCAACGTCACTCCATAGTATAGCCAGAATCCAATGGGAGTATGAATATCCCACAAGCGGTAGGAGGATTACAGTGCTAGGGCACATAAGTCTTCCTAGTTGCAAAGTAGCAAGCAAAGAACTCTTCAGTAAATAACAAGTCATGCGTCCAAGAAATTTAAACAGTGCATGCTTCATGCATGGGGGGAGGGCGGGGGATAGGCCACACTACCCCACTCTTAATGACATCGAGGGTCAGTGGGCCTGTCCTCTTGCCCCCCCTAATCCCATTTGATTTATGAGTCTCCAACCCCATCGATGGGATAAACATGTCTATTTTGGAATAGGGCTTCTAGAAATTTAATTTAATTATGAAGAATTATCATGTGCATGGAATGGATTTAACCTCAAAGGAATATTCTATATTATTATTAGTAGTATACACAAATTAAAGGTTGATATTTATCTCCAAATTGGTTATGCCATTTTTGTTTTTTTAATTAAATTGATTAATTAAAAAATTTGTAATATGAAGAAGTCTCATATGGAATGAGTTATGGTTTTTTGGGAATGTGGTATTGATAAACCACGGTATTGGCCAATAGTATTGTAACGATCTATATTTACAGAGTAATAATCTCTATGATAAAGTGGGTATATATATGGGCGTAGTTTAACTTATAGACAAAATGACCTTTTTCACAATATTTTTCTAGTTAATTTTAACCAAAATCCGGTAGAGATTTTTAAAAGCTTGAGTTTAAGTTGTTTAATTTGTAGAAATCGAGTGCTCCAGTGGCGTTTTTAGTGTGGTAAATCTATTTATGCATTCAAAAATATATTTTAAGTAATGCAAAATAACATTTTTGCTCTTGCTTGAAATTGTATGGCCGGATTCCGGTGAAAAAGACTATTGTCAATTTAGACTACACCATAAATATCCATGAATAAGAACCTTGTTCCATGGTTTTTCAAATATATATATCTTTAAATTCTATATTAATTATTTTTAATAATAACAATAATAATAAATTTATCATTCTGTTAGTTTTATTATTTGTTTAATTTTAATAACTTGAGATGTCTTAAGAAGATGTCTTATGAAATAAGTGTTTTTGTGTTTACTATAGATTAATACTTATCTATATTTACCAACCATTTAATTTATATGGCTATAATAATTATGCCGTAAGGCGTTCCCCTCTGAAATTAACTCCCCCAAATGTGTTTCTGTCCTAATCTTAACTGTCATATCCATTGTTAGATGATTCAACAATGATCTGCCATCCAATTTAATTAGAAACATTAAAAAACTATTAAGGTAATTAGTTAATAAAAAATTAATTAATTTTTGTTCTGGTTACCCTACCCAACCTGTTCGTCTACGTAGTCGGTTCGTCATGTGAGTGTAGATACCCGCGATTGTTGCAGAGGAGGGCGGGGGGCAAATACCTTTGCTGCAAGAGGATGAGGAGGGCCGTGGAGGGTGGGGGGGATTCCTTCTTCTTTGTTGCACAAGGATGAGAAGGTTCACATGGGACCGCTTTTTCTACAGGAGGAGGAGGGCCAGGAGGATGAGGAGGTCTAGAAGGAGGATTAATTAGTTGGCAGTTTTTCCCTGCATCCGAATCTGGTGGCCTCTACATTAGAACCAGTTATGGTGGTAGTTATTAGGTTATGGTATACATTTTGGGGTTACTGTTCTCATTTCTCATCTCATATTAGTATTTGCAGTATTTGCAGCCTTCGCATAGTAGCCTTTGATAGATTTGCAGTGTTCCACCTATCAGGTTAGTTAATTTACCTCTAGATTTCCGTTTTCATGTTGTTGAGCTTTCTATCGACACTCATCATCACCTTAATATTACATATCTTGATGGTCTGGGTATGTAGATGTCTCAAGCAAACAATTCATGGAACTAGAACTTTAAGCTAACTTTGGTTTCTAGATGACTAAATATTTAGTTGTATTTGATAAGAACTTGTTCTACTATGTCACTTCTCTTCACTCTACCATCCTTGTTTGCTTCCTGTTTCCTTCCTTTACTATTGTCAACCACTGTTCCATTTTGATTATATGCATTGTTGTTCCTGAGAACCTACAACTCAGCTGTATGGAGTGTTTTCTTATGTGGCTTATTTTGGGGTCCAGTATGCCTTCATTCTACCATCCTTCTTTTCTTCCTCTTGCCTAGCTTTACTATTGTCAACCATTGTTCCATTTTCATTATATGCATTGTTGTTCTTGAGAACCTACAACTAAACTGTATGGAGTGTTTTCTTAGGTGGCTTATTTTGGGGTCCAATATGTGTGTTCATTGTGACTGTAGATCGAAAATAGTGTTACTATTGCCTTTGGAACTCTTCATTCCCAGAAGTCAATTTGAGGGAATGGAGATTTTGGGACAACCCTTGAAGAACATTAGGCTCGTCTTTCTCGGTCCTGGCAATGCCTGCTTTCGAGCCCTGCTCCACTCCTACCATGATTTTTTTGCTTGTCTCTGGAATGAAAATACTTGAGTCCCTTGCATTTTTCTGAACCTCGGCCTGATTGTGATCACATTGAGACTTACCTAGAGATTTCCCTTTTCATGTTGCTGAGATTTCTGTCGGCACTCATCAGCACCTTAATTTTATTTCACGCTCCTGTTTATTTAAAATTTTATTATTTTGTTGTTTGAAACCATTGAAATTCAGTATTGCACATGATGTTGCCACTCGGTCCATTTCCTGGTTGTGATTTTTTTTATGCACTTATTTTGGGGTCCAGTATGTGCGTTCACTGTGACTGTAGATGGAAAATAATGTTACTGCTACCTTTAAACAAGGGTAATTAATGTTAAAGAGGACCATGGTATTAATTTTTTTTTAAAACCCCAAAGACATGAATACTAGAAATCTAGGATTTAGCAAAGCTACATACAGCCACATAACCTCAATTGCTAGCTTGCTAGGTCAATTTCTAGTGGTGTAGGTTCAGGGAAAACATGTATTCCAACCTGAGAGGCATTGAACATTTTATCCCAAGGGAGGCAAATTTTTTATTAGATCAAGCATCTTTCTATTTCAGATTCATACATCCTTCTTGCTAAGCTTTCCCATAGATCAATTTCACCCATCTCTCAATTGTTGCTGTATGTGATTGGGTACAACCATACACTTGGCCAAATGTTATGATAGAGTAAAGTTTGGAATGCATTTGGGTTCTCACCAACAGCCATTGTGGACTCGGTATAGAATCCACATGGCCACAAAAATTACATTGATTGTGTTTTTTTATGTTTTGATCAATGAATTTGTATAATTGACTGTGCTTTGTAGAAACCAAAGTTAATAACTCATTTATGTGTATTATCCATTTCATTCAATCATATGCTACAATTAGAATCCCTCTTGTGATGCATTTCCTAGCAGTTACATCCTTTAGGAATAGTTTATATAATAGGGGTATATATCTAGATTCAGTTGCTCCCAGTGATGGGCATGGCATCTCACCTACAAAAAACTATGATTCGACAGATGTGCCATTTTTCTAGAGGTTGGATATAATTTTGTTGTAAAGAAAAGTGTGTGTGTGTGTGTGTGTGTGTATATATATATATATATATATATAGGCTAAATGGAATTTGAGGCCCACTTGAATCCTCTGCTAAATTGGGACCTTGGTATTAGAAGCAAGTAGGTCCCAAACAAGCAGAGCCTCAAAGCCAAACTAAAGAACTATTCACTGGATCTATTGATGGGCATTGACTTTGGAAAATTGTGAGTAGACCAAGCATAAACACTTATCAAATAAATATAATTTTCAAAGTAACAATTGTTTATTTTCATCAAGGATCTATGTTTATGAGATACATGATGGCCTACTATTTACTACTAGGATTGTGAGGACCCATTGCCCATTAAAAAATTCATTCCCTCACCAACATGATTTATGTTTCTAGATTTGTAGAATGTTCTATTAGTCATTTAGCTACATTTATTATTTTTACATATAAAAATAATATTTTATTTTATAAATTAAGATTTAGCCCAATACCAAATTAATGTATAAGATTTGTTACACGAACTTAGAGCTTTGTAAAGATGTAAACTTTGAAATTGATTCTTTTAACATAGTTGTCATATGAATTGCAACAATCTTATTATAGGTCCCTTTAATATAGTTGTCATAGGAATGGTAGCATTGTTAATATATTTTCTTCATAGTAACTTAAAATATTTGTATCTTTCCTTCCCTTAACATGGTTGTCATTTTCTCTTCTGCCAATTTTAGCTTTATTTTTCTTTCAAAAATTTACTAGATAAATTTTTTATTATAGGTCCAATCATTCCTTAAATCAAGTAATAATTTATTGTATATTCTTTCCTTTTGTTTCAATGTTTGTGAAGTCTATGTGATAAATGAAACTTCTTGCAATGAATTGTGCCATGAGGATGATGTAGTTTATGTTAGAAGCTCCCCTTAGTCTTTTCATTGTTTTTCTTTTATGTGTCTTGCTGAAAGCATACCTAACAATCCCTGAAAGGATTCCTAACAATCCCCAAAATGTTCATAGTGTCACGACTAATACTTCCAACACCCTCAAACGTTTTCATTAAAACATCTCCAATGCTTTTTTATATCGAACTTCTCAACATTATACCATTTCTCAATTTTTTTGTTTTAGATATTCAAAGACTACATTTTTCTTTGTGAGTTGATTTGATCATGGTTTCATCAATACTTTACAATATATTATGATTATAGTATTGCTAAATTGCCACTATCCTCTTATTCTTCATAATTATTCTTTGTCTGTAAATTTTAGATATCAATGAGAAGAAGCAAGAATTGAAGCTTGGATAAATCTGCAGACTTCAAAAGCTGAAGTTGAAACCAAAAAACTTGAGGTATAAGGAGTGTGCTTATAAATATTTGTACGCAATTTTCTGTTAAAATATTCAATGATATTTCTTCGAGGCAACATCTTTGTTTGCTACCTAACAATTGGCAAATTGTCTTGGATAGCTTAATAATTAGATTGTATGGTACATAAATTTGAAACATCATGCATTTGGCACGAATCTTACTTCTACTGAAAAGGAAAAGTTGGTATGCATTGAATGGCATTTATCCACTTTTCATTTGGTGGAGACTATAGCATTTAGAACATATTTTGCAACTTAGGTTTCAACCATAATAGGATTTTTTCATATGAACTCTCTATCTTTTCAGCGAACCTCTCAAACAAATACATCCATACCTCATTGCCATAACCGCTCCTTTGCACATGCTTTCAACAACGTTTACACTAATGAAGCATTGATAATTTCATGCAGATATTGATAAAATTGCACCTAAATGTCCATGCTCTATTTGTCTTGAATCATATCCACAATTCGAACCAAATTTATTGCTGCTCCAGATGCATATCTAAAACAAAGGGTCATCGCTTCTCATTATCAAACAACATGCACCCTAGTCCTTAGCCAGCTGCCCTTATGTCTCTTTCACAAATAGAAGAAATGGTCATTGCTAGGGTTAACCTTATACTCCAGTTAACACATGCACGTGGTGGACAATATAAATACAATGGCCACAAAATTTGTTTTCCACAAGACATTACAAAAATTCCAAGCATGTTGGCACGACGTGTTGAAGACTTGGACATTCTAATTGTCACCCGTCATAGTAATGACCATAATTCTTATGATTTCATTGTCAGTAGACATCATGTTCTTGTTGCACTAGAATACAAATTTGCAAATGACCCATACTATAAGAATGCTCGTATTGATAACAATGCACTAGCATCCTTACTAGCAATCCCCATCGATGTCTCGTCCTCCCTTCACCATTCCAATACCACAGAAACAACTGTCCACCTTTCACCTAAACCACAACTTGAGCCCACTGAAGATTCTGCAAACCCATCCCTACACCACACATCATCATTCATACCCATTATTCCCAATATAAATATAGAAATCCAAGAAATACACCATTATTTACATGCTTACAGCCACCATTCTGATACTACAATTGAATGACCACCAATTGACTTATCCCCAATCAATGAATACAACACAAAAGGTCTACTCTCTATGGTTTTCTTGACCCTTTTCCCCACATGAGTTTCAATGCTAAATCAACCAAGAATGAAAGCAGTGCAGTTACATGAATATGCTCTTCATCTCATACGTTACTACGATAATGGATTCATTATTACATATATAATCTCATGATGCGACATCGTAGTCAAGCAACAACGTTCGTTTTTGTGAAAAAGAACATTGCATATAACTTTCCAACATCTATTGAAGATATGAACATCCGATTAGAACAATTTCCAAATGAGTAGTTGGCAGAACAAGTCATGCGTTTCAGTTGATATTTACGTGGAACAAGATATTTTTGACACAAAGCTAAAAATGAACTAACAGACATGATATCTCAGCTCAGTTGCCCAACGTTCTTCTTCACATTAAGTGCATCTGATACAAAATGGCTTGATCTTCATGCAGTCATGCTCGAATGTCAACCTTCTGATATTGCAAAACAACAAAAATGGAGAAACGATAACATTATCTCTAACCCACATTTAACATCACTATATATGCACCATATATTCACAACATTTCGTGAAGTTATCTTAGAGAAACACTTGCAGACAAAAGACTATTGGTACATCTACGCATTCTACCACATTTCTTTCGTAACTCTTAAACATCAAACCTCATCTACTACAAAATTATCTTACACAAATGCATACTTGATAGGAATGAATAACAACATAGAGGATCTGCACACATTTATGGTTTCCTTTGGATAGAAAATGCACTTGATATGGAAAGCCTCAACTGGGATGACATAGAAGAAGTTGATGTTGCTAGGAAATTCTTTGACAAATATATTTCAACTTGGAACCCTTGTATTCCTTCGATTTCATACCAACCAATTGCTAAGACAAATTCAGAAGATCCTTGTCCATTGTCCATGCCGCAAATTTTCAAAACCAATCCTTTCAATGATTATGAACAACTCATAAATTGGGTTTAACATCACACAAAATACACCGAAATCACATGCCTAAAAAAGAAAGGATCCTCATTTGAATGTCACTATAAAGCACCATGGAAATTACATCCAAAATCATCCTTATTCATTGACTCCAATGGCCAAAAAACATACATCCCTGCTCGCAATGATGATAAAATCAATACCCATAGCCCTACAAACCCTTTTGCCATATCGTACAAGATATAGGAGATTCTGCTGCAGAATTCATCACAAACTAGCAAACATTTCGTCCTTTCTGCAAACCTTGGCATCAACACCACACACTATCTGATATTGAATATGTTGCAAATGATAGCTCAACTATTCATGAAGCCAATCCTCCAAACACCATGGAAATAAATGAATGGGAATTACTCTCCCAATTGTACCCTACAAACGAGCTCCTCATAAATGACCTTGACATGCTTGGCCTTCGTTGCTTTGATGACAAAACATAACTAGAATCATACCACTATCCCATTAGATCTACAAAATAATGCCATACAATTCATTGAGAATAGCTTCTCTATCCAACGCATTCTTCAAACTCATCAACATATCCTAACGACCCTTACTACATTATCTCCAATGCAAAGCAAAGCTCTAAATATTATTTCTAATCATTTTTCTAAGAAGGACACTTTTAACTTCTCTCAAAATGATAATATAGGGCATTGTTGGTACAGGAAAATCCCTCCTTATCAGTTGCATCAAAGATATTCTCATAACTCTTGCAAGCCGAGAACCTTCACCGATCATGCTCCTCGCCCCTATAGGCGTTGTTTCCTTCAACATACAAGAATCGACAATCCATTCCACCTCCACCATCCTATAAAGGATCTTACGCCTTTAGAAGGGAATGCTCATGCAAAATTCCGAGAAGAACTCAAGAATCGATGAAATGAGCTTTATTGGGCCAAAGCTTCTTAGCCATATTGATGAATGCCTTCAAGAGGCATTTCCACTACAAAGAAACACCCCTTTCGGTGGTTGTTCCATTATATTGGTTAGTGATCTCGGCTAGTTACCGTTCGTCAAAGACATACCCCTATATGTAGGCATGAGCCACGAAAGTGCACTGTGGAACACATTCAACACAATCATCACATTAGACACAATATTTCATCAACAAGGTGACAACATCGCCCATGTTACTTTCAAGAACATCCTCCAGAACATTAGAAATGTAAATCCAACAATTGACGACTATAACATACTCATGTCGCACATAGATTCCTTCTTATCAGAAGATGAAATACATTCCTTGCATGATTCCATGCATCTATTTCCAACAAATGCTCAAACAATGGTCCATAATAAGCAAAAGATAAAATCTCTAAACAATCATGTCGCAAGATCCATTATTGAAGATGACAACACATATTCCAACATTTCCTCAGGAGACGAGCAACTTGAGCGAATTGTGTTACTATGCAAAGGCCAAAAAGTGATGCTAACTTCCAACCTCTGGGTTTCAGCTGGACTTGTTAATGGTTCCCTCAAAGAAATTATAACCATATTTTACAAGAATCAACTTCACCTCCACAACTTCCAACTTTTATTGTCGTAGATTTTCCCGAATACGTCGAGCCTCCTTGGGGTGACAGAAATCCCACTCACTTGCCTATTCCAGCAATAAAAAGAAATGGACATATGAAAATTCCCCTAAAGATGGCTTGGGCATTAACCGTACATAAATCTCAAGGTATGACACTGCCAAAAGCAACAATTGACATTGGGAAAACTAAACGCCAAGGTCTCATATTCAAAACAATTTCAAGATTACCTTCTCTACAAGATCTTCAGATTTTCCCCACATTCAGTTTCGATCGTTACAATAAAATGAAAGACGACAAAAAAATTTCTCGCAAAAGAAATTCTCCATTCAATGCCACCTCCAGAAAATTTTCTCCAATCCATACATTAACATCACCAAAAGGTTTCCTATATTTATTAAGCTCAATCTATTTCATAACATACCTTTCATATATTTGGACAATAATCAAATCTAATCATTATTAATACATGGTTGCAAATATTACATTTTCATTATATTTTATATACACTTGATTCTAACATTTTATTTCTTTTGCAACATGACATATGTACTCAAAAATAACACAACTATATAACTATTGTGATGAAATTGAAGCATCAATACTTACATTGCAACATATACAAAATAGATTTCTTTGGTGGACACAACCCATTAGTTTAAAATTATTCATAATTATGGATGATTTTTAGGAAATAAGTTGTGTTTAAATTTGAAACGTTTTTTAAATTTTTGGTGGACACAACCCATTAGTTTAAAATAGAAAGAAAAGTAATCATCAAAGTAATTAAACTAATATTATTTATTAGCTCAAATCAATAAATTAATGTATTTTTTGAAAAACAAAACAACAGTTAAATATTAATAAATAAGTTTTAGTAAAAAGTAAAATAATAATAAAGTAAGTCAAATGTGTAAAAGGTTAAACACAATTATAATAATGATAAAAAATAATTATGTAAAAGAATTTGTTTGGGACTACATCTTCATCATATCTAATATATTATTTTAATTGAGTTAAAAAATTTAACTAGTGACTTCACTTCAAAGAGTGCCTTAAGAAAATACCCAATCACTATTTATTCAACGTTGGATAAACATTTATTTATTGCATATTTAAAATAATAACAAAATTTATTTTAAATATCTATTAAAAATTATTTACATTATTTCAATTTCTTTATATCATATATAAAATTTATATATTCAAAGTCTCATACATAAATTAATTAATTAATTAAATATATTAATTTAAATGTGTGATTTATTATACAATGTTTTAAAATTAAAATAGCATAATTCAAAAACTTTTTAAAATAAAATTTAACGCAGTGTAATTTTAAAAAGATATATATTTAATTATAATTTTGATTAGATTATAATTAAAATATAAAAGATTTAGTGTTTATGGGGTTTTGAATAGATGGTGATTTGTGCTCTGTTAAGACATTTTTTGATGTGAAGTCATGGATTCAAGTGCAAGGCATTCTTCGATGTGAAGTCACTCATTCAAGTCCAATTCTCTGCTCCGATCGAGATGATATATTAAACATGATAGAGAAAAAAAATTAATATAGATAATTGATACTGCTTTAAAAGTATTAACATTCTTAAATTCTACCATAATTATACATTTATGTTTAGGACCATTTGATTGGATTATAAAAATAATATAATTTTAAACCGTGTAATTTTAAAAAGATATATATTTAATTATAATTTTGATTAAATTATACTTAAAATATAAAAGATTTAGTGTCTATGGGGTTTTGGATAGATCATAATTTGGTATTCTGTTAAAGTGCTTCTTGATGTGAAGTTATCTATTCTTTTAGGGCACTCCTTGATGTGAAGTTACCGATTCAAATCTAATTTCCCACCGTAATCAAAGTAATATACTAAATATGATAAAAAAATAGTAAAAGAAAAAAACTATTTCAACACAAATATTATTATTAACTTTGATTTTACTTAATCCTTAAAAATCTTAGGTCTTGATAAAAAAATGAAACGTTGAAGAGATTTTATCTTTTACAACCAAGATATAGGGCAGTTTTTCTAAATTTAGGTATGCTTTGAAAATTCCTATGAAATTGGTGAGCCATCGGATATCAATTTTTTTAATTTATTGAGAGTCAATGCAACCTAACAAACTTTCTAACACACTACAACCATTGATAATCATAGAGGAAGCATATGCTCAGCATATTCCCTTGAGAATCAATCTAGAGCATTAATTAAAAAAAAAGGTCAAACTTTCTAACACACTACAACTATTGATAATCATTTAGAGGAAGCATATGCTCAACATATTCCCTTGAGAATCAATCCAGATCATTAGTTAAAAAAAGTCAATAGATCTTCATCCACCTTAAGTTAAAATAGGAAGCCTTTGACTAATTATAGTAATAATATTTAATTTAATTTTTAAAATTATGATTTAATCCGACATTAAATTCATATTTAAGATTTATTTATGCAACCTAACGTCATTTTTTAATCATTTTTTTTTTCAACCAGGTTTGTATTTTGAAGTGATTTATTTCACTTAGTTTGAATATATGTAAAACTAAAACTTGATTACATTTTTTTAAACGATTATTTGTTAAGTTTAATTACAAATCAATAAATTTTTATTTTAATTAATTATATCACAAAAAAATATTTATCTATCATGGTATATTTTAAATTGAAATTGAATCAATTATATTAAGAAAAATTACATGTTTTAAGTGAATTTAGTTAATAATGGTGTTTGGGAGAAATGTTGTTATCCTCTCTAGCTAGATTCAATTATCTCATATGGCATATTCAACTAATAATGAATATTACTTGTAATGGATTTAAGCCATATAATTTTTGTTCATATTAAAAATTCTATGCCAAATTATTTAAACTTTGAAATTTTTTTGTCTTTGTTCAAGTTTTAAAATTCTATGTCGTTCTTAAGATTTGAAGAGATGAAAAAGTTTATAGACTTAAAGTAGTGTAGATGACTATTGTCTATGCAAGAAATTTAAAAAGAATTCAAATATTAATAAATAAATTTTAGTAATGAAGTAAAATAATAATATAAAATAAGTGAAATGTAAAAGAAACACAATTATAATAATTATCAACAAAATAATTATGTAAAAGAAATGTGTTGGAAATAAACTAAGAAAATAATTTTTAATTATATATTTAAAATAATAATAAAAATATTTCTTTTCAATATCGATTATTCATATTACTTCAATATTTTATTTACTAGTGATAAATAATAAATTATATATCTATATCTATATATCTATATATATATATATATATATATATATATATATATATATATATATATATATATATTATTTTTTTTACGTCGTAAGGCATTCTCCTCTGAAAATAACTTCCCTCTCCGATTATGTGTACATTCCTGTGTCTTTGATTTAGGTGTTAGACGATTAAAATAGTTTGAGCCATTCAATTAATTTGATCGGTATTAAATTAGTTCCAAATTTAGTTATAAATTATAAGACTCGCAACGCAGGTCGACCTTGCTCTTTCTCGACATTATCAATCGAGTGGAATGCTTCTGTTAGACTGACGATGCAAAACTAGAGAAGAAGTCACAACGTAGAGATGGGGACATGGTTAATGCCTACTCTACCATGCCATGGCTTAGGGCATTATTCCTTCTCTTAACTTCAAAAAAACTGGCCACGATCATAGAGAATGTTGAAAAGGTGAATTTGATCCCCATTATTTGAAGCATGGTGATCCCCTCGTTATCTCTTATTATGTGTCGAGTGATGGGCACCACTACCCTCTCATAAAATAGAAACCATGCAATGAGAGTCAACAAGGAGAAGACGAAGAATGATCCTATGGGTATTTGGAAGTTGTGGGAGTTGAGCCTCTTGTCCATGGTTTGGACCTGTAGAATGACGAACATGTTTTTTTGCACGATCGTGACTTGATTGGAGATTTTGCAGGAGAATATGAGCACTATTCGCATAATAGTTTTGAGCCCCTCGATGTATTTGACGACATAATCCTCTTCAAGGCAACCTTCCTCCAAATATCTGGGCTACACCAATCCTACAAATATTTTTAGCATATTTTGTAAATTTATCAGGAAATCTTCCTTCCTTTGCACATTGCAATTTTGTATACAAGTTTGAACTGTAGGGCAATAAGATTTCTAGTAGCATCCCTAGAAGCATTGTCAAATGCCAAAAGTTGGTGTACATTGAATTGTGCCAAAATAAGTTGACTGGAGTGATCCCTCGTGAACTGGAAAGTCTTCTCTGTCTTGATGTTCTTCATCTGTCCCATAATGCCCTCACTAGGATGGTTCCCCTAGAATTCCAGAATTGTGTTCCCTTAGAATGGTTCAATGTCTCCTTTAGTCATCTCTCAAGCCCCATGCCTTCAGATGGGCTTTTTAGAAGCATAGACAGTAATGTTTTCACAGGAAACACAGGTCTCAGTGGCAAAGTCTTAGCAGAGTCTCAATGCATGAGTTTAAATGACCCTTAACTCACTTCTTCCTCATATTACATTCTATATACTAAGAATAAATTTCATAATATATGGGAGATTATATGGTTGCCTGGTCTAGTAGTATTCATTCTCATTGTTGGAAAAACATGTTGTTATAACCAGTTTATAGGTCATGTTGGTGGTGGGAAATACAAGGAGGAAAAGCTTGAAGAGGACAAATGGAATATGAATACCTTCTAGGAACCGAGTCTTACAATAGAAGATGTTCTGGAGAATTTAGACGATCTCACATGGTGGGAAGTGGAGAAACTAGCATAGTTTATAGAGAAGAAATGTCAGTTGGCAAAGTGATTACTATGAAGAAGTTGTGGAGAGTTGATAAAGAAGATTTTAATAAAAGGAGAGAAGTATTAGCAGAGGTTTAAATTCTCAACCTACACTATGAAGAGTATCTAGCATAATCTTGCATGTCTCTATAAGGCCAATATGGTTGCAGCACTATGATATTTTATGATATTGGGAGGGTCGTTTGCCAATTTAATATTATGTGTCCCTCAAAGTGTTAGGTCCCTATAATACTAGTGATTACCCCATTACTATTGTAGTTGTATCCCTTATTAATATTTTTGTGCCCATATTGTCCCCATATTGTTATTACTATGCCCCATATAATCCCTCTATTGTTATTTTTGTGCCATTATATTATTATTGTTAGGTCACCTGGGTTATATTGTGACTCCTTAGACTCCTATATATAGAAAGGGGGTTTTTTCATTTGAATCATCAAAGAATCATTCATTTTTGTAATGTAAAGGAGGTTTCCCCCTCGAAGAGGTTGAATTCTAAGGTGTTGATCTATCTTTTCTATCTTTTTGTGAGCTGGTTTCATAACATTTGGTATCAGAGCTTTGGATTCTAGGGTTTCGCTGCTCCAAATAGGTCATCATGGCATTTTCGCTATAATTTTTTTTTTCTGGGATGTTTCATAAGCAAAAAAACAAACCATTTGAGAAAAAATCGCACTGAACCTCGGGCCCAAATTTCAGAGCTTTTCGCGCTATATTTTCAGAGATATGATCTGAGGAAGTTGGTCTTTTTGCAGACTCCTGAATTACATTCTAAACAGGTGACCTGGGGAAAATCGTCATAAATTTCTCTTTGAGCATCGGATTGAAATTTTGTAAGAAGGTATAGAAAGAGGACAGACTGTAGTTTCTTGTATATATTTCTCAGAGCCAAAGGTCGAAACAGGGACACGTGGCACGACGTACAAGTTTGATATACTGAACTAGTCTATAATCAGGTCACTGTGGGATATTTGGCATAACTCTTCCTTGGAGAATCAAATTTGGATCAGACTGGTGGCATTGGAAAGAGGACATAGAGGGCTATTGCAGCTCGAAATTTCAGAACTGGATGATCCGAAATTATAGAGATACATCAGAGGCAATATCGAGCTCCTACAAAGTAAAAAAAGGTGTGTAGATTTTTTTTAATTTTTGCTTAAGCTTGGTTTGAAAAATAATTTTGAAGGAATTCAAAGCGCAGAGTAGAGCATTATTATTGGTAACTGATGCCCCAAGGAAAGAAAATGCAAACACCTAGTAAGCAACCTGAAAGCTCTAGCATGACTTATGAAGAAGAGGAAGAAATGCAACATGATATATCAAAATTACGAGACCAAGTGCAACAAATGTCACTCGCACAAAAAGTAACAGAATCTAAGATGGATGGTTTAAAGAAAGATGTAGAAGCTAAGATGAATGACGCAGAAGCTAATATGGATGATTTGAAGATAGATTTGATGATAGGCATGGTAGATTTGAAGACAGATTTGACAAATTTTCTACAAGAAATACTTACTAATGGTGAAAGGGTAGTAAAGGAAACTCATGATGTGAACAAAAGAAATGTTAATCATGATTTCATCGACTCTAATGTTGGATCGAAGACCCACCATATTACAAAAATCGATATTAGGAAGTTTGATGGCAAGGATCCCGCAGCATGGATATTACAGATGGAGCAATTTTTCGATCTCAATAATGTGCAAAACACACAAAAGATATGTATTGCAACTTTATATTTGGAACCAAATCAATTTGTATGGTATCAATGGCTTTGCTCTCGTAAAAAAATTATCACTTGGGCAATTTACAGAAGAATTGACAACACATTATGAGGATACAAAAAACAACACTTTTTTTAGCCAATTGATAAGTCTCAAACAAAAGGGTTCAATAATGGAGCACATTGAGGAGTTCCAAAAATTGAACATAATGGTAAAAAATATTCCAGAGGAGCATAGGATTGATGTGTTCATAGGGACTTTAAAGGATAATATCCAACATGATGTTCGCTTTTGGGAACTTGATTCATTAGAGAAGGCATTCAGGTTAGCAAGAAAAATGGAAAGCAAAATTATGGCAACTAGGAAGCATACCACTCACAAATATAAAGATGGAAGTGTTGTTTCCCCTAGTCTTCCACAACCTATAAGGTTGACACCACAACAATTGGAAGAAAAAAGAGCAAAAGGGCTTTTTTACAGTTGTGATAGCAAATACATTAAAGGTCATAAGTTTGCTGAGAAGAAATTATTCTACATAGATTTTGAAGAGGAAGAAGAAAATGAGCAAGAAAGGTCAAAATAAGAGGATATACTCCAGGAAAAAAGCCTAGATAAAGAAGAAATGAATCCGACCATATCTTGTAATGCATTGGCTAGAATTACCACTCCTCAAACCATCAAGATAGAATGACAAATCAAGAAGAAAAAGGTAATAGTGTTAATTGATTCAGGAAGTACCCATAATTTTATTCATTGTAAGATAGAAAAAGAATTGAATTTCTTCCTATATCTAGCACGAGAGTGTCAAGTGATGGTTGAAAATGGAGGAACAATAAATTGTTTTGGAAAGTGCCATAAGATCAAGCTATGCATGGGAGAATATGTATTGACTAGCCCAATGCTTTCCATTCCAATGGGAGGTGTTGATGTTGTACTAGGAGTCCAATGGCTACAATCCTTGGGTACAATAGCTTTTAAATTTCAAGAACTTTTCATGAAATTTCCTGTGAAAGGAAAGAAAGTTGAATTAAGGGGTATTGCAGGGAAACCGGGAAAGATAATCAGCTCTAACAGTATGACAAAACTTCTAAAAAAGGAACAAAGAGGTGTAATTTCACAATTATGTTTGCTAGATTTTTCCATGTCAAAATCTTCTATTTCTCCAGATCTTCAAAAAGTCTTAGATAGTCATTCCAAGGTATTTGAGACTCCTAAAGGTATCCCACCTATTCGTGATCATGATCATGCTATTCATCTAATTCCAGGAAGTGTTCCTCCAAACATCAGGCCGTATAGATATCCCTATTCCTAAAAGAGTGAAAATGAATGTATGGTTGTAGAAATGCTAGAGGCTGGTATAATTCAACCTATTCAAAGCTCTTTCTCTACTCCAGTAGTATTGGTGCACAAGAAGGATGGATGATGGCACATGTGTCCGAATTATAGGGAGCTCAACAAGCTCACTATTAAAGATAAGTTTCCCATTCTTTTCATTCATGAATTACTGGATGAATTGCATGGATCAATTTACTTCACCAAGTGGATCTCTGTTTAGGATATCATAAAATTAGAATGAAGATTGAAGACATTCCGAAAACAACATTTAGAACTCATGAGGGTCATTATGAATTTTTGGTCATGCCTTTTGGCCTTACCAATGCACCTTCTACATTTCAAGGTTTGATGAATTCCATTTTCAAACCCCTCCTTAGAAAATTTGTGTTAGTATTTTTTGATGATATACTAGTCTACAAAAAATCTTAGAAGGAACATGTTGAACATGTTGAAAGGGTGCTACAACTATTGGAGGAGAAACAATTATATGCAAGAAGATCCAAATGTTTCTTTGGAGTACAAGAGGTGGAATATTTGGGGTCATATTGTATCTCATGAAGGAGTTAAGGTAGACCCTAACAAAATTAAAGCCATTAAGGAATGGAAAATCCCCACATCCATAAATCATCTGCGAGGATTTCTCAGGTTGACAAGGTATTATCGCAAGTTTGTTAAGAATTATGGGAGAATAGTAGCACCACTAACAACATTATTGAAGAAAGATGCATTTTCATGGAATCCAGAAGCAACAAAGGCCTTCGAACATCTTAAAGAGGCAATGTGCCGAGCACCGGTCTTAGCTACACCAGACTTTACAAAAACCTTTATTGTGGAATGTGATGCTTCAGGAAATGGAATTGGTGCTGTTTTAATGCAAGATGAAAGACCCGCTACTTTTGAAAGTCGTACAATCAAGGGAAAGTTCTTACACAAAGCTATTTATGAGAAGGAAGTGTTGGAAATACTACATGCACTTAAGAAATGGCGACCCTACCTAATGGGAAGACGCTTCAAGGTAAAAATAGATCATCATAGCCTTAAATACTTTTTAGAACAAAGATTATCCTCTTAAGAGCAACAAAAGTGGGTCACAAAGATGTTGGGTTATGAATTTGAAATCATCTACAAGAAAGGGAAGAAAAATGTGGTGGCAGATGCACTCTCAAGAAAGGATTAGGATGTGGAAGCATTGTTGTGCACCATTTCTATTATCCAACTAGATTGGATAAATGAAGCAACGGAGGAACGAAAGAATGATGAAGAAGTGTGGGCACTTATTCAAAAGTTACAACAAGATTCCAGTACATCTGATACATTTAGCTGGCAAAATGATTCGTTATGGTACAAATATCGCTTATACCTCTGTAAGAATTCCCAACTCAAACAAAATATTCTTATGGAATTGCACACTTCTCCCTTAGGATGGCACTCAAGATTTTTAAAAACTTACCACAAGGTTAAGAAGGAATTTTTTTGGGATGGCCTTAAATCGGATATTCAAAAGTTTGTGGCAGAATGTTGGGTTTGCCAACAAAATAAAGTTGAAACAATTAAGACCCCGGGTCTATTACAACCTTTATCCATTCCAAGCCAACATTTGGAGGAGGTTTCAATGGATTTTATCACATGTTTACCCAAGTCTGAGGGAAAGAGTGTCATCATGGTGTTAGTTGACAGACTTACCAAGTATGCACACTTTTGTGCATTATCACATCAATTTAAAGCCAGTACAGTTTCTACTGCATTTATGGAAACAATTTGAAAGCTACATGGAAACCCAAAGATTATTGTAAGTGACAAAGATCCCATTTTCACTGGAAATTTTTTGATAGAATTATTTTCTTGTCTCAGTACTCAGTTAGCTCATAGCTCATCTTATTATCCTCAATTTCATGGGCAAACTGAGATAGTAAACAAATGTTTTGAAGGATATATTCGTTGCTTTGATAAACAGACACAATGGGTCAAATGGTTGTCTCTGACTAAATGGTGGTATAATGCTTCTTCCATACAACAACAAAAATGACCCCATTTATGGAACTTTATGGATATCAGCTACCATCCATCACATCATATTTAAGAGAAAATTCTAATCTTCAAGTAGTGGAACATCACATCGAGCATCAACGACAAGTCCTCCAACTCTTCAAGGATAACCCTGTGTTGGCACAGAATAGAATGAAAAAATAGGCAAATCAACATCGTAGCGAAAGAAGTTTTGATGTAGGTGGTTGGGTATTCCTATGGCTACAACCATATAAACAAATGTCCCTCAAGCAAGCTAAGAAGGATAATAAATTATCACCAAAATATTATGGTCCATACAAGGTGTTGCAAAATATTTGTACTATGGCATACAACTTGGAGCTTCCTGCAACTTCTCGAGTGCACCCAGTTTTCCATGCTTCATGTTTAAAGAATGTTATAGGCAACAAGCTCCCAGTTCAAACAATATTGCCAGAACTTGACAAGGAAGGAAAAATTATATTGGAAACGAAAGCAGTCACAGAAACAAGAACTCGATAGCTATGAAATCGATCAATTTCGGAGTATCTCATCAAGTGGAAGAACTTATCTGCTGAAGATTCCACATGGGAGGATGAGGATTTTATACAGAAGCATCCATAACTACTCAAGTGTTGAGGATAACACCTTTTTGAAGGATAGGGGCATGTTAGGTCCCTATAATACTAGTGATTACCCCATTACTATTGTAGTTGTATCCCTTATTAATATTGTTGTGCCCCTATTGTCCGCATATTGTTATTACTGTGCCCCATAGAATCCCTCTATTGTTTTTTTTGTGCCATTATATTATTATTGTTAGGTCGCCTGGGTTATATTGTGACTCCTTAGACTCCTATATATAGAAAGGAGGTTTTGTCATTTGAATCATCAAAGAATCATTCATTTGTGTAATGTAAAGGAGGTTGCCCCCTCGAAGAGGCTGAATTCTAAGGCATTGATCTATCTTTTCTATCTTTTTGTGAGTTGGTTTCATACACTGAACGCTGAAAAATGAGACATATTACGGGATAGGCTACCACAAAAAACTACCCTATCTTCTGAGAATAACGTCCCCAACTAGACATATGTAATAGAGGTGAAACAATTGATTCATATTCCACGAGATAAGTTGCAACTAACCCATCTATCAATAAAACATCCCATCATTAACACCTAGCATCCCAATCCTTACTAGCATCTCCAGCAGTACCCAACAGTAACAGTACACCCACATTCAGTACGACTTCTAGTGCACCATAACATGGGATCCCCTAGTACGTACAAGCAAAGAAAATACTGCCTGAGACACATATTAGAAGGTACCACACAAGACACGGATTACATGTGAGGGGTACTAATTAGGAGTGATTGAGTGATTGAATCACTGGTTCAAAGAAAGCACCAAGTTTTAGTTGAACTGAGCCCGCGCTGTCTGGTCCCACCCCTCCATGTCCTAAATATATAGAGTAAGGATAAAGGTGCTAAAGCAAAAAATCAATCAGCATCATTTTGCGTATGGGTAAATGCCCAAAAGTGGAGCGAGGGTACAAGTTGCTTGCCCAACGACCTAAGAAGGAGGACAAGGAAGGATTTAGTAATAAAAAATTCATTGGAATAGGCAAAAGCCATTTTCCAAGCAGTATGCTTAATACCAGTAGATGTAGAGTTAGTTGTTGAAGCAAGACCATCTTAATCCAGTGATAATAGTTATAATTTTTTTGGAAGATTGACATTATTTTATTTATATGAAAATAATTTTTACATTTATATTAAAGTTGGCTCTGATGTTCTTGCATTAAAACATCATATAATAAAATAATAAAACTAACAATTGCACCACATGTTACAAAGGAAGCATGCATTAAAGGAATACGCTTAACCATGGAAGAAATATCAATTGTTACATAGAGACATCTAAGTCATATGTGTTCTTACACAAACTAATTCAGTAACTTTATCAACAGCACACATATTTTTTTTAGATTTATGAAATATTTAGTTCAACATTTAGGAATTTAGGAATTTTCTTTATTAAAAATAATGAAATACATTTAAATAAAAATGTATATTTTAGTAAAGATAATAGTTACAAAAGTAATTGTATGTTTTTGATTTGTTTAATTAATTAAAATAAAATAAAAATTATTTAAGAAATAATAAAATATGAAATAACTCTCAATTATCATATTATATATGAATTTGTAATAGCAACTTGCTTGCTGAGGATTAAATGGTTAAATGGTTTATTTTTTGTCCTTTTCATCAAAATTTAGAGGTACAATTTTTCATAACATAACAATTTCTAATTATTTAAGCTATATTTTAGAATGTAAATAGGATAGTAGGAATGTGATTAATTTATAAAATATTTCTAAGCAACGAAATAAATTAAATTAATGAAATTTAAAATATAAAGTTTGAACCTTTGAAGTACTTTACATTTGACAATTGAATCTTTACAAATATAAAAATTTACAACAAATTGCTTATTCGACATGCCTGCACAGAGTGATCTATAACACATTAAAGGAATAATCTTAACCATGAAAGAAATGCCAATTGTCTAAACAATGATATATAGCACATTAATGGAATAAGCTTAAACATGGAAGAAATAAAAATTGTCTAAAAAATGATATATAACACATTAAAGGAATAAGCTTAACCATGGAAGAAATACCAATTCTCTAAACAATGATATATAGCACATTAAAGGAATAAGATTAACCATCGAAGAAATACCAATTGTCTAAACAATGGTATATAGCACATTAAAGGAATAAGCTTAACCATGGAAGAAATATCAGTTGTCTAAGTCGTATATTATCAACATGACGCATATTAATTTTAGATCTCTGAAATATTTGGTTCGATTTAGGTTTTTTTTTGTATGTTCATGTTTTGTTTAATTATTTAGAAAATAAAAATAAAAATTCTTTATTTAATAATAAAATATAAACTAACTATCAATTATCATATCATATATGAATTTGTAACAATAACTTGCATATGAGGATTAAATGGTTTACTTCTTGTCCTTTTTCATTTGATAAGAAAAGTGTGATACTATGTAATTTTCTCTACAAATGTGATGGCAAGTATGCCCTGAATATAATTTTTACTATCTACATTACTCCATATATGGAGGCCCTTCAAACTCAAACCAATTGGTTGTGGATTCTTGGAAAACATCCATAGATTTCATTAACCCCTTTTTGTGGCAATGCATGTGAGCGTCACACATTATGAAGAATTGTCATTATGATTTTCCCAAAATTTTGAAATGATGGGTTTGAAATGTCATTAGGAGTTTTCCAAATATTGAAATGATAGGTTTGAATGAGAAACTTTGGATGTTGTTTAGGACAGGAATTTATCACCTAAAATAATTTAAGAATAACCTAGGATGTCTAGAGTGGACGTCAAGGTGGGTGGTACAAGAATTGAGGATGCCTTTTAAAGGGTAAGGAAATTTAGATACTCTGTTTGATATAACTCACAATGCTGCTATTATTAGGTGTAAATTAATATTAAGGTAGGAAGATAGGCGAAATAACATTATAGAAGCAGGATCCCAAAAGACACTATTCATTTACATGTTAAAATTGAGCATACTGAACATCCTTCTCAAGGTAGTCCATCGATTCCAAGTTACATGATTTCTACTGAGTCAAGAAAACCAAAGCTTCATGATCATTATCCAAGGTCGAGTCCAGATGTTCAGGAGAAGGGAACTCCTATAATAAGGAGACATTCTCTTCTAGAAACTCCTAATGGGAAACCCAATTTTGTATCACCAACGACTTAGAGATTGTTTCCACAAGTTCAATCAACCAGGGGGCACATCAAAAGTGACTGATCTCTTGTCATTTGTAGGAAGTCAATTCTCTCATGATTTAGAGATTTATCTTTGTTCATATTTCTTTGGAGAAATTTCTTTAAATGCCGACATTTTGTCTATTTTATTTCAGAAAAGGCAATTCATGTTCAGGTTGATTGGAGAAAGTGATCAATATTTGATCTTCTCTTGATATTTTGTGCATTTGAAGTGTCTTCTCAGTTAGTAATGTGCATTTTTATTCAAGGGTAGATCTTAATTCAAATAGAAATAAAAAATTTATTTACAAATTTGTTATAGTCCTTTGTAGACACATGTTTCAAACTATAAAAAAAATTCTTTGAATTTTATTAAGGTTGTCTACAACAAGAGGAAGTGATCAAGAAGAAGTATGGAGGAATTGTACCAAAATGACCTTTGATTAAAAAGGTAGAAAATCAGTATCTGATTCTTTCTTTACAAGTAATTCATGTTGGCATAATCAGACAAGGTCTTTAGCTTCAACATAGGCCTCATGATTTCTAAGGCTTAAGGAAGAAGTATTACAATAAGAATTCATTGTAGTGTGGCCCTTTCCTTTTGTTGATATTTTTTTGTTTGCCAACAATTGCCAAAAAAAAATAATTAGTGTTATATGAAATTGCCTTATGACGGTTCCTTTCTAACATCTGGTACAATTTCTAGTAGATATATACTATTATGAAACCACCTCACAAAAGGATAGAAAAGATAGAGCAACGACCTCAAAATCAGCCTCTTCGAGGGAGAAACCTCCTCTACATTACACAAATGAACAATTCTTGGATGATACAAATGAGAAAACCTCCTTTCTATATATAGGGGTCTATGGGGCCACAATATAATCAAAGCCAACATAACAATAATAATATAAGGGAACAACAATAAAAATAGTGGGCTTCTATGGGGCACAATAATAACAATAAGGGCTACAATGACAATAGTAATGGGGGAATCACTAGTATTATGGGAACCTAACATGTCCCTCTCCTTCAAAAAAGTGTTGTCCTCAATGCTTGAGTAGTTTTGGATGCTTCTATATAAAATTCTCATCCTTCCACGTGGAATATTTAGTAGGTAAGTTCTTCTACTCGATGAGATACTCCAAAATTTATCGATTTCGTAGCTGTCGAGTTCTTCTTTCTGTGACTGCTTCAGGTTCCAATATGATTTTTCCTTCCTCATCAAGTTCTGGAAATATTGTTTGAACTAGGAGATTGTCACCTATAACCTTATTTAAGCATGAAACATGGAAAACCAAGTGCACTTAGGAAGTTGTAGGAAGCTCCAATTTGTTTGCCATAGTGCCAATATTTTGCAACACCTTTTATGGACCATAATAATTTGGTCATAATTTATTATCCTTCTTAGCTTGCTTGAGGGACATTTGTTTATATGGTTGCAGCCGTAGGAATACCCAATCACATACATCAAAAATTCTTTCACTACGATGTTGATCTACTTTTTGTTTCATTATATTCTGTGCCAAAGTGAGGTTATCCTTTAAGAGTTGGAGAACTTCTTGTTGATGCTTGATGTGATCTTCCACTTCTTGAACCTTAGAATTTTCTCTTAAATATGATGCGATAGATGATCAACGATATCCATAAAGTTCCATAAATGGGGTCATTTTTGTTGCAGTATGGAAGGAAGTGTTATACTACCATTCAGCAAGAGGCAACTATTTAACCCATTGTGTCTAATCAAAGACAAAGCAACGCAGATATCCCTCCAAACATTTATTTACTATCTCAGTTTTCCCATCAGATTGAGGATGATAAGATGAGCTATGATCTAACTGAGTACCAAGACAATAAAATATTTTATGTCCAAAAATTTCCAGGGAAAATGGGATCTCTGTCACTTACAATAATATTTGGGTTTCCATGTAGCTTTTGAATTGTTTCCATAAATGTAGTAGAAATTATACTGGCTTTAAATGGATGAGATAATGCACAAAAGTGTGCATACTTGGTAAGTCTATCAAGTACCACCATGATGACACTCTTTCCTTCAGACTTGGGTAAACCTGTGATAAAATCCATCGAAACCTCCTCCCAAAATTGGCTTGGAATGGATAAAGGTTGTAATATGCCTGGGGTCTTAATTGTTTCAACTTTATTTTGTTGGCAAACCAAACATTCCGCCATAAATTTTTGAATATCTGATTTAAGTCCATCCCCAAAAAATTCCTTCTTAACCCTGTGGTAAGTTTTTAAAAATACTGAGTTCCCTCCTAAGGGAGAAGTGTGCAATTCCATAAGAATCTTTTGTTTGATTTGGGAATTATTCCTAGGTATAAGCAATCTTTGTACCATTAAAAATCATTTTTCCAGCTAAATGTATTAGATGTACTGGGATCTTGTCATAAATTTTGAATGAGTGGCGTCACTTCTTCATCATTCTTCCATTCATCCCTTGCTTCGTTTATTCAATCTGGTTGGATAATAGAAATGGTGCAAAGCAATGCCTCCACATCCTCATCCTTCCTTGAGAGTGCATCTGCCACAAAATTTTTATTCCCTTTTTTGTAGATGATTTCAAAGTCATAACCCAACATCTTTGTGACCCATTTTTTCTTCTCTTCTGAAGATAATCTTTGTTCTAAAAATTATTTAAGACTATCATGATCCATTTTTACCTTGAAGTGTCTTCCCATTAGGTAGGGTCGCCATTTCTTAAGTGCATGTAGTATTGCCAACATTTCCTTCTCATAAATAGCTTTGTGTTAATCCTTTCCATTGATTGGATGACATTTAAAAGTAGTGGGTCTTTTTTCTTGCATTAAAACAACAACAATTCCATTTCCTGATGCATCACATTCCACAATAAAGGTTTTTGTGAAGTCGGCATAGGTAAGATCACTGCTTGGAACATTGCCTCTTTAATATGTTCAAAGGCAATCGTTGCTTGTGGAGTCCATGAAAATGCATCTTTTTTCAATAATGTTGGTAGAGTTTTTGTTATTATCCCATAATTCCTAACAAACTTGCGATAATTCCCTGTCAACCTAAGAAACCCTCGCAGATGCTTTATGTATGTGGGGATTTTCCATTCCTTAATGGCTTTAATTTTTCTAGGTTATATCTTAACACGTTCATGAGATACAATATGACCCAGATAATCCACCTTTTGTACTCCAAAGAAACATTTGGAGCTTTTTGCATATAATTGTTTCTCCTCCAATAGTTTGATCACCCTGTCAACATGTTGAACATGATCCTTCTAAGACTTGTTGTATATTAGTACATCATCAAAAAATACTAACACAAATTTTGTAAGGAATGGTTTGAAAATGGAATTCATTAAACCTTGAAATGTAGAAGGTTCATTGGTAAGGCCAAAAGGCATGACCAAAAATTCATAATGACCCTCATGAGTTCTAAATGTTGTTTTTAGAATGTCTTCAGTCTTCATTCTGATTTGATGATATCCTGAACGAAGATCCAAATTGGTGAAGTAAATTCATCCATGCAATTCATCATTGAAAAGAATGGGAAATTTACCTTTAATAGTGAGGTTGTTGATCTCCCTATAATCCAGACACATGCACCATGATCCATCCTTTTTGTGCACCAATACTACTGGAGCAGAGAAAAAACTTTGACTTGGTTGAATTATACCAATGTCTAGCATTTCTGCAACCATACATTCAATTTCACTCTTGGGCATAGGGATATCTCTAAGGCCTAATGTTTGGAGGAACACTTCCTGGAATCAAATGAATAGAATGATCACGATCACAAATAGGTGGGAGTCCTTTGGGAGTCTCAAATACCTTGGAATGATTGTCCAAGACTTTTTGGAGATGTGAAGAAATAGATGATTTTGATGTGGGAAATTCTAACAAACATAATTGTGAAATTATGTGTCTTTGTTATTTCTTTAGAAGCGTTGTCATTCCATTAGAGATGATTATCTTTCCCATTTCCCTGTGATACCCCTTAATTCAACTTCCTTTCCTTCTGAAAAAAATTCATGAAAAGTTCTTGAAAATTAAAAGATATTGTACCCAAGGATTGTAGCCATTGGACTCCTAGTACAACATCAACACCACCCATTGGAATGGAAAGCATTGGGATATTCAATACATATTCTCCCATGGATAGCTTGATATTATGGCACTTACCAGAGAAATTTATGGTTCCTCCACTTGCAACCATCACTTGACACTCTAGTGCTAAATATAGGAAGAAATTCAATTCCTTCGCTATCTTACAATGAATTAAATTATGGGTACTACCTGAATCAATCAAAACTATTACCTTTTTTTTCTTGATATGTCATTCTATCTTGATATTTTGAGGAGTGGTTATTCTTGCCAATGCATTACAATATATGGTTGGATTCATTTCTTCTTTCTCTAGGGTTTGTTCCTGGTGCGTATCCTCTTCTTTTAATCTTTCTTGTTCCTGGTTTGTATCTTCTTCTTTTGATGTTTCTTGTTTTTTGAGGGAGGCCATGGTTAGGCATTGCCAATGCCTACATAAGTTGTAGGGATGGGAATATGACCATTAAAAATGGGCATTTTTCCAAACAATTTGTCTTGTAACCTCTTTCTCACCATATATGGAGCATGACTTACCTTTATGGTTAGAAGAGGAGGAAGAAGATGAACTGTAGTCTTCCCAATCTCTACCCCAGATGCTATTATAAGAGGGGGCAACCTAATGAAGGTGACATGATTGAGAAAATCCTCCATGATCACCCCCCCAACACCATGTCTATTGAGGAGTTAGTGAAGAAATCTGAAGATAACCCTTGGACTAATCTATGCCTAGCTGATTCAAGCCCTACTCATGTCAAGATGATAGAATTTGGCCCAGAAAGAACATTGAAAATAAACCCCTCTCTGTACATCAAGAAGAGGAGTTATGTGACATGATAAGAAAGCATCTGGATGCCTTTGCCTTGAGTTACAAGGAAATGAAGGTAGTGCACCCTTCAATGTGTACTCACCAAATTTACATCAAATAAGGTTGCAAGCTAGTGCGCCAAATGAGAGGAAAATGAACCCAACCCTCAAGGACATAATCAAAGAAGAACTGCAGAAATTGTTGGATGCAGGGTTCATTTACCCCATCTCAGATAATGAGTGGGTGTCTACTCTAGTAATGGTTCCAAAGAAAAATGGAAAGTGGAGGGCCTGTGTGGATTACCGAGATCTAAACAAATCCAAAAAAAAGGACCATTTCCCTCTACCTTTCATTGACCAAATGTTAGATGGGCTGGCAAGAAAGAATTTCTTCTCTTTCCTGGATGGATTCAGTGGTTACAATGAGATCCAGATCAGCTTAGGGGACCAGGATAAAACCACCTTCACCTGTCCTTGGGGTACTTTTTCTTATAGGGTCCTTCCTTTTGGGTTATGAAATGCCCCTGCCACTTTTACAGGGCAGTCCAGAACATCTTTGCAGAACTATTCCATGACACTATGGAAATTTACGTGGATGATATCACCCCCTATGGGTGTGATTTTATGGAGGCTCTCTCTAACATGGGAAATGTATTTAAAAAATGGATTAAAATGAACTTATCCCTTAGTCTCGATAAGTGTGATCTCTTGATGACTGCAGGGACTATTCTAGGTCACTCAATATCCCAAGAAGGACTGTAAGTAGACCCAAATAAGATAACTATCATAAATAGGGTCCCTACTACTGAGACGCAAGGGGATGTCATAAGTTTCTTCGGTTTAGCTGGTTACTATAGGAGATTCATAAAAGACTTCAGCAAGGTAGCCTCGCCTTTGTTTATGTTATTGGCCAAGGACACCGAAATTTTATGGCCAGAAATCTGCCAAGAGGTCGTAGAAACCCTAAAGGAAAAGTTGACTACTGTGCCTATACTCTGAGGTCCAAATTGGGCTCTTCCTTTTCAAATACATGCTGATGCCTTAAAAAAAGCTATAGGAGAAGCTATGGACCATATAGATGACAAGCTACCTTATGCCATTTACTTCATCAACAAAAATCTGTCCAAAGTTGAGTTGAACTACACTGTGACTGAAAACGAGCTTCTAGATATTATTAACTCCTTGAATAAATTTAGACATTACATTATTGGTTACTAGACCTTTGTACATTTCGACCATGCCACCATTAAATATTTGATGAAAAAATGTGATGTGAATGCCATTATTATTAAATGGCTACTTTTGTTACAAAAATTTGATCTAACTATTATTGATAAGCTTGGCAGAGAAAACATAGTTGCATATTTTTTTTCCGGATTGGATTTGCCTACAAGTGAGGAAGGAATGGTTGATGACCAACTGCTAGATGATCATTTATTCACCATTTCAATTCTCTCTCCATGGTTTTCTAACATAGCCAACTACTTAGTAGCTGCATAGTTCCCTCCAAATATTTCCTCCAAAGAAAAAGAGCATAATTATAAGGAAAATTGCCCCATTCAATTAGATTGGGGGCAATCTCTTCAAGGTGGGCACAAATCAAATTATGAGAATATGTGTAAGGGAGGAGGAAGTTTTTGACATCTTCCTGTCCTATCATGATGGTCCTTGTGGAGGTCACTTTGAAGCCAAAAGGACAACCTTCAAGGTACTACAAGCTGGCTATTATTGGCCCACTCTCCACCAAGATTCAAGAAGATATACCAGCCAATGTGATCGGTGCCAAAGAACAGGGAAACCTACTCCCAGGGATGAAATTCCTTTGCAACCTCAAGTGAATTTTGAGTCATTTGACAAGTGGGGCATGGATTTCATTATGTGCACTGAATACTTAACAAAGTGGGCTGAAACCAAAGCTATCAAGGTAGCCACAGAAGAGAAAGTGGTCGAGTTATTGATGGAGAATGTGTTTTACAAGTTTAGATACCTTAGAGAGCTAATCACTGATTAAGGCACTCAATTCACCTCACACATGATTAAGAATAAGTTAAGCTAGCACAAGATCAAGCACAGGAAGTCCACTCCTTACCACCCTCAAGACAATGGACAAGTATAAGTCACCAACAGAGTATTGGAAAGAATTCTCACAAAAGTGGTGAGCAGCAGCAAGAAATATTGGGCTGACAGACTAGTGGAGGCCACTTGGGCCTACAATACAACTTGGAAGAAAACCAATGGCTTCACCCCTTATGATTTGGTCTATGGGAAGAAGGCCCTGCTCTCCATTGAGTTTGAGTACAACACTTTAAGGATGCCATCACAATTGTTTCTAGAAGTTACAAGGGCACATCAAGAGAGGATGCTCCAACTCAATGGGTTAGATGAATTCAGGATGCAGACCCTCCTGCATACAGATGTGACTCAAGTACAAAGAAAGGTTTGGCATGACAAAAATATCAGAGACAAACTATTTCAAGGATGAAATTGGGCTCTACTATATGACTCCAGGTTCAAGGATTTCAAAGGCAAGTTGATGAATAGATGGTTGGGCCCATATGTGATAGAAAATTTCCATGACAATGGGGTTGTTTAGATAAGAACCATTGATGAAGAAGGTATCCCCTTGCTTGTCAATGGGTATAGATTTAAATTCTACAAAAATCCTTTGTCAAAGGAGGAATTCATTAGTAGTATCAGTAAGGCAGTAATGGTGATTGACGAAGTCCCAACTTCCATCTCACCAAGTTCTGAAGCCTATTGAATCTTTGAAAAAATAAAAAATAAAAAAATAATAGACCCAGGTGAAAACCTCCATGAGGCACATGAGGCCCACTCTTGGGTTGAAAACCTCCTTGAGGCAACCCAAGATTTAAAAAAAAAGGGAAAAAGACAAAAATAAAAGACCCCTGGGTGAAAACCTCCTTTGAGGCACCTAGGGTAGGCAACCAGGATGAAAACCTCCTTTGAGGCAACCTGGTTTTCTTTCAAAAAAGAAAGAGAAAAACACAAAAATAATGGTAGGAACCTCAAACCTACCCACTCATAACAGTTTTGGTTTTTGTAGGTTTTCAAGAAAATAATGGACACAGAGATCAGAGGGCAGAAAACCATGAAAAACCCCATGTTTTTCTTCATTCATTTCATCTCCTCCATGAACCCCATGTTCATTCATCCATACTCATCTCCAACCATAGAAAAATCCAATTTTCAGGCAATTCTGTGACTTCTACAGGATTTCCTGTAGTTACTACAGGAGTTTCCTGTAGTACTACAGGAAGTCCTGAAAATCTACAAGAATGGGAGTCTGATGGAAAAATCATGATGTAGGCCTATTTTGGATGGAAAAATAATGCCATTGACTTCATCACATCTCAACCAACACCTATTAATGACCATGTCACCCTCTGTGTCCATCAACCAACACTGCAAAGCCACCCTCTAACATGCATCAACAAAGAAAAGGAAGCCACAGGTATGTCACCTCATCCACACTCTCTCATAAGTATGAATATGATTTAAACTACAGGAATATGAAAGAAGTTGGTTTTATAAGTGAAGGTGGCCAGTTAACTTGGCCACCCTCAGCCAGATAACAAAAAGTTAAAGTGCTAGTCAACTAAACACATGGCAATGTCACATCAAAGGGAATGAATCAGAAAGGTGGCCTAGTTACATTGTACAACAATGGGTGATGATTACGAGGAAGGGTTCCATGATAAATAATTATGGGACCAACGGTCCAAAAGGAGAAATACATACTCAACCACCCAACACACCGCTCAATGAAATCGACCATAAATAGAAATATTCCCTAACTTTCATACAAGGCATTGTTAATTTCGAGATTTTGAGAGCTGGGACTACCTGGAGGAGCCATATAAGGAAAATCTAGTCTTGGCCATCCAACAATGAGCACCTGCAGGAAACACGGGGAAACTACAGGAAACAATGAGGAAAGCTAGTCTCAACCATCCTACAGTGAGCACCTACAAGAAAACTACAAAAAACGGTGAGAATTGTCAAAAAAGTTGTGAGGGGGTGCCTAGGGCCCAACAATTCAAGAATTCTCCTCAAACAAGGAATTTCAATGAAAGGTAGGTGCCATATCCTCTGTGCTTTCATTTTTAAAGAGAAAAAGAAAATAAATTATCATTTCTTTTAGTAATTACAGTGTGCATAGAGATAGGCAGAAATGTGTGGAGGATTGTGTAGAGTGAAAGGAGAATTGTAGTCATCACCTTCCTAAACTCTATAACCCTCATCACTTGGGAAAGATCTTAAGTTATAGCCACCAAAACTTCATACAATCAGATTGACAGAGAGAGAAGATGACATGGTTTCAACAGAAGGGACCCCACTAGAGCAACTATAATACATCAACATCCTCTTGTGGTAGAAATATTTATAAGGCATCAATGGTTGGGATTCTTTGAGCTACTTAGGGGATATGATGATGATATAGATAGGGAATTTTCAATGTCACCCATACCTCAATCTAGATTCAGTGCCACTGTTGTAGTAATAATATTGTTAGTAACAATTACCACTAAAAGCACTAGCAGAATTACTACACTTCCTCTAGGTTTACAATGGAGAAAAGAGGATAAATCTAGTAGAACTCTTGCCAAGAAGAAATTTTTCGTGGAAAATGAGGAACCAATTGAGGAAAAAAGTGGGATTAGAGGGGATTCCATATCCTTGGGATGAAGTAAGCTATCACATTCTCAAGTATATTTCTTGTGAGGGTAGGTTCAATATAGTCTATGGTTACCAGTTTAGACTCCTCCATGAGCTGAGATTTGGAGAAGAGTTACCTCCTCATAAAAGAATTAGTGTACCCTGCTTTTTGTCGCAATCAATAATAGACATGAGCATCAAAGTAGAAGAAGGGAACCATCAACAGCTGGCACATCATGGATTGATCAAGCTCATACTAGAGGATGCCTTAAACCAATAAAGGATCCCTATCATGTGGTCAAAATTTGAAAATATGAACAGAGAAGATGTAATTCAAGCCATTAAGTATGAAAGGTACCCTACTTCTAGTGGTGAGGAAGAGGAAGAAGATCCAGAAGAAGAAGAGAAATAAGAACCTGAATAAGAAGAAGAAGACACTGAAGAAGAGGAAGAAGACCCTAAAGAAGAGGAGCATGGAGAAGAAGAAGAAGAACAAGAGGAAGAAGAGGAGAAAGAAATAAATGAAACAAAGGAAGAAAATGATAGTAGGGAAGAAGAATAAAAGGATATATCAAGTCCTAAAATACATAACAAGGAAGGAGAGGAATCCACAAGAGTGTCTCCTGAGCCCATAGAGAAGAAGGCAGCTACTACCTTGACTGCTCTAAGTACACCTATAAAATCAACAAGAAAGTGGTAGAGGCAAACTCCCCTATACTTCAGCATAAGGAGGAGCACTCGGATAAAATGAGGGAGACCTCAAACACCTATCAATATGCCTATAATCATTGAGGACTCACCAAGAGAACAAGAAAAGTTAGTCCCTCTAGGAATCAAAGGGGAAGAGGGCACATCAAAACAGGCTTCCCCAAGGTCACCAATCACCTATGTTAGGAGTTTTGTCCTCAACAAAACAAATTAAAGAACCTTTGTCCCCTTTTCAAAAAGGAAAAGGCCTGCTACATGAAACATAGACATACCTACAAGAAAAATAGACAATCCTATAGGAAACTCTTTCAAAACTACATGAAACATAGAAACAGGAGTGAGAAGGACAGTAGGGACAAAGGGAAGGAAAAGAAGTAGGAACACAAGTACAAGGGGGGATAGATACTTCAAAGACAGTAAAGAAAAGGCCCAAGAGCTACAAGAATCTAGCCCACAGCCAAATCTCAGCTCTAGTTACAGATTCTTTGATGGAGGCAGAGTAATACCATAATATTTTTCCATCCCTCTATTCTTTGAGCTTGAAAAGGAGAGAGAAAGGACACATCACTGAATGCAAATTTCTAAATAAAAAAGTGTAGAGGATTTGGGTCATATGGATGAGAAGCTACTAGAGATGGCCATAGAGTTGAGTAGGATAAGAGATAAGGAAAGAGGGATGAAATCTCAACTAGAGGTTGAGAACACATGGCTGAGGAGGAAAGTACAGGGGAAAGATAGCCAATTGGCAGCTATGGAAAGTCTCTCCTCTGAGACACTCCAGTGCAGGATGCCAACAAAATAATATGCCTTATACCTCAAAGAACAATGACTGTAGTTTCAAATAAAAACCCTAGAAGAACGAGGGATTATGCCTTTCCAAGACTATAGGAATTTCATTGAGCTCTGTGACCAAAGCACCTTGGAGGACAAGGCCAAGATATCTGAATTCCACCTACATAACTTAGCCTTAACATATTTGAATGTGTGGGACCCCAATCCAAAGCTAGGGGACTTACAATTGATGGCCTTGGCATCATGGATGTGTCATGAGGAAGTCATCGCTAAGGAAGTAGTAAGAGTATTGGAAAGAGAAGAAACATAGCCCCTTTCCATCAGAGCAGAATAGGGCAATTCTATGGTTGTCATTAGCACCCACACCCTCATTTCTAATGATCCCTAGCTTGCACAGAGATACCTAGCTACAAAAGAGCAAGCAATCACTCATTTTGAGGAAACTTTGAGATTGTTAGGGGATGAAAGCCAGCAAGCATGCCAAAGAAGAAGATGTCCCTGTATTCTTCCATGACCATATCCGCCCACTTCTATTACATGGAGGAACCCTTCCCGAGGGACATGGATGTGGCTATGATGTTCCCCTAAGTTTGAGAGCGAACCATAAAGAAAACAAATTTCCCAGTCTGGGAGATGATCTTACTGCATTTCTTAGCAAAGATCAATGAGATGGCGGTAGGTGGGGCTACCTCCGGTATCCTATTTAACTTATTACCCAAAGAAATAATAATTGTGCAAGGCCTCGAATCATATACAACATGACACTTCCACAAGTATGGTTGGCCTATTAATACATCACAAACTTCAAGAGGAGAAACATCACACAATACCTCATCCATGATGGGCTTGATGTTGTATGAAAGGTGACACTTCTGGCTTATGTGAAGATCTCGTCCGTGGTGAAGCCACCCTATGGTGTATGACTACTGGTGTGGTGTGGTTGGTACGCCTAACTAGTTCATGACCTCTATTGAAATGATGTTCTTTTGGCTCCCATTGTCGAAAATTAATTGCTGCAGGGAACCCTTCACCCCCATTTGTGAGTGGAGAGATGCTCCCCCACCTTTAGATCTTCGGGCTTAATCTTTTGGATCTCAGTGGTGGCAACAATAGCACTGGGCTTCACATCAATAATATGCTTCCCTTTGTCATTCCCCTTGTTAGGTTCTGACTCCGAGTCAGAACATGCATCCAATTATGAAGTCTTTAGCTTGACCACCAGTGGCTTCTTGGCTTGATAATCACTTTCGTTGTGAATGGGGTTCTTACAGAACTCATACCACTTCCCTATGTCCTTCTTCGTCTTCGTGGTGTTGTTATTTTCTTTCATCTTTGACTGGTTGTTCTGGGTCACCCTGCCTTGGATTTGTGTTTTAATTTGGGTTTGGGGGCGCCTTTCCCTTGCTTCATATTTTCATATCCAAAGTCTCAATTCTTTTGTTTTAACTTCTACTCGATCTTGGCAGTGTATCAGTAGGCGGAACCAAGTGAGGAGATGTCTAGGAACTCGATCATGTCTTGGAAGTATTTTTTTTAGAAAACCGTGGTACTTGAGTACCATATTCTTCTCATAATCCTCAATACCCAACTTCATGTGAAGGGTATGAAAAATATTTTTGAACTCTCGCATGTCTTGGTCCCTTTCCTGTCATAGTGTGGTCCACTTTATGTACTTATCTTCATAGCTCCCAACAAGATAATATTTCTCCTTGATGGCATCTCATAAAGAGTTCCAAGTGGGTGCGATTGAAAGCAATGAGGTTTCCCTCTCGTCCTTTTGCTCACAGTAGGCTTCCCACCAATCCTTGATGTGGGGGGTGGCTTTGAGGAGTGAAAAAATAAACTTTTCCCTACTAGAAAAATCATTAACCGAAAAATACCCTTCCAATAGATTTAACCATCTATCTACGGTGTCTGCATCTATCTGGCCTTCAAATATGGGAATATCAAAGTTGACTTGTACCTTGAAGAGAGTGGTGCCTATAGAGTGGTTGCCAAATGAAGATGTGTCACGCGTGGGCATTCACCGAAGGATCTGGGAAACTTTATTCATCATCGCATTCCTCGGTCGCTCGAGGTATTCTTCAAGCAATATTTTGAAGGCATCTCTTGCTCACTTGTCTTTCTTTTCTTCTGCCATGGGAATACATCGGGATTTGTGAGGCTAGTCTTGTAAAGATTCAACAAGTTCAAGTCCTAACTACTTATACCCTGACCTTATACCCAATTTCGTGGATGCTTAGAGTTGTACATGTGAATTATGTGCAGTATCATCCTATTTACAACCTTTAGTTGGCCATCAATTTGGGGATGGAATGCAGCCGACTTGTTGAGCTTGGTGTCCAATAGTGTCTAGAGGCTTGACTAGAATGTGCTCAAGAACCTACTATCCCGATCTGGTATAATGGTCTTTGGGATCCAAAAATGTACCCACACTCATTCAAAGAAGAGTTTGGCAGTGTCCGATGTTGTGATACTCTTCTTGCAGGCTGCCAATATAACCATCTTATAAAATTTGTCCATGACCACAAATACAATTCATTACCATGCTTAGTAAAAGGAAGGCCAGAAATATAGTCCACGGAGATGGATTCCTAAGACTGGATGGGAGTAGGAAGAGGAGTGTACATGCCTTACTTCTTGATGGTTGGCTTGGCGATGGACCAAACAGTGCAGGATCTGATATATTTCCCAATATCCAGTTGGAGTTTTGGCCAATAACAATACTTTTGTAGTACAACCAGAGTTTTCTCCACACCAAAGTGTCCTGCGACCTGACTGTAGTTCCCCTCCAAAATCATCTTGGCACGCTGACTTGAAGTAACACAAAGGTGGCCCAGGTAGCATAATAATGCACCCTAGAGGTGGAAATCAGGAAATTTCTTACCATCTACTAGCATCTGGTATATGGAGGCGAACTTTGGATCAATTTTGTGTAGTTGCAACCATCCAGAGATCTTGTGGCCATGGGAGTTGAGAACAGTAGTTAGTGTTGCATTTAGGAGCCGATTGAGGTAGTCTACAACATGATTGGTGCTTCCCTTTTTATATTTAATGTTAAAGCAGAATTGTTGTAGATATGTGTACCACTTCTAATGGTGATCGTTTTGCAACTTCCCTTGTGTTTTTATAAACTGAAGAGGTCAGTAATCAGTGTTGATGACTGTCTTCTTCCCCAGAATGTAATGCTTCCATTACATGTAAGCCTACATCATGGAATACATCTACTTATCATATGTGGGGTATTTCCAAATTGTATCGGAAAGTATCTCATTATGATAGGCCACTGGATGCCCGTGTTGTGTAAGGAATTCAACAATAGCATAGTCAGAGGCGTCTGTCTCTATTTCAAATGGCTATTGTAGGTCTGGTAATGTGAGTATCGGTGCAGAGCAGAGGTGATGCTTCAATTCAACGAACACCTTTTGTTGGGACTTGGACATGGAAAAATTTTCTTTCTCTCTACCCTTGGTAAGCCTACACAAAGGCCAAGTGATATGGGAGAATCCCAACACGAACCTCCGATAAAAATTTGCAAGGCCCAAAAAGATGCAAAGCTCTGTTAGAGTGGCAAGGGATGGCCAATCCCAAAAGACTTGGATCTTAGTCGGATCCACATGCACGCCATGCTCATCTATGATGTAAACCATATATTGGACCTGACTCATGCCAAAGGTGAATTTCTCCAAGTTGGCACACAGTTTGTGCTGCTGAAGGGTTTGAAGGACTTGTCGAATGTGTTGCAAGTGTTCTTCCCAACTCTTGCTAAAGATGAGGATGTCGTTTAGATAAACAACATTGAATGAGTTGGTGAAGGACCACAAGATGTCATCCATTAGCCTCTTAAAAAAAGCAGGGGCATTTTTCAACCTGAAGGGCATAACCAACCATTAAAAAATGTCTTCCTTGGATTTGAAGGGAGTCTTCCATACATCTGTGGGGTCTATTCGAACCTAGTGATAGCTAGACTTTAAATCGATCTTGTTGAAATACTTGGCCCCATTGAGTTGGTTCAGAAGATCATAAATCATTGGGATTGGGTACTTATTCCTGAAAGTGATTTTTTTAGTGCCCGATAATAAATGCAGAGCCTCTAAGTCCCATCCTTCTTCTGCACAAGTACAATCGGGCTCCCACAATGCGAGTAACTTGGTCGGATGTGCCATTTTTATAGAAACTCCTATATTTTCCACTTGATCTCTTCATTTTCCAGAATGGATCAACAACATATTCCCCTCATTGGGTAGAGATGACCCGACAGTCAGATTAATCGACTTCTTGACCTGGCAGTGCAAGGGTAACCCTATGGGTGATGAGAGCATGTCCCTGTATTCTTCCACGACTGTATCCACCTACTTCTGCTATGTGGAGGAACCCTTCCTAGTGGCCATGGATGTGGCTACAATATTCCCCTTACTTTGAGAGCGAATCAGAAAGAAAACAAATTTCCTAGTTTGGGAGATGATCTTATTGCATTGCTTAGCAAAGATCAAAGACATGGCGGTAGGCGGGGCTACCTTTGGTACCCTTTATAACTTATTACCCAAAGAAATAATAACAGTGTGAGGCCTTGACTCATATACAACATGTCGCTTACACAAGTATGGTTGGCCTAATAATACATCACAAACTTCAAGAGGAGCAACATCACACTATACCTCATTTGTGAAGGGCTTGATGTTGTATGGAAGGCGACACTACTAACTGATGTGAAGATATCGTCCTTGGTGAAGCCAACTAATGGTGTACAATTGTAGGTGTGGTGTGATTAGTAGGCCCAACTTCTTCACAACATCTGCTAAAATGAGGTTCTTTTGGATCCCACTGTCAAAAATGAATTGCAGTGGCGAACCCTTCACCCACATCTGTGAGTCGAAGAGACACTCCCCCTCCTATGGATCTTCGGGCTCAATCTTTTGGATCTTGGTGGTGAAAAAAGTAGAATTGGGCTCCACATCAATAATTTTCTTCCTTTTGTCATTCCCTTTGTCGGGTTTTGACTCAGGGTCAAAACATGCATATGATTCTAAAGCCTTCAACTCGTCCACCAGTGAATTTTTAGCTCGATACTCACTTTTGTTGTGAATGGGGCACTTATGGAACTCACACCACTTCCTTGTGTCCTTCATCTTCGTGGTGTTGTTCTTTTCTTGCATCTTCCACGGGTTGTACTAGGTCACCCTGCCTTGTCTTTGTCATTTGTTTTGCGGTTCGGGGGTGCCTTTCCCTTACTTCAGATTTGCAGATCTAAAGTCTCGCTTATACTATTTTAACTTTTGCTCGATATTTTCAATGTATCGATAGGTGGGCCCAAGCAAGGAGATGTCTAAGAACTCCATCTCATCGTGGATGTAGTTGTGTAGTCAACCACGACACTTGAGTGCCAGATTCTGCTCAGGATACTTGATACCCAACTTCGTGCGAAGGGTATGAAAAATATTTGTGAACTCTACGAAGTCTTGGTCCCTTCCCTACCATAATGTGGTCCACTTTATGTACTTATCTTCATAGTTCTTGACAGGGTAATACTGCTCCTTGATGCCATTTATAAAATAGTCCCAAGTGGGTGTGGCTAAAAATAGTGAGGATTTCCTCTTGTCCTTCTGCTCACAGTACGCTTCCCACCAGTCCTTGATGTAGGGGGTGACTTTGAGGAGAACAAAAGTAATATTTTCCCTACTGGAAAAATCATGAACAAAAAAATACCCTTCCAATAGATTTAACAATCTGTCTATGATTTCTGCATCTATCTGGCCTCCAAATATAGCAATATCAAAGTTGACTTGTACCTTGAAGGGAGTGGTGCCTCTAGAGTGGTTTCTGAATGTGTCTCCTGTGGGCATCCGCCGAGGGATTTGTGCAAAGTTGTCCATCATCGAGTTCCTCTATCGTTTGAGGGCTTCTTCGAGCAATATTTTGAAGGGATCTCCTGCTCCCTCATATTTCTTTTATTCTACCATGGGATACCATCAGGGATTGTGAGGTTGGTCTCGAAAAGGTTCAACTAGTTCAAGCCCTACCTCCTTATACCCTAACGTCGTTGGGGAGATGCAAAGAAAAAAAGAGAAAGAGAAGACCGCTTTGAAACCAATGATCCAGAATTATGCATGAATGGAATAGAATATAGATATAAACATAAACACAAAGATGCAACAAGAATAAAACTTCATTTCATTAATATCAAGGAATTGAAATATGCTTACATACAAAATGGAAATAAACTAGCTCAAGTGATGTTAACTTAACTTTGAGAAGGGATGTGGTAGCTACATGCCTCTGAATTATGTTACAATAATGCTCAAAGGTCTATTTATTGTTGAGAAATAATGGAAAACCCTAAACATCCAAAAACATAACCCTAGGAGATGAAGCGCCAAAAGTATGGGCCCCATTTGGGTAAATTGGTATATCAACTTCCCAGGGTCGTAACTTTGGCATGCGATCTCTGTTTGATGCACACAATACCTCGTTAGAAAGATCTATCTAAGGAATAAAACTTTTAAATGAAAACATTAGTCAGAGACTCATGTTTTCTTGCCTTTTTTTCCCCCAAAAGCATTGTTTAGGGCCTCAAAACGGCTCCAAAATTTCAGGACCCGAAAAAACTAACAAAAGTAGTAAACTGTGCTATAATTAAGGAAAATGAAAAATTGAAAGAGACAGTGATGGGGTTCCAAGTGGAATAGGTGGGTGGCCACTAATATCCACCTGGATCAATCCTCCCCCATTAGGAAGTAATGGTTCCCATTGCGTTGAGTGCCTCTATGAGATGGGGAAACTTCTGCTAAACTTGGTCCCTGGTGAGTCACTTGCCTCGGTGCAAGAGTTAGCCAACTTTGACAACCCAATATAGTTGGACCTTCTACTGGCGAGTGTCCTTGATCTATGTGTCCATGATCCAATCAGTTGTGGAATGTTCCATGCAGTCTGGGTTTAACTATGTTGGTGTGAGTTGTTCTGGAATGTCTGATGTATCCAGTAATGGTGGAAAGTATGGTCGAAGGCAGTCCACATTGAACAATGGATGTAGGCCAAGGAATGGGGGAATCTTGAGCTAAAACTAATTGTCTCCCACAACCTTGGTAATAGTTTAAGGCCCATATTGGAGTGTCCTGAGCTTTCGATGTGCTCTGGTAAGGCGTTGTTTCTGCAAATGAAACCAAACTTTGTCACCGACCTGAAACTTGTGTGGCACCCGATGTTGATCATGTCGCTTCTTGTACTTGGCATTTGACTTCTCCAAGATGTCATGAACCTACTAGTGGATGTGTTAGATGCATTTAATAAATCTAGTTGCTTTATCAACCTCGAAAAATACATGTGTGGTTTCTTTCTGTGTAGTCGCATGAGGCATGGCAACATAAATCAGACACAACGGTTAAAATACTAGACCCACTTGAAAGGGACTGTGACCAGTCGAGCTATGGAGAGATATGTTATAAATGTGTTTCACACAGGGAACACTCTCATCCTAGGTTCGTGGGTGCTTGGAGTTGTACATGAAGAGTATGTGCACTATCATCCTATTGACGACCTCCGTCTCACCATCATTTTGGGGATGAAATGCAGTCGACTTGGTGAGCTTGGTGTCCAATAGTTTCTAGAGGCTTGAATAGAGTGTGCTTAGGAACCTACTATCCTGATCTGATATAATGGTCTACGGGATCCCAAAATGTATCCACACTCGTTCAAAGAAGAGTTTGGCATTTCCTATGTTGTGATACTCTTCTTGCAGATCGCAATATAGCCATCTTGGAAAATCTATCCACGACCACAAATACACGATCATTATTGTGCTTGGTAGAAGGGATGTCATACACATAGTCCATGGAGATGGATTCCCAAGGTTGTCTGGGAGTAGGCAGAGGAGTGTACAGGCCTTGCTTCTTGATGGTTGGCTTGGCGATGGTGCAGGCAATGCAGGATCTGATATTTTTCCCACCATCCAATTGGAGTTTTCGCTAATAAAAGTAATTTTGTAGTACAACCACAGTTTTATCCACACCAAAGTGTCCTACGACCTGACTATAGTGCGCCTCCCAAATAAGCTTGGCACCCTTGCTTGAAGGTACACAAAGGTGGCCCAAGTAGCATAATAACGCATCCTGGAGGTGAAAATTAGGAACTTTCTTACCATCTACTAGCATCTGGTATGTGGAGGTGAACTCTGGATCATTTTTGTATGGTTATGTCCATCTAATGGTCTCGTGATGACAAGAGTTGGGAACAGTAGTTAGTGTTGCAACTAGGGGCCAATTGAGATAGTCTGCAACATGTTTGGTGCTACCCTTTTTGTATTTAATGTTCAGGTGGAGTTGCTAAAGATATGTAGACCACCTCTGATGGCGATTGTTCTGCAACTACCCCTATGTCTGTATAAACTAAAGAGGTCAATGATCGATGTGGATGATCGTCTCCTTCCCCTTAATGTAATGCTTGCATTGTTGTAAAGCTTGCACGATGGAATACATCTCTTTATCACAGGTGGGGTACTTCCGAATTATATCAGAAAGTGTCTCATTATGATAGGCCACTAGATACCCATGCTCGGTGAGGACTCCACCAATAGCATAGTCAGAGGCATTTGTATCAATTTCAAATGGTTGTTCTAGGTCTGGTAATGTGAGTGTCAATGTACAACAGAGGCAACACTTCAACTCAACGAACTCTTGCTATTGGGACTTGGACCAGGAAAAATTTTCTTTCGCTCCGCCCTTGGTAATTTGACTCAAAGGCCAAGTGATATGGAAGAATCCCAACGCAAACCTCCAATAAAAAATTACAAGGCCCAAAAAGTTGCAAGGCTCTGTTAGAGTGGTCGGGGCTGGCCAATCCTGAATGACTTGGATCTTTGTTGGATCCACATGCACGCCACACTTGTCTATGATGTAACCCAAATATTGGACCTGACTCATGCAAAAGGTGCATTTCTCCAAATTGGCACACAGGGTTTGAAGGACCTGTCAAATGTGTTGCAAGTGTTCTTCTCAACCCTTGTTGAAGATGAGGATGTCGTCCAGATAAATGATGATGAATGAGTTGGCGAAGGGCCACAAGATGTCATCCATTAGCCTCATAAAAGTAGCAGGGGTATTTGTCAACCCAAAGGGCATAAACAACCATTCAAAAGGGCCTTCCTTGGATTTGAAGGCAGTCTTCCATACATCTATGGGCTTTATTGGAACCTGGTGATAGCCAGACTTCATATTGATCTTGCAGAAATTCTTGTCCCCCTTGAGCTGGTCTAGAAGGTCATAAATCAGTGGGATTGGAAACCTGTTCTTGACAGTGAATTTGTTTAGTGCTTGATAATCAATGCAGAGCCTCCAGGTCCCATCCTTCTTATGTACAAGTACAATTGGGCTCCAACAAGGCAAGGAAAGGCAATGAAATTGGTCAGATGTGCCCTTTTTGTAACAACTCCTAGATTTTCCACTTGATCTCTTCATTTTCCGAAAAGGTGCGGTGATATATCAACCCATTGGGTAGAGGTCCTTGATGTAGGGCGCGAATTTAAGGAGTGTAAAAGTAATATTTTCCCTACTGAAAAAACCATGCACCAAAAAATACCCTTCCAATAGATTTAACCATCTATCTAAAGTGTCTGCATCTATTTGGACTTCAAATATGGGAATATCAAAGTTGACTTGTACCTTGAATGGGGTGGTGCCTCCAAAGTGGCTACCTGATGAAGATGCATCTCCTGTGGGTATTCGCTGAAGGATTTGGGCAAAGTTGTCAATCATCACGTTCCTTTGTTACTCGAAGGATTCTTCTTTCAATATTTTGAAGGGATATCCTTCCCCCCTCGTATTTCTTTTCTTGTGCCATGGGAGGCCGTTGGGTTTTGCAAGTCTAGTCTTTTAAAGGTTCAACTAGTTCAAGACCTAACTCCTTATACCCTGACCTCATTGGGGACATGCAAAGAAAAATAGAGAAAGAGTAGAACTCTCTGAAACCACTGACCTAGACCTATGCAGGAATGTAATAATAGATATATATATATATATATATATATATATATATATATATATATATATATATATATATATATATATATATATATATATATATATATATATATATATATATATATATATATATATAGATATATATATCTATATATATGTATGTATATATATATCTATATATATGTATGTATATATATGTATATATTGATCTAAAATGATCATTTATTAAAACTGATGTATAATTGATTAACCATTAATGAATTGAATGTTAGCTGAAAGTATGGAAATCAAGGAAAGATGCTTGAGAAGAAGACTTTACGACAACTGATTAAACATAAGGAAGATGCATAACAGAAGTGAAAACAGTAAAAACACAATGATACCAGACAACAAAATTGATTACAGAGTTCTTCCCTGATGGACTACATCTCTGTGTCCGCTTTCAAGATGGGCGATCACTTTATTAGAATTGAAACATATGAGGTCGATTACATAGATATTTGATTAGTCTAAATTTGCATGCATGCACTTCTGATCACTGTCATCAGATATCTCTCTGAACCAGCTTTCCAACACCTATCACAGTTCCCAATTCCGACTCTGGATGCTCCTATTACACTGAAAATAAAAATGCCTATGATCTCCAGAATCTGCAAACAAATATCAAAACCACTCTCCCCTTCATCAATGAAGCAAAACAGCCTTTTAAAGGCCTGTAGATACATTGAAACATCCCTAGCTGAATACAAGATTAATTTGGTTGCAATTTTATTAGGCTTAGCTTCGGTCTTGTTGGAATTTTCCACCTAGGGTAGATGCATGGTCATCAAATTAGTCTGAACAAATAAAAACCATATAAACCCATAAATAAAATTTATAGTAACTCCACAATCGCTGGTGGTTGGGCTAACCGGGTGGAGGGCTAACGGCTTCCATGTGAAAACCGAGCAGTCGACTGCCTGACTGCCACCTAGTGGTTTATCCCTGGCAGTTCCGGTGACCAACCCGTTGGCAGTTTGCTGTTCACATGACCTATTGTCGTTTTGCTAACGGTTACACCGCGGCTAACCTCCTAACTAGTGGCTCTCTAACCCTAAAACTAACCCGATAGTCTATCAGCATTGTTCACATGCCAACATCTTTTATGCAGTTTCCAATTCCACTACGGTCAAGGCCTGACTGATGGCTAAACTCCGACGATCTGACAATTCCCGGTCACATGTTTCCGACACGGTTAGGCTGCCTGCGTGGCCAATTCGCTGTGTATTGTTTTATTTGTAATTTTTAGCAATGTATTTAGGCCAAGAGTTAATGAAGTTTAGAACTTAGGCTTAGGATTAGGTTTGATGTTTAACAATGCAATGGTTAGGACTTAGGTCTTTAGGGTTTTAGCATAGGTTTTTTTAATACATATTGCAATGTATTGTAGATGGTTAGGGTTACAACATAGGTGATAGATTTGATAGTGCATTTGGTAGATTAGGATTAGGGTTTACATTTTGTTTTTAAAAACCCATGTACAACATATTGTCACAATGTGATGAAACCAAATACATATCGACACCAACTACCTTTGCGACGATAGCCCCGACGACACATCGAACCTCTACAACAGACGACACAACCCATGTCGACACCAAATCCTATGAAGGCGAATGACAAAACACATGTCGTCAACCAAATCCTGGTGGAACTGTCAATGAACACAAGTCGACATCTAGGTACAAACCCATATCAACTAAACTTCATGAAAACCATATTACCTGAACAACTTGATCCATAACCAACATTGTCGAAGCTGACAACACCGAACTGAATTGACGACGACACTTGAAAACATGTGCAACGATCTGACGAGATCCTCCTAGATCAATCCTCTCCACTTGAAAGCTTTTGGACCACAAAAGTTTGACTAAACAAGTAGTTGAAGAGGGTAGAACTCCCTCTCTTTCCACCTTGACTTGATGGTGTACCAATACATTTGATCAATCACCTACAAGTGATGACCCTGATGATGCTGACTATGGCACTTTTTGATTCGGTGACCTGTTGCATCCATCTGCGATATGAACAACTTGGGACAATGGGAAAACAACCTGTTATTAACATGGCAATTGATTTATTTCCATGAAGAACCATGAGTTAGTGATTCATAACCTTTGAAAATAGTCTCTACTGGATGTTGTTTAATACCATCAACATGTATAAACAATCTATTTTGTGAAATGAGAGAGACAATCAAAGATACTTTGGACATCTATCCAGCTACTTTATTTAACATACTTTCCTACTTCTTGATTACTAAGTGAACTTGCTGCAATGAACCCATCAAGCTATAAGGTGAAGTCTGCTGCAACCTAGTTTGTATTTGAAAGTATTAATTTAGCTGTTGATTTGTTTGAATCACTTTTCCTTCATTTAAATGATGTTTCCATTGATTAACACTTTCCTCTGATGCATAAGTTCCCATTAGACACTTTGACACTACTTTAGAAAAGGCTTTGATATGAAAACAAATAGATTTCCTCTCCACTTGAAAAGAGGTTTCCAAAATGTTTGAAACATGACATGGCGACACAATACAAGAGAAATTGAACACTGACTTTCCCCAATACTGACATGTATCCTTGCAATTGTTAAGTTCCAAACTTAAACTGAATTGATTCATTCTGACATTAGGAAGAGGAGTTTTAGGCACACACTATAATTCATGTTGTAATCCCTGCTTATGAATAAGATGTTTGGTTTTACATAGAACTGGAACAGTTTCTATCTCTTTAATCAAACCATCTTTAAGCTGAGTCTCATAACTTAAAAAACCATCATGTCAATTGTTATGTTGTCCTTTCATACACATGATTACAAATCTCTTGTTTGAACTTACTAATCGCTTCGTCTGATTAACATTAACTGAATTCAAGTGATTTTTGTTTTTATGTGCTATTTACCTTGCCTCAGATGATGCCAATCAATAACATCTTGCTGCATGTATCCTAAAGGATAGAATTGTTTCCTAATAGCTTTTAAAAACGTAGACCATGAAGAGATGAATTTTCCTTTACGCTTTACATCTATCTGAGTTTTACTTTCCCACCAGATTAAAGTTGTTCCCCAAATTCTAAGTGTAGCTAACCGAATTTTATTTTTATCGCTAGAAATGTTCTGAATGTGACAATACGCTTCTAACTGCTTAATCCAGTTATCAAGATTTGCAGGATTCATTTCACCATCATATATAGGCAATTCAAGTTTCACATCAAGTTTTAAAAGAGATGTTTTCTTAGGTTTCTTTTATGTTTCAGATTCTACACTGGAAGAAGAAGAAGAAGAAGATGATGATGGAGATGATGGAGGTGAAGGAGGTTTATCAACCTTTCCTTTACCTTTGTCCTTATTTGATGTCTTTGAAGAGGAAGTTGCATCTCTCGCCTTCTTGTCTTTGTAGAGTTCTCCCAACATCTGCTGCATAGTCAGGAATGCTTGCTGAAACTATTCATCACTCATCTTAGTTTCAGTTTTTCACCTACATCAGATCCTGACATGGTTTATTTATGAACAACTCTTCAATTTCCAATCTCTGGATCGATCTACTCAAGGATTCCTTATCCTCGTTGCAAATTTGACCTAGTTAACATCCAATGCAAAATTCTACAAATGCAACCTGCTCTGATACCAAATTATATGATCTGAAATGATAATTTATTAAAACTGATGCATAATTGATTAACCATTAATGAATTGAATGTTAGCTGAAAGTGCAGAAATCGAGGAAAACTACTTGAGAAGAAGACTTTATGACAGCCGATTAAACACAAGGAATATGCATAACAAAAGTGAAAATAGTAAAAACATAGCGATACTGGACAAAAAAATTGATTACGAAGTTCGTCCCTGATGGACTACGTCTCCGGGTCCACTTTCAAGATGGGCGACCACTTTATTAGGATTGAAATAGATGAGGTTGATTACACGGATATTTATCAGTCTAAATGTGCATGCAAGCACTTCTGATCACTGTCATCAGATAGCTTTCTGAACCATATTTCCAATGCCTGTCACGGTTCCCAATTCCAACTCCAAATGCTCCTATTACACTGAAAACAAAATGGCCTATGATCTCCAGAATCCGCAAACAAATATCAAAACCACTCTCCCCTTCATCAATGAAGCAAAATTTCCTTTTAGAGGCCTCTAGATACATTGAAACCTCGTTGGATGAATACGTGATGAATTTGGTTGCAATCTGATTAGGTTTAGCTTCGATCTTGTTGGAATTTTCCACCTAGGGTAGATGCATGCTCATCGAATTAGTTTGAACAAACAAAAACCATATAAACCCATAAATAAACCTGATAATAACTCCACAACCACTGGCGGTCAGGCTAAATGGGCGGAGGGCTAACAGCTTCCATGTGAACACTGGGAAATTGACTTCCTGACTGTCACCTGGTGGTTTATCCCCGATGGTTTCGGCGACCAACCTGTCGATGGTTTGCTGTTCACATGACCTATTATCATTTTGCTAATGGTTTCCCCACGGCTAACCTCCTCACTATTGGCTCTCTAACCCGAACACTAACCCGATGGTCTATCAGCATCGTTCATATGCCAAAGTATCTGATGTAGTCTCCAATTCCATTGCGGTCAACGCCTGACTGATGGCTAAACTCTAACGGTCTAACAATGCCCGGTCACATGTTTATGATGTGGTTAGGCTGCCCGCGCAGTCAACTTGTTGTGTATTGTTTTATTTGTAATGTTTACTAATGTATTTAGGCCAAGAGTTAATGAAGTCTAGAACTTAGGCTTAGGGTTAGGTTTGATGTTGTTTTAACAATGCGATGGTTAGGACTTAGGTCTTTAGGGTTTTAGCATAGGTTTTTTTAATACATATTGCAACGTATTGTAGATGGTTAGGGTTGAAACTTAGGTGATAAATTTGATAGTGCATTTGGTAGATTAGGATTAGGGTTTACATTTTGTTTTTAAAAACCCATGTACAACATATTGTCATAATGTGACGAAACCAAATACATATTGACACCAGGTACCTTTGCGACGACAGCCCCAACAACACATCAAACCTCTGCAACGGATGACACAACCCATGTCGACACCAAATCCTGCGAAGGCGAACGACAAAACACATGTCATCGACCAATCCTAGTGGAACTGTGGATAAACACTAGTCGACTTCCAAGTACAAACCCATATCAACTGAACGTCATGAAAACCATATTACATGAACAACTTGATCCATAACCAACATTGTCAAAGTTGACGACACCGAACTGAATTGACGATGACTCTGAACATTGACGACGACACTTGAAAACCTATGCAACGATCTGAAGAGATCCTCCTGGATCATATATAAACATAAACACTGAGATGCAACTAGAATAAAACTTTGTTTCATTAATAATAAAGAACTGAAATATGCTTACATACAGAATGGAAATAAACTAGCTCGCAAGACGGTAGCTTATCTCTGAGAAGAGATGTGGTGGGTACATGCCTTTGAATTGTGTTACAGTGAGGCTCGAAGGCCTATTTATTATTGAGAAATAATGGAAAACCCTAAGAATCCAAAAACCTAACCCAAGGAGATAAAGTGCCAAAACTATTGGCCCCGTTTTGGTAAATTGGTACATCAAACTCTCAGGGTTGTAACTTTGGCATACGATCTTCGTTTTATGCACACAATACCTCATTAGAAAGATCTCCTCGAGGGATATAACTTTCGAAAGAAAACATGAGTTAAATTAGCTTAACTTTGAAAATTATATTACGTCACTGATAACCAATAGAAAAATAATACAGACCTCACTCTACCAAACTAGAAACTAGATCTATTGGTTAATATTTGATAATACTAGGTTTCTACAAGAGAAAAAATAACAATTAAGAAAAAAATTTGATATAACCAAATGATATTACGAAAGATAACCATTACATATCCTCCAGTTCAGGTGTCTAAAGTTGTCATTGAAACTAGGTCTTTTGCACTAATGCTAGAGGACACTGGGAGCTTAAATTCACATAGAATGTTTTTTTCCATTTGAGCTAAGCGAGCTTCCAACATTTATATACATGCTTGGATATTCCACTAGTTGCATGGAATTTTATTGAGAAATGAAATGATTTCATTTATTTCCTTGTGCTTCTCCTTTAAGACTCATCTTAGTACCATCTTAAGCTACTTGTGGAGAATAATAAAATGCATATACTAATTCCTACTTTCCCTAGTATTACTAGGATTAGGAAGCTAGTAAGAGACCTCCTCTATCAATTCAAAATTTGAAGAGGCTTATCTATGTTTAGTGATATGATTCTATAGCCTCCAAATATCCTCTTGAGTTCTAGGAGAGTCACAACATGATAAGATACAACAACCTCTTGAGCATGCACCACAACACGTGACCGACAGTGCCCACACATGTGCTGGCATGGCATACTGGCTGCAGTGACTAAAGAAACAATACAATAACAGAGATACAAACACCCTTATATCCACATGCTACAAACAATCGATAAACCCTCAAATACAAGTGAAATTGCATGAGAAACAAGAACGTATCTTTCATCAATATCTTCCACTGACCAAACAACATGTAAGATTCAAAAGAAATAGCCACCCTGACCAAAGGGAGATGAGGTAATCTAGAAAAACAGGCTAAAAAAAGTATTCCCTGTAGGTCGATTAAAAATATGAGGGATTTCCATGACATGGGAGAGACCATCTCCTAAAGTAATAGGAAACCCAAACTCACCAAATATAAAAACAATCCCCAACAGAGACTCCATTACAAAATTCATCCACACCAATGAAAACCATAAGTTGAGAAAACCAATGCACAAGGCCAAGGGATAAATATTACCTATTTATAACTGTGAAAAAGGACCAAGGCCATTAGAAATTGGGAGAAAAATACTGAGACCATATTTGCAAGACCCCACCCGCTATCTAGAAAGACATCACAATTACCAAATTCATAGTTTATCTCTTCAACTGGGGCATCACCATCATCATTGGAGAGATAAACATCACCTAAACCCACATAGAACAATAAGGAATTAATACCTCTATAAACCGTAGATGAAACATAATCTTTGACATGCCAACTCAAATCCTAAAAAGCTCTTCTCATATCCCATGATTTGAATTTCCCAACATCACTCTAGAGTATAGCCAGAATCCAATGGGAGTATGAATATCCCACAAGCAGTAGGAGGATTACAGTGCTAGGGCACATAAGTCTTCCTAGTTACAAAGTAGCAAGTGAAGAACTCTCCAGTAAATAGCAAGCCATGCGTCCAAGAAATTTAAACATCGCATGCTTCATGCATGGGGGGAGCGGGGGGGGTAGGCCACACTACCCCACTCTTAATTACATAGAGGGTCAGTGGGCCTGTCCTCTTGCCCCCCCTTGATCCCATTTTCTTGATGAGTCTCCACCTCCATCAAGGGGATAGCGATGTCTATTTTGGAATAGGGATTTTGGAAATTTAATTTAACTATGAACAATTATCATGTGGATGGAATGGATTTAACCTCAAAGGAATATTATATATTATTCTTAGTAGTATACACATATTAAAGGTTGATATTTATCTCCAAATTGGTTATGTCCTTTTTGCTTTTTTAATTAAATTGATTAATTAAAAAAAATTGTAATATGAAGAAGTCTCATATGAAATGAGTTATGGTTTTTTAGGAATGTGGTATTGATAAACCACGGTATTGGCCAATAGTATTGTAACGATCTATATTTACAGAGTAATAATATCTATGATAAAGTGGGTATATATATGGGCATAGTTTAACTAATAGACAAAATGACATTTTTTCACAATATTTTTCTAGTTAATTTTAACCAAAATCTAGTAGAGATTTTTAAAAGCTTGAGTTTAAGTTGTTTAATTTGTAGAAATCGAGTGCTCTAGTGGGGTTTTTAGTGTGGTAAATATATTAATGCATTCAAAAATATATTTTAAGTAATGAAAAATCACATTTTTGCTCTTGCTTGAAATTGTATGGCTGGAATATGGTGAAAAAGACTATTGTCAATTTAGACTACACCATAAATATCCATGAATAAGAATCTTGTTCCATGCTTTTTCCAATATATATATATATATATATATATATATCTTTAACTTTTATATTAATTATTTTTAATAATAATAATAATAATAAATTTATCATTTTTTTAGTTTTATTATTTGTTTAATTTTAATAACTTGAGATGTCTTAAGAAGATGTCTTATGAAATAAGTGTTTTGGCATTTATTATAGACTAATACTTATCTATATTTACCAACCATTTAATTTATATGGCTATAATAATTACACCGTAAGGTGTTCCCTTCTGAAATAAACTCCCCCAAATGCCTTTCTATCCTAATCTTAACCGTCATAGCCATTATTAGATGATTCAACAATGATCTGTCATCCAATTTAATTAGAAACATTAAAAAAATCTTAATGTAATTAGTTAATAACAAAGTTAATTAATTTTCATTTTAGTTACCCAACCCATCCATCTACACAGCTGGTCCGTCATGCGCATGTGGATAGCCACGTTTGCTATAGAGGAGGGGGGGCATGCAGAGGAGGGCGAGGGGCAAATACCTACACTGCAGGAGGATGAGGAGGGCCGTGGAGGGTGGGGGTGGATACCTCATTTGCTGCACGAGGATGAGGAGGTCCACGTAGGGCCGCTTTTTCTACAGGAGGAGGAGTGCCAGGAAGATGAGGAGGTCCAGAAGGAAGATTAATTAGTTGGCAGTTTTTCCTTGGATCCGGATCTGGTGGCCTTTGCATCAAAACCAGTTATGGTGGTAGTTATTAGGTTATGGTATACATTATGGGGTTACTGTTCTCATTTCTCATCTCATATCAATATTTACAGTATTTGCATCCTTCACATAGTAGCCTTCAGCAGATTTGCAGCATTCCACCTGTCAGGTTAGTTAATTTACCTCCGTCTTTCCCTTTTCATGTTGCCGAGCTTTCTGTCGGCACTCATCATCACCTTAATATTACATATCTTGATTATCTAGGTATGTAGATGTCTTAAGAAAACAATTTATGGAATTGGAACTTTAAGCTAACTTTGGTTTCTAGACGACTGAATATTTGATTGTATTTGATAGGAATTTGTTCTACTATGTCACTTCTCTTCACTCTACCATCCTTCTTTGCTTCCTGTTTCCTACCTTTACTATTTTCAACCACTATTCCATTTTGATTATATGCATTGTTGTTCCTGAGAACCTACAACTCAGCTGTATGGAGTGTTTTCTTATGCGGCTTATTTTGTGGTCCAATATGTCTTCATTCTACCATCCTTCTTTTCTT